>VWZY01005917.1:0-39904 GCA_013399075.1 Chloroceryle aenea | reverse complement strand
AGGCTGGAGGTGGTGACCCTGCCCTCCCGCCTGCCTGGGGACCTGCCTGTGAGGAGCTGTGCCCGGGAGCTCCAGCTGCCTGTTCATGAGTGGCCACACACGGGACCTGTGGGGCAGTTTGATGTGGGTGTGGTGGCATCGTTTGGACGTCTCCTAAGTGAGGAGCTTATTCTGCAGTTCCCATAGTGAGTTGACAGGACATCTCTTGCAGCTTTGGTAGCAAAGCTAAACTGTTTTTGAGTCATCACTTGTGACTTGTAGCAGGTGAGATCAACTTCTTCTTTGGGTTCATCTGCTAAGCCTGCATCTTGCTTCTGTTGTTGGGAGGTTCTCTGTTCTCTTTAACACATTGCGTGCCTGGACTCAAAATATTCATTTATGCAAATATTCATCTATGCAAATATACCTTTATCTTTCTGTGTTCACTGAGAAACTGAAGGTTACATGGTGTGAATTGCCCTTTAAATGTATATTTAAACCAGTAACTCTTCAGGAAGTCTGAGGTGTTAATTCCTGAAGTAGTTTCAGTGTAATAAACATTGCACACCCATTTGTGTAGGTTCAGGTACCGTTCCTATTCTAACTTTAAACTATTCCAACTCAGTGGTGTGCTGAATGTCCATCCCAGCTGCCTCCCACGATGGCGTGGTCCTGCACCGATAATCCACACCGTGCTTCACGGTGACAAAGTGGCCGGGGTGACAATTATGGAAATAAGACCAAAAAGGTAGGTTAGATTTGCTTCCCTAAACCACTTGCCACTTCTGTTGACTTTAAATCCTCACCACTTAAGTCATTGTTTAAATAATTCAATGTAATCAGTATTTTTTTTAAAGTATGTGTGTGTAATATTAAAATTTGAAGCATTTGGAAACTTTGGCCCAACCATGGGAGACCTGCCACAAATACAGTATTGCAGTGAGTGTGTAATTTGCAGTCTAGGTCTGTCCTCTAATTCTTAGCCTTGTTACAGGGAGCTGACAGGACAGTGTCACATCTAGATGTGGTTTTCAGACTTCAGAGTCACCCGTAACTCCCTGTAAGTGAAACAGAGATGAGCAATTGCCTATGTAGGGATGAGAGAGAGATGATATGTTTTAGTTTCAGCACAAACTCTGGCTTTAAAAGCCTTGTGGAAACACCTTATTGTAGTTTGCTTTCTTAGATTCTCATCTGATAATAGAACTCGGGAAAGTGCAAAGCAAATTTCTTCTGAATACTTCAGGTTGCTTCTTTTGAGATGTTGCAGTTCTGAACTGTAAATTGTGCATTCACGCCAATCTCTGAGGCTAGTCTTGCTTGCCAAGACCACTCTACATCTGATTCTCTTTTCCCTCTGTTGCCTTGTGAGCCACATTACTTGATTATGTGTGAAAAATAAAGTTTCAGAGGCAAAAAAGGGTGATTAGTGACTGAGTTAATATATTGAATGTAGACTTTGAATTGTTGACTGAGTTCTAGCTTCTCCTTCAGTCACCCTCTGTGTTTCCTCCCATGCAGATTTGATGTAGGTCCAATTATTAAACAAGCAGAGTTTGCTGTTCCTCCCTCTTGCACTGCAAAGGAGCTGGAAGTGATGTTAGCAAAGCTGGGGGCAGACACGGTAAAGTCCTTCGAGTCGGTTCTGATTAATGCCTTGCTTTTAACGTGTGTGAACAGAACTCATTGCAATCTTGTTTCGAGCTGGCTGCGACTTGAGTGATCTGAACTTGGTCTGTGTGACAAGCTGTCAGCCCTGGGCCTGTGTGTTGCTGTTCTGCTTCTATTCAGTGAAGAACTCAAGTGCTTTGCATGGAAATGGTGCAGTTTTTCTTGCATTGAAGCAAATATCTGCTTCTATTTTATCTTAATAATCAGCTTTCATCCTATTGTGGGTTAATATCAGAGAGGAGATCATCCATAAAAAAACACTTTGGGTTTTTTTAATTGTGATTCAATGGGAAGGATGCCTTTAGTGTATTTGTGGGTATGATACAACTCTTTGGAATATACTAACCCAATTTTCTAAAAGCTCACAAGAAAGTGTTACTGATGAAAAATTAAGCATTGTATGTCTCAGGTTTACTCTTGATAAATAAACTCTACTTAGCTTTGCTAATACTCTACAAAATTTCATCTTGCAGCTGCTCTCAGTTTTGAAAAACTTGCCTGAAAGCTTAAAAAACAAGAAAGAGCAACCAAAAGAAGGAGTAACATTTGGTAGGTACACATCATATTTAATGCAACTTGATCAGTTTTTCTTTTATTAGCTGGAAGACTTAAGTTTATTCCTACTATACTAGGTTATTTTTTTAATATACCTTTCTCAACATGTTCTCTGCTGCCTTCTCTGGCTTAAAAAAAAAGTCATACAGAGGGAAAAATGCTTCTGAATTATTCTTCAGAGTTAATACATTAATGTTTTTTTTTCCCAGTTGCCTGTGGAATACCAAAATCACTATTGATTTCACAAAAGGTTGTTAATTCTTCATGGTTGTAACACAGACAATAGTGTTGCAGGGGTGGTTGTAAATATATCTTCTCAGTTTCCAGCACAGTGGGTAAATAAGAGGACAACTGAGAATAAAGTATAAATTATCTCCACTGAGATTTCTGCAAAAATCTTTTCTCCAGTTGCTGATAAGATACCTAAGGCTGGATGGTAGACCTGCCATTGGTCAGGATAGAACCTCAACTAAGATAAAATGGTACAGCTCTTTGTTAGCAAGAAGTTGCAAACCAAAGCAATGAAGTTTTCTCATTTTTCCCCTCTCCCCTAGCTCCTAAAATATCTATAGCTAAGAGTTGTGTAAAATGGGAAGAGCAAACGGCTGCACAAGTAATTCAGCTGCATCGTGCAATAGGAAGTATGGTAAGAGAGTGGCTTTATTTTTAACCCTTTTCTGTTCTGAGTTGGCTGTAGATATCTTAACTAATAACTTAATACTCGAGTTTAGTTATTTTAGCTTCTAAAACTTTGCTGGGAATTTTAAAACGCGTGCTGCATTCAGCATTAGAGATGGAATTGGTGTGGAGGAGAATTTTCATGACCTTGATCCCAAGTGTGAAATTGGCTTGGTAGTTTTGTGTCGCTTCCTTAGCTCAGAGACCTCCACTGATACATCTGAGAGGGTTTCCAAATGCTGTAATGACACATCTTTGGGTGACAGTGAACAGTGCAAACAGTGACAGCAAACAACTCCTGTAACTTGCTTAACTCCTCACGGCGTGTGCTAAGGGTTTGCTTGTCAGAGAGATGGAGAACAAGGAAAACTTGATGTGATAAGGGAGATATCTTATCTGGACATACACCTAAATTTTCCCCCTAATGTTGTTATCGTGGGTGTCTTGCATAAGAAAAAAACCAGACAGTTGCCTGGAAATCATGAAACTATTCTCAATGTGTCATCTCCTTCTGTTTCCAGTTTCCTTTGCAGACGCTGTGGAAAGATACTACTGTTAAACTTCTGGATTTTGTGGAAGTGGATGATATCCCTGGTTTTGCTGGTATTTACTTTTAAATTATTTTTTTAAGTTAAATTTTCCTGCCTTTTGAAACCTTGACTTAGAGATGGTATACAGTTGTACTACCAATAGCTTTGTATACAATCACTTAGACAAAAGTGTTTTCAACTTTATTTGTTGGCAGAAAAATACAAGATGCTCTTGCTTTGCTTTTAGATCAAATGTTAAATGACCCCAGAGCTGTTCCTGGTTCACTACTATACCATAAAGCGTCCAAAACTCTGATAGTTCGTTGCAAGGTGAGGTTTTTTTTTCCCATTTGTTTTGTATTTGCTGCTCTAAAGATGATTTCTTTAGTATTTGTGTGTTACTTAACTTCTTGTCTTAATTTTTGACCATTATTCAGTGAATTATTTCAGATTAGCATCAGTCTTTTTATTTGATATCTTGAAGAACTTTTAATTTCCACTAACAGGTTTTTTACATGGAAGAGAGAATTTGATTTGTGATGTAAACATGATGACATGAAACAAAATGTGTTCTGTAAGGCAGCCTACTGAAAGCTAAAGATCATTTTAAAACATGTAAGAAGCTCACTGCCATTTCTTGGGTTCTTTTTATTTCTAGGAAGGCTGGGTTGGAATCAGAACAGTCATATTAAAGAAGCAGCTTACAGCAGTCGACTTCTACAATGGATACATGCACTCTTGGTTCCAGCAGAACTCAAGAACAGTTCATCACGAATGCAGATTTCAAACACTCAAACTTAGCACAGCAAAAAAGACTCTGAAAGACAGGGAAATACCAGCACGGGATATAAAACAATAGATGTAATTTAAAACGTGGAAGAAGATGTCTGTAAGTTAATAGTAATATGAAATATTTGAATACCCAGTGATAATCTTCAACTTAGCTAAGGGGTTTCCTCTCACAGTGCTTGGTCTGCTGTTGTCTGCATGTTTTTATCATGGGTTCCTGAAGATACTCATTTCTCTTTCCACGTCAAGGAAGAGAATCTTTGTGAATGCTGCAGACAGCAAATAAATCCTTGTTTCAACTGCTGAGTAATAAACTTCTTTTTATACAATGTTTTTAATTTGTTTTTGAGAACTTTCAATATAATCTTTTTCAGGCGTAAATTGTGCACTTTAATCTGGGAATACTAAAAGCTCCTGCTTCTCTGTAATCAGAGTTTAATGCTCACTGAGAGACTCTTAGATTGTCTGGTTTGATTTTTCTTCTGGACCCCTTAAACTGCCTTTATATCCCCACACTGAGATGAATAACTTCAGCTTTAGCTGGGAGCATCTGCAGAATCTTCCTCTCTATGATAGTTTTCTTAGTCAACTGCACACAGAACATTATTTTTATTTGATTCCACATCTTTACAGATAACTGGAGCTGGATGCAGCTGGTTATAGGCCTTTGTTAGGGTTGTTTGCTGGGTAGGGTTTTCTGATGTTCCATCAACCTAGGCAATCACTGGCAACTGCTTAATTACCTGTGGCTTCCTGTTTGTTCTCTTGCATAGTCTCATCTACAGGTGTCTACTTCCAGTGTGCTGGAATTCACTTTCAATAATTCTTTAATTTGGAAAGGGAATACACAAAATATTCCCAATGTAATTGCAGATCTCCTCGTCCAGTTCTCTTATCATGTTGTTTATTTGGGCCTGTTGACTCTAAAAATGGTGTAAATAGGAGGTGCTGTTTAACCTCATCCAGGAATGCCAGCTGATTGCTTTTAGGCACCTGCATGGGATGTGAGCACATCATTTTGTTTCCTTTGAAATTCAGAAAAGAGTAATTTTCTGTGTATATTTGCTTTTTGGTGCAAGGGATTTGTTTTAACCTCATTGCTTCTCTTACTAACTGTAAACTTTCTAATCTAGAAACTCATCATTCATCTTGTCCAGTAGATATTTGACATTTTCAGCTTTTCTGATCAGTTTCGTACCTATTTAATCATATGGATTGCCATCTCATCCTTCTCCTTTTTGTTTTCATATCTTGGAATATATCCCACTTAATATCTGTGTGCCATCCATCTAGGCAGTTTACATTATCCTGTCATGCTTCCTCTGACAAAAGAGGTTTTCTCCTGATGAAGAGTTAATCTAATCCAAGTTTTTCCTCAACCTTCCTTTAGTGCAGTGTCTAAGAAGGAGCATTTCATGTGAGTAACTCCAAAAATGATGACTCTGTTTCTTGTCTTAGGTACTGTGAGGATATGAGCAAAACAGACTGGCCACATCTTAGAAGCTGCTCTGGTATTATTTGCTCAACTTACTTCCACTTTTTCCGAATGCTGCTGAAGTAAAAGCAGAGCTGCTGGAGCTATTCAGGCTTCTTAGCTTCGTATTTACAGCATTATCCCTGAAATTTTGGAAGCCCCAGGAGAAAAAAGAAAAGTCAGGAGTTCTGGAGGCTTGGTGTTACAATGGTTCTGTTTTCCTCATGCTCATAACAATTCCAGCACATCCTCTTCCATGTGTTCTTTTGGTTCTTCAGGCTTTTCAATGCATTCATGTCTTTTCCAGCCTTTTCATGTCTGGAACTTAAAGCTCAAGTCGGGTGAGAATTCATGGGACATACATTGAGGTGATAGGAACTTGATGTGCTTGAGTGTCACTCGCTGAATGAAAGCAGGCAAAAGATCTAGAAAAATGTGTTACATCACATGGATTAAAATGTTTCTGAAGAAGCATCTGTTAAAGCAGATGCTTCAGCATTTAATTACCATTGGTCCAACAATTAATCTGCCTCTGACAGGTTTTCCAGAACACATGATGCTCCAAGAAATCCAAGCCTATGAATCAGAGTCAAAAAGTGGAAACAACAGCAAGGTGGAAATCGGGCTCCTGTGGAGAAATCCTTTTGTCTCTGACCACAGGCTCAAGGGTGCAATTTGTGCTGCAGAAGTTATAAAACTGGCAAGTTTGTTTTTGAGCAAATGATGTATTTTTGTGTTTTGCTACCACCTACTACTTGCACGTAAAGGTTGTGAAGTCAGTTGGCTTTTACTCTGTTCAGATCAGTCTATGAAAGGCTAGTTACCACCTTCTGCCAGTAGAAGGGATAGTGGGTTGGGGTTTTTTTGTGTGTTTGTGGGGCTATTGGGTGGGTTTGGGGTTTTTCTGGGTTTTGTTACATCACTGGTCTCAGCTGTATGGCTGCTTGCCTTGTGTTTTTCCCTGCTGGAGCTTCTGGGAATTTTTCATCGGTTATTTTTCAGGAACAGTTGTAGGTATCACAGGAATTCAAATATTCAGTGTTTGCTAAAGATAAAACGTTCTCTCTAAAGCCCCTTCCCCACAGACAGTGAGGTTTTTGGCACTACTCAACTGCATGGTGGGGGTCTGGCCTCAGGCGTGGATTGTATCAGAAGTTGAATTAGCAGAGAAATAAGTATACAAAAAAAAACAAACCAGCACACCAAATTTATAGATAATTTTAAGCACAAATGATAAAAAGTTTTGAACTTAGAAGAAGTGAGGGATTTAGTTCTCAGCAGGGGTGGACCCAGCTTTACTGGTGTACCAGGTCCCCTGGCACTGGAAAGTGAAATATGTGGCTCATGACCTGAGCAAAACGAACAGCAAAGAGTTTCCCTGCGTCTCTGGGGGAGTTTGAGGTGGCATGTGCTCAGAAACCCTGCAGATGGTGCTGGCTGCATCTCTTTTAAAGGAGAACCAAGGTCAGCTGGACAGAAGATGGTGAAAATCTAGTACAGAAAGTCTTCAGTTAGTTGTTTAATGACCAAATAACATCTAAACTGTATTGCAACCAGGATACCTATACTGGTATCTTAATCCATGCAGAGTTTGCTTTAAGGCTTCCCAGAACTGCTTTCTATGCAAGAAGCATTATTAGACAGTTCTTTGCTGCTTAACAGTGAATGTCCTAGCTCTGGATACACGCAGCTTTACCCCAGTTGGTTTATGGAGCAAATGAGGGTAAGGTTAATTTATTTTTTTATAGAGGAAATCTTTGGTGTGCTATTTTTGGCAGAGTAGAGAAGCTTTAAAGGGAATTGGTGTTCCCCAGGCAGCTGTTAGCCAAAATGTCTCTTTGGAAACTCTGCTTTCACCTAGCTCTGTAGGGATTTAACTCAGTAGGTAATGAAAATCTGATTATTTTTGCAGAACAGACAAAACAAAAAATGGGGCATTTACTGATGAGGTGTGGAATAGCATGTCAAGGTTGACTCTGGAACGTAGACACGGTGATTCAATCCCCAGTACCACTGCTGAGGTCAACTAGAGCTGCCCTAACAATTGGTAAGTGATACTTAGTAAAATAAAACAGCTGGGCCACTCTTGGGCAAGTGAGGGAGGGTAGCACTGGTTGTCACAGACCCAGCATCTGCTACGGCTCAGTTTAGGTCACTGAAGCCAAATTACTGGTAGAACTGGAAAATGTTTGGATACCAGAAGGGCTCTGGTGTTGGATCAGGATGATTTCATCTTGGATTTCAAATAAATGTTAGAGGGAGTGATATTTCCTCGGCTGCTGGTGACTCGCAGTTTGCTGCATGTGTTTCATGATCTGAAACCTTTTACTACTCCCCCTGCTTCCTAGGAAACCTCTTTATTCCTGATTCCTGGTGAATAAATGGCAAATAAACAAAAAGCGTAAGTGACAAATCACGGGAATACTTGAGTCTTTTAAAAAAGTTGATTACAAAATGCCTGAATAACTTGAAGGTTGAGACTAGACAAGGCCTCTCCTTTTGTTTATCCTAATTGCTGACAGCCTAATAGCTTCTGGGAAGAAATATTTTCCCTTTCTTAAAAGCAGGAGGAGTGATAGGTCACCAGATTTATCCGAGGGTTGGAAGCTAAGTAACCTTAATGGAAGATGCTTTTGCCATTAGCCCCAAACCTGGTGATGTTTAGGAGCCAGGTCTCCTGCTTGAGTCTGTTTCTCAAGGTTGGTGGTCCGCAGGCTAAGGCCGAGGGAGGAGCTGTGTCAAAACCTTCCTACATTCCTCCAGCTGATGCTCTCCTTTGATATGTGGGGGCGTGGGTTAAATTTCAGGTTGCAGAAAGGACACTGACCATAAACAGAAGCTAGAGAAATCAGAACTGACATTGAACTATAGCAGAAAACTTGTGTGAGTAGCTTTTCTCCTATATCAGCTTTCTTAATGTATATGGTGTGGTGGCTCCTCAGTAATGATGAAGCATTTAGCACTGAGTGGTGGTCATTGGGCCAAGGTTGTTTTCTGGTGATAGTCCTTAAGCATCCGTGTCTGAAACCCCTGTCTTGCTCCGTGTCCAATGGACTCTGCCAGCAGCAGCCTCTGAGAGCTCAGGGACTCGGTGAGTGCAGAGATTAGTTTGTTCCTCCAAGTCGGATTTAAGCCGCAGTGGGGGACAGATAGGGGAAACTTGGAGAGCTACTTGCTCTTTCAGGGATAGGCAGAATTTCAGGCTGTAGGGCTGTGACCATTTCATTCCTGTTACACAGATGTTTCTCCCCAAAAAGAACAGACATTTCCCCCCCTGTGCTCTGCTGTGCTTGACTCTGGCGAGCCCACAAGCAGCACAGGTACCAGACCCCGAGCCTTCTTTTATCCCTGTACCTCCTGGGTTGCTCTGTAGAAGTCATTTGTGCTGCTTCACCCTCAAAGTGATGAAACTAAGCTGGCTGGCTGGCTGCAGGGGAGGAGGGGAGCAGAGGGAAGAGACATTTCTCTGTGAGTCTGTAGCTCAAGCCAAGAGATCTGTGGGAAGGTCCAAACTAATGCTCCCCACTGACTGCCTTGGCCCCAGCTCGTGCCAAGCCCTTTCAGCAGACTAAACACAAAAGAAAACACACAGAGTCTAAATTCGTTGGTATGAAGAGGATGTGCCAGAGTATTCCACAGCTCTTCCTTTTCTGCTTCTCTTTGGTAACTGTCATTTGCATAAACCAATGGATTATTAAGGGGTTTGTTTGGTTTTTTTTACCTTTTTCATCATAATTGAGGCTGCACGGGCACTCAGTCCTGCAGAACTCTGTGCTTACTGCTGGTGGGATGTCCCACGTCAGACCTGAGAACCTGTTGTGAAGCATGCTAAACACGACTGAAATATTCCCCACGCCCTTGATGAGCTGTAGGTAAGACAGTGAAGAAACACAGAATGGTTTGGGTTGGAAAGGACCTTGGAGATCATCTATTTCCAACACCTCCCACTAGAGCAGGTTGCTCAGAGTTCCATCCAACTTGGCCTTGAACATTTCCAGGGATGGGGCATCCACAACTCATTTCACCACCCTCACAGTAGAGAATTTATTCCTAATATGCAATGTAAATCTACCCTCTTTCAGTTTAAAACCTAGAGCTGCTTTCATAACCATAGGAGGGGATCAGATAGGAAAGGGAAATCCACTCTTGAGTGTGTGTTTGAATTCCAGTTTTCAGCCAGTAGCACTGCCCACCTTTCTGTGATCTCTCTTGGTAATTTTGTTGTTGGAAGATTGATGGTTTGCCTGCACCCCAGAAGTTCATTGCCAGTGTTTGGATGTAAACAGGAGATGTCTTCTGTGCTGGTGAGATCCTTGATTCTGCTGTAGAAGTAGGGGAGGGTTTGACAGGACAACTTAATCAGTCACTCAGATCACTGTCTGTGATCACCTTCTGTGGCCATCTGTACCTTCAGCTGAGAGCAGCTCCTTGCCCAGCAGTGTCCTGCTCGCTGCTGCTGAGTGACTCTGTCTTCTCCCTGTCCCTGCACCTCCCAGCCCAGCATGCTTTCCCATCACCCTTAAAACACAAGTTCCTTGCCTTTTTTTCCCCACACCTTGTCCCACTCTGGGAGTCCTGCTGCTGCCTCCTTAGTTCATCCCTTTCCAGCACCTGCTGCTCCACCTCTCCCAGCACTTTTGCTAATGCTCCACATCTCAGGCTGGGGATGGATTCCCTGACCATGGCCAAGTCCTGGTCCTGGAGGAGCACCAACTACCCACCAAACCCATCGCCCATCCCCAGGATCAGTCTCACACTGATAAAGCTCTGACCTGTTGGTGAACAGAAAGGTGAAAATCTGCAAGTTATTCTTTGGTCAGCTCGACACGTGCTTTATTTACTTGGGCATTTCAAACACAAAAGCAACACAGCGTTGTCAAAGTTACAAAATTACTTTATTAACCTACCCTATCACAGAGCATGGATTTTTCTTGTCAAATAATGCAAGAAGCAAGAGAAAACTGTTGTTTTCTCCATGTGGAGCCTACAAATCCACATGCATTCTCCATTCTAATCAAGCATGTGAGTTCTTAGAAATGCAGCTGCCGGTAGTTTAGCTTGAATTCAAAACCAAGCATTCTAAGACAGTCATTCTAAACCAAGCTAGCAATAAATAAAATACTTACATTTCAAGTACAAAAACCTTGCAGTTGAATTCAGTATGAGGAAATTGGTTCATTCCTTTTCATGTTACCAACTACTGTACAGGTACTTGGGCTGGCAAAGTCTGCAGATGCAGAACAGGCGAGTGTTTTAAGTACATGACTTCACTGAACCACGTGTTTAGTCTTCCCTTTAGGCTATCGGGTGAAGCTGTTTAATGTCAGGCAGAAAGAGGATTTTTATGGATGCATTTAATAAGACACGAACTCGCTGTCGCTGCTGACCCCCAATTTTTGCCTTAAGTCTTTTCTTTCTGGTGGGGAGAAAAAAAGAAAACAAATTGCACCTTAATTACGTTTCAAAAGTAACAACATCTACCAGCTTCTGAAGGTTATCAGCAGGTAGATGTTACTTTCAAACTGTATTTAATCAATTGTGAACGACTTTACCAAGGCTTCTCTACAGCTCTAGTATGTAGCTGGACGTTGGCCTCTCATCGGGATCCTGCCTTGGGTGATTTGACGGCTTGCTGGCTGCCGGTACGTGGGCCTCTGCCCTGGCATAACCATTATGGATTGCTGGCCCGAGTTCCTCTGAGACTGGAAGATGCTTTGCTCTGTCGCGCTCCTCTCTGAACAGGTGAAAGTCAACCCAACACCAACGTTGCTCTTCATGGTTCTGGAGGTGCCATCGGACGTGCCGTCGAAACACCTGCCCAGGGCGATTTCCTTGGCGATTCTCGGGTCTTGGTCGGTGACGGTGTAGATGCCGTAGTTGTGTCCCAGCGGGTCGAGAGGAGCCAGCATCGTGTACTCGCTGGAGTCGTTGTTGGTAGCCATGGGGAGGTGGTTGACCAGGTACTCGTGGAGCATGCTGTTGACGCTCTCTCGGCGGCAGCTGCCTTGTGGGACCACTTTGACGAGCGTGCGGTCCACGCGGTCTTGGTCAAAGAGCATTCCGCTGCACTTGAACTCCAGGCAGGCTGCGGACACGTCCGGCTGCTCCGGATCACGAATGCTGCGGACATCCCTGATGCCGTAGAGCTTGCCGATGGTACGCGGGTGCGTCCCGCCCATGTTACGAGATCTTACGTTCACCTCTTGGCGTCCGTTTATTTTTACTTTGATGTAGCAGGCCCTAAATTCCATGGGCTTGGGCCACCATGCCAGGTAGTCATCGGTCCAGCTCATGAGGTCATCTTCACTGAAAGGAACGGTGTTGTAGTCGTACCGGTCTCCCTCTATCCTGTAAAACCTGAAGTGAGCGGCACTGTGCGGAGCTTCCTCGCAGTCTTTTAGGTTTTCGTAGGCATAAATAGGGCCGTTGTTCTCTTCTGGGGAATTGGGGCTTGGCTTGGCCATGTTAATGCTGAATGCTGTTTTCTTCGTGTTGGAGTCCTCATGGTCTGTTCTCCTGTAGTTGAGCTTGTTGAGATAAGGCTGTGGGACCCCAATAGCATTGGGGTTGAGTTTGGGAGCAGAGGGGACAGCTTCGAGCTCTTCGCCCCCCATGCTCGCCAAGATATAAGCTCCGTAGGCCTTGGGGTTTTGCTCGTCACAGAAGGCAGGCACGCAGGCGCCGTTGGGACCGGTGACCACGCTGTCGAAACGGCCCCACGCTCTGGGGTTGGAGGAGAACCCTGGTTCTGGCTCCATGTTTATAATAGAAATCACAACCCCTTGGATCTGCTCGCTTTGCAGAAACCTCTCGCTTCTGTAGGCTCGGACTTTGACGTAGCACCGTCTGTTCTCCGGGACGTCCAGGTTAAAGAGACGCCTTTCTTTGATCTCCATGTTCCCAACCAAAAAAGTTCTCTCCTCCCTTTTGTGCCGGCTGCTTTTCTCAAGGTTGAAGTCTCCTTCTTCCTCCCATAACCCTGTCTCTGGGTTCAGGGACCAAAGCTTCATCTCTTGCAGGTGCTCTGTCATCTTGACCTGAGCAGCATCCAAATGAACCTTCACCTCTTCTGCATTAAGAGACTCGGTGCCCTGTTCATCAGTGAAGTCCACAGAAAACATGCCATACGTGCGGAGCGGGAAAACGTCTCCTTCCTCGTCCACAAAGTTCAGGTCACTTTGCGTCACAGCAGCGGTCGAGATGTTTCTCGGGTCTAGAAATGTCACGCTGGCTTTCACTTTGCCTCTGTAGGCTTCTCCATTTTTCTTATAAAAAGCATTGGGAGGAATTTCTAATTCAGCAATTGGATCATCTTCTTCCATTTCTCCCAAAGAAATCACGTTGGTTTCGGTGGATTCCAGGGTAACGGGAGCTTTCTTTCTTAGCAGCTTGATCTCATGAAACACAGCACCTCCGTTTTCCTTGAAGGGCAGAACTTTTGTGGTGTTCACAAACTTCTGCAGCCTATCAACAAACGTTAGAACCAGTCTCTCTGTGTCTGCTGGGACGTGGACTGAGAAGGTTCCCTTGTAGCCCGTCATACTCACTCTCTTGTTTCCCATGTAGATGTGGCCAAACCTCAATGGCTCACCATTATCTGCTGCTGTGGCTCTGCCTCGAACTGTTATTTTGGTCTCAGTGCATTTTTTGCAGCCACATTCTACAACTACTTTAGTGGGGAGTGTGTACCCATCACAGGAGATGTCTCTGGTTTCCATCTTGGACACCCCACAGCAGAAGGAGACGTTGTCCTTACACCGGAGTCCCTTATCCAGCTTCCCAGCACAGGTCTTTGCTGGGCACTTGCCCACATCGTAGTAGAAGGAGTTGGTTGCTTTTTGGAAGCAGTCATGAGGAAGTCGGATGAGGTGGCTTTGGGGTTGGGAGTTGCAGGCTGCCTCTTGCCTTCCTGTTGAATAGGATTTCTTAATGAGCAGCATGAAATAATTGTACAGTCATTGCTATGTGGTCTGAAACCCTCAGAGCTAAGCATTGCTTCCAATAACACTGAGAAGTTTGCAGCCATAAAGCAGCTGTTTTACTGGATTTTGGTTAGGTGAATTCATTCATCTGGCCTCTGTTTAGCTTTTGGGTACCTGCTGAAGAGCAGTGCTCTTTGCAGGAGCATCCCAGCTCCTGCCATCCAACCCTCCCACAGCTAGATGTTCCACAGCTGCCTGGCTTATGGCGATGGACAGAGTAAAATGTGTCCTAGGGTTTAAAAACCAAACCTAAACAAACAAATATTCACATCGGGCAGCAAGTACAGTGAGAAATCTGCTGAAACCAGCAGAGTGAGCTTGGCAGGTTGACGGCAATCCCTAGCTCCAGTTTGTGGAGAGCATCTGTTTCATAACCAGCTCACGCAAGCTTATCTGCTAACGGACGCAGGAAATAAAGCCCAAATATTTTTCCTACAACTTTTCTTTCCCACATACATCACAGTTTCTGGTTTCTGCACATTGCCACCCCTCCAGCTGCTTGGAGAGCATCATGCACATTCTCTCTTACCTATGACGACAAGCTTGGCAGGTTGGGACTTTGCTGACCCCCCGGCGCTGCTGGCCTTGCAGAAATATTCACCAGACTGGTCTCTGTTCAAGTTCTTCAGAATCAGGTTGTTTTTGTATTTGTATAAGGAGGGGTCCAGCAGGGAGCCATTGTGGTACCTGCCAGGAACAGGGGACAGAGGCTGATGGGCTGGCTGGAGCCGAGCAATGGATTAATCCTGCATCCTGCCATGTGGATTTTGCCAGACCTCTTGCCTCAGTTTCCCCATTTGCAGTCTAGCTAGATGGTATCACCTCAAAATGATTCCCCTTCCCCTGGTAGCAGTGAGATGTGGCTGCTGGATGGCTGGCAGGCCAGCAGAGCTGCTGCTTGTACCTGCTGAGGTTTGTCAGACTCTTATTTGTATGTTTATCTAGCAAGTCCTTCTGCAGAGGATAGGACTGCACGTCTCGAGCAAACCACCAATCAGTTCTTAGCAGCTTTGGCTGGTTTGTAACTAAAAACCCCTCACCTTTATGGAGAATGAATCAGGGGGATAGGTAAGACTTAGAATCACAGAATCACTCTGGTTGGAAGTGCCCTTTAGGTGATCAAGTCCAACTGTTAACCCAGCACTGCCAGGGCATCACTGACCCGTGTGCCTCAGCTCCACAGCTTGGAAACCCCTGTAGGGACCACGGGGACTCCACCACTGCCCTGGGCAGCCTGGGCCAGCCCCTCACAACCCCTGTGGAGAAGACATTTTTCCTAATGTCCAACCTAAATCTCTCCTGACACAATTTGAGGCTGTTTCCTCTTGTCCTGTCAATTAAAATTCTGTCTGATCAAACTCGAGTCCCTTACCAGAGGTAGCGGTCCGGGGCCGGGCTCCCGAGGGCATCGCAGCAGAGCGACACGCTCTGTCCCACTCTCCTGGCTTTGTCCTCGGGGCTCCTGAAAACGTAGGGTTTGCCTGCAGGAGGAGGAGAAGGCCACCTCATTACTCTTCCCCTCCTAAAATCATGGTTTCTTTCAGGTTACTGTGTAAAGCCTCCTGCATTCCCCACCTCTCTGGGGCTACCTGATCGTTGCAGCTGCACTTGGATCCCCAGGTTTCTTCTGTTGCTCTGGGGCACGGTGACAGTCGCCGTTGCATATTTCGCTTTCTTTATTTTAAGGGTGTTTTTGCCATCGGGACAAACCCCCGGGATCATAAACATGCCTCTGTTATCAACCATTGTCAACAGCTTGAGTTTCTTGGCTTGCAGGTAGACCCGGGCATCGGCAGCGGGCGACCCATCCTCGAGGGAGACCTTCCCGTG
Source organism: Chloroceryle aenea (assembly GCA_013399075.1). NCBI lineage: Eukaryota > Metazoa > Chordata > Aves > Coraciiformes > Cerylidae > Chloroceryle > Chloroceryle aenea. The sequence continues at coordinate 24,416 of VWZY01005917.1, read as the reverse complement.
CAGGGTCGCGTCCTCGCACATGCAGGCGTCACAGTCGGCGTTGACACGGCCCATGGGACAGGTGATGTTGCAGGCTGGAGGAGAGGCAGGCAGGTCAGAAAGCAGCCTCAAGTCTCGTAACGCTCACGGCACGGTCTCGCGTCTGGTTTTAATTTAGATGCAATAAAGCAGATACTGCATAAGGAATAAATTGTATCCAAACCATATTTTTTAGTGGTTATCACCAGCTGCGCATTAGAAACACAGGGACGATGTAATTTTGGACCTGACAATTAGTAGAAAGCAGCCACGTGGATATAATTACAGCAAGGAACTGTTATTTACCTTCCCCAAAGGGCTGAATTTCGGGGAAATTTGAATCTGGATCAGCATGTGAGCTCTTAGCTCAGCCTTGGCAAAATTACAGGTCCAAATACCTTAAGCTTTTTAGGTTTCTGTCACCAACTCGTGCCCAAAAGTCATGGCTTTGCTCTAGCTTAAATGCTGCCTCCCCTTATTCAGTGGCATCCTGGCTTGGGCAGGGCATAGGTTAATTGTCAAATGAGCATTACCTGCTGGGTTTGATGAATATTCTCCCAAACAGTGATTCTGAAACGTTTTCATTACTTATACTGATTAATTCCACATAATAATCTGTCTCTTCCCAAGGCAAAGGCTCAGGTCGTTGCTTTTACAGTCACAGAGCATCCCTGTACAGAAGCTACCTGATAATTTTTTTAATAGCTGGAAATAAATGGAAGAAACCAGGAAAAACCTGAAACAACTTTGCTGGAGAAAACATAGACTGTTTTCTGAATGTTGTGTTTAAAAGGGGATTATAAGAATAAAGTAATTGATTACAAGGCCCTTCAGCAGAGGCTGCAGCCATTTGCTATTCCCATCTTTTCAACATTTGAGGTGGCACAGAGGCAGCTGCCTGCAATAGCTGACTCCACCTTCAGAGCTGCTGTAACAACAAGATCAATGAGATTTATTTCCTTCATCCCCAGGATCTTTATGGGTCCCTGATGATGCCCCATATCTAGATCCACCCCCTTATCTTGCTGTTTGACTATAAATTCCCCATATTCTTCTCCCTTAGTACTCTACGCCCTGCTCGGGAAGGCACCAGCATCACGATATCTGACAAAGGAGAGAGAGGTGGTAAAATGACCATGAAGGGAGGACAAAACCTGTGCAGCGATGAGATCAGGACATCCTCCCCTGCCCGTAAGTGAAGTTATAGGAGCACCTGAGCAAACATGTCCAATGCAGAGCCGCCCTTCCTCAGTTGCTTCATTACAGTGCACGCCCCAGAGGCGCTCAGCTAGGCAGGATCTGGTACGCTTCTGCACACCGGTTTGGCCACACTTGGCTGAGCACTCGCTCCATTTCGACCATGGAGACAAAAACCTTTTTGAATCTTGCACTGGTGGACCTTGAATAACATCAGTGGTGAATTTGAGGCATGACCTTCACACATACAGCTGCCCGAAAACGGGCGGTTGTTTTCTTAACAGCTTCTATATAGCTCAGACTATGCATTTGGATATTACGCACCACAAGGATTAAACAAACTCAAAGCATGTTCAGGGAGCTGGGAAATAAAGCAGGAGAAGGTGTCTGACTTAATTCCCCACAGGCTACTGAATTCAGGACGATTGAGGGGAGCAAAGTGCACGAGGCTCATGCTTAGTGTTGAATAACTTTGGCTTAAAGGAAATGAAACACACATTGTCATTTAAATGCTGTCTGAGGGGCTCGCCTGCATTTTGAATGTGGTTAGATTAAAAAAAAAACAAACCCCAAAACAAACCAAACCAAAAGGGTAAAATTGTTGGTATGATCATGTTGAATGTCTTTAACCTACTTCAACATATGTTCTCTATAGTGGAGGCATGTGTCCTATTGCGAGCACCAGTCTTACTGTGTGCAAAACAGAAGCTGGAGATGCTACGGAGCAGGCTGAGCATGTTAGGGGCCAGCTGATCTGTAAAACACAGAGAGGGTTTATTGTGGGTTCAATATGTGGTTAGATTTTTAAAGGCATTTCTTTAACTGGGCTACTAGATGGTATTAATTTAAGCTGCTTTGAGTGGATGAGATCCACTCCAAGTCTGTGGTTTGGGTTGATTTTTAAATGACAATGTTCTACTAATGTTTATGAGGATGTGCTTGTGACTCAGGCTTCTAAAAATGAGGTTTCCTGGAGACGCGTGCCATGTCATCTTCCACACCTACTCTTCCACCTGATTTGTAACAAACCAGGTTGGGTGATTTCCTAAAACGACAGACAGGGCACTGCCTGGACTGTCCTTTATAAAAGCAGGTGGCTGGAAAAAGACCATTTAAATGAGAGCAGCCACAGGAGCATCCTGTCTGCTTTGGGGCGAGCACTTGGCTCGGATGGGTGAGATTTTAATCTGTTGGCACATTGGCATCTCCAGTTCAGCATCCCCATCCAGAGACCATATTTAGCAGTTTGGGGGATGCAGGAGGAGGTGGGCCTGGGGATGTGGTCCCTTCCCAAGTGGCACATGGATAAATGCCCATCTGTAGTTGCCCCAAGCGAAAATCTAACCTGCAACAGATTAAAGTGGAAAACCCCTAAGCTTGTCTGGGATCAGCTGCTGTAATCTGGGGATGGTAAGAAAGGAGGAGGGGAGTCGTGTGGAGGCAAACAGGCTCTAGGTAATGCCTCAACAGCAGAAAAAGCAGAAAATGGAGGACAGAGGAGAAGCCAAGGGGCTCAAGGGCTGGCAGGGAGGTGGGGAGGGATGGGGCTACCCCGCGGCACTGGCTGTCAGGAACGTACTGCGTCTGGCGTAGGCGAAGATGGGGTCTCCCCTGCGAGAGCTGCTCCGAGTACCTGTGGGCAGAGGACAGGGGGATGATTCAGGAAGAGTTTTCCTGCTCCGAGCCCAGCTGCTCAACCCAAGCAGCTCTGGCATACCCTCTCCTGGAGGCAAAACCTGCACTTACAAATGACTGCTGCCAAGGGCAGGGGCTTTAGTTTCCAATTGCATTGATCAACGGATGGGATGAGAGTCTGGGAAGTCCCCTAACGCCTCGTCTATGGCATCAGCACATCCAGCCCTTTTAGTGCCCACTGGAATCTAAATCCTGAGCAATGGGCAGTAAAACTTGAGGGGTTGGGGTACCTCCTTGTGATTAATGACCAGAGTTGGCTCTACAGATAAAGCCCCACGGGTTTTAATTCTAAAACAATGGTGTCACAAACCTCTCTGGGCATGGGGACAAGCTGGGCAGGGGAAGGGCAGGTCAGGGCATGTGCTTGCCCATCCCTGGGCTCTTCTGTCCCTCCCAGCCCACACATGCCTCCCATGGTCTGTGGTCACACACTTGACCTTCACTTTTCCAGGAGAGGAGCCAACAGCGCGTGTCAGCAATAGCCAAAACCCTACAAGAGGTCGCAGATGATCTATTCCATTACCTAAACATCTTCAGCTACTCAAATATTGTTTGGTTGTAATTTAAGGCTGAAAAAAAACAAAATAGGTGTGCAAAAACCCCTTGTCCTGGCGAGGGAAAGCCACCCAAACTGGGAAATACTTACTCTCCAAGCTGAGCATTACCAGCGGGCTGAAGGTTTTCTGTCCTATCTGGATCCTGCTGAGGGCTGGTGTCAGAAGCCTTTGACCTATGGGTCAATAAATTAGAGATTAAATTAGACTAAAAATAATTAATTCAATTCAAGGGATTGGGCATCCTTAGGCTCAGTTTTTCAGATTTCCCTTTGGGTTATGGCTGGTTAGAGCCACCACCTAGAGCTCCCGTGGGATGTGGTGCTGAGGTGCCAAGTGAAGGGAGTGATGGAGATGTCCCACAGCATCACTGGGGCTCGGTGTTGGAGCAGCTCTGATCAAATCAGCTTTTTATAGCTGGAGATAAAAAATATATCCTGACTTGCCCTGTGTGGGGAGAAATGAACCTGAGGTGGATGAGGTTGGTGATTGCTATGGGACATGGACTGGATTCTGCACTTGCTGGTTACCTGCATGACTTAGAGGACCTGGTGATGATGGCTGGTTCCTGTGGTGCTTGCTGGGACCAGTCCCATTTATACTGGGGAGCTAGACCCAAAGCTGCCCAGCACTGGCTCTCACCAGTGCCCAGTGCCAGGGAGCTGAGTGGGCCTTCTGGGCACCTCCCCAGTGACAAACTGACACTCCCTGTTCTTATCCACAGGCATCTGGCCAGACAACTTCAAGGCAAAATTCCTCTATAACCTTAGAAAACAAATCCAAAGAGCCTGCAAACAGGTTTGCTCTGGGAGGAGCAGAAGGGCAGGTTGCTTATCACTCAGCACTTTGTTATGTGTGACCCAGTGATGGATCCTGCTGCCCTGAGCATCTTCTCCTGGAGTAGACCCACATTGCTGCTTTCCGAGGGCTTGGCTCTGAGGCTAAGGTGATGGATAAGGCACTGGCCAGGGTGAGTCTGCTCAGAGCAGAGGGGGTTGGGGTATGGGCTGGACACCACAGGGGCTCAGAGGTAGCAGGCGGCGATGGTCCCAGCATGGCTGGTGGGCAGAGGAGCTCATCTCTGGTCAGCCAGAGGCTTGGATGACCTGCAGATGGGCTTTGCCCATGCTCTGGGGGCTGGATGGTTGCCAACCCTTGTCTGGAAGTTGTTTGGCCAGGCGAATGCCACGTGAACCCAGAGCAATGCCCAGCACCAGTGTCGGACTCATGTCTGCTGGCTCAGCAGCCGCCGGCAGACGTGCCTTCATGCCAGCGTGCCCGCGGGCAGGGGACAGCACAGTCATGGGAATAGAAATGTTCAACCTTCACCTAAAACGGATGTGGCTCCCAGGAGGAGCAGGAGAAGGATCCATCCTTTCGAGGTGACCATTGTTGTCCTCAGAGGTGACCAAGGGCTTCCTGAAGTATCCACAGCCATCCTGCAACTTCCCCAGACCTGTGGAGACAAGCTCAGCTATTTTGGGGCTCAACCAGGGTCACAATTCCTTCAGGAAGCTTCTCCCAGGCTGAACCCATCCAAAACATGCTGTGGGGTTGCTTGTATTCCCTGCCCACCCATCTCCAGTTTCCCCCCAGTTTACACCACGAGGGGGGAGCAGCAGGGGCTCCAGGTCTGCTCTGGCATCCCCTCTGCTTCTGGCTGTCACATCTGAGCCCAAATCTATTCTGCAGAGCACTGCTTTGTAATGACATCTCCTTAAAGTGCCTTTAAACAGCTTAACTACTTCTGCAGGGATGCTCTCACAGCCCATGCAGCTCCACGGGTCCCCTGGCAACCCACTCTGCCCCCGGACACCTCCGCGCCTCCATCCTTTTGCCTGCCAACTGTGCAAGGATAGCATCTTATCCCAGTACGTCGCAGGAGCATGGAGAGGGAGAAGGCTCCTGAGTGCCTCTGGAAGTGGAAAACCCCCTGCGCAAGCCAAGCCTTTGCTGCAAATGTGAGTGAGAAGCCAAATATTTTCCTTTTTCTGCACACAGAGATGAGGGATCAAGGCTTTGTGTTGCTCTTCCCCAGCTCAGCCACTTCAGAGTTTGTTTTAAGCAAGTCTCTTAGCCCTGCAGCATCAAGCATTTGGGTATTTAATCTCTGAAGGTACCTGTGGGGCTGGTGTTACCCCAACTGACACCAGCTGGAACTCCAGGTGATTTATTTAATTCACCCACAGTTAAGAACTTGATGGGGGGGAAGTGTTGCCTCAGCCTCTCTGTGCCTCAGTTTACCCATAAAATGAGGGTGACAAAGAGCAGCCGGCAGCGAGAACACCCCGTTATTTGTAGGCAGTATTAACCATCCCCTCTGAGACTGGGGAATGTGGGACTAGGAAATACTTTGATTATGGCTCAGCAAATCCCAGTCAAGCAAAAATAACAAGCAACACATGAGCTGTGTTTTGTGGGCTTACGGCAGGNCAATGTTTTCCAGCCCGCAGCCTCTGCACCTTCATCTGCCCATCAATGAATTTCCACCTCGCCCTCCATCACAGCCACTCTTAATTACANTAACCAGGAAAAATTAATCCAGGCTGAAAGCCTGGTTCCCACTCGGCTATTTTAGGAGCTGGCTGCAACTTGTTCAGTGCTGGGTTTGAGATGGGANATTACACAGCCTCCTTAATAACACAGCAAAGTTATATAACCCCTAGCAGTGGCGAAGGGGAAAAACTTAGCAGGGTTGGCTTGCTTCTTTTCTTTTGCTCTTGCCTACAAAACCCATAAAAACCCCAATTAAGGAGAGTCTCATCCTCTCGCTGCGAAACCAGCAGCCAAGCTGCGGTCCGAGGGCGAGGCGAGGGCTTGTCAGCTGCGGGTTAAAGGGATTTGCAGCTGGTTGGGAAGAAGAGAAAGAGAATTGCAGCTTACCAAATCCTCCCCTGCACCTCCGCCGAGCTGGGCTGCTCGCGAGCTTCCCCGCAGCCCAGGCGGCGAGGTCGCTTATATAGCCCGGCGTGTAGCTTAGGGGATGGCAGCGAGCCACCGGCTGCCGAGCAAAAACAGATCGGACGAGCGAGGAAACCGCAGCCTGAATAATCCCTTAGCAAGGTGATGGTAAACACAACCCCTTGGTGAAACAGCAGCCGACGGGGCTGGCAGGGATGCCACGGCAGGGCAGGGTGCTGCCGATGGCAGGGCAGGGCATGGTGTGGGTACCACGTCCCGGTGTGGGCACTGCATCCCGGCACGTCACTGGCACTCTTAGGGGTTCGCCCTGGGTCTGAATCCAAAATAAATGCTGCTGAGCGTTGAAGGTGGAGAGAGAGTGTACAGGCACATGCTGCAATCAGTTTGGGGGTTTTATTTTGCTCTTTCCTGATCTAGGACAAATGTGCTGCCCACCCCGTGTTGCCCGTGGGATTCCCGTGTTTTGCAGGTGTAGGGCAGGGCTCAGCTGGGTGCTGCCATCCCCACGCTGCCTGCACTGCCCGCTTGCCTCTGCCCCTGCTGGGGACAAGTGAGGATGCTGCAGGGATGTGAGGATAGGGGACAAAGCCGGAGGGATTGGTTTGGACACTCGGGGTAGAACAGGGCTGCAGAGGCAGGACCACAAATAAATGTGACTGCGTCTCACTCAAGCCGTGGGGAGACCTAGCAAAGTCCCCTAACGAGATCTCACTGCCTGCCTTAGGCTGGTCTTTCCTCCCTCTTCAGCCACGTTTTTCTCGTGTAACTCATGGGTGTCACACGAAGCATATGGCCACATGTGAGCGAGTGCCACCCATGCACACAGCCCCGGGCACTGTGGGGTCATGCTGCTGGTTTGCTGCAGGGGTCTGGTGTGAAAGCGTGTGCTTTATGTAGTGGGAGCCAATTCTGAAGGCTGGGGATGGGTGCTGGGGCAGCCAGTGGTGTCCTGGGCTGCCTCTTAGTAATCCTTGCTGGCCCTGCTGCCAGACGGAGCGGTGCAAGAGGAACATAGATCAAGGTGTCACATAAAAAATAATTGGTGGTGGCCTGCAATAGCTCCTGTTTGTGTTTACAAGAGAAAAGGAAAAAACACCTGAGATGTGCCAAAAATTGGCAGAATGTTTATCCGGTGGGCAAGGAGAACCCAATGAGCCAGAGGTCCCAGACCTGTGAGATAAACATGGAGCTCTGCTGCTTTTCCTTGCAGTGATGAGGACAAGATGTGGGAAAGGTGCCGAGACTGAGCAAGGAATTCATCTTCCCCTGATGGCACCTATCTCCTGCTGGAGCTGGCCTGTCCCTAGCACAGCAGCGATGCCTCAGCAGGTAGCTCCAGTCACACCGGCTGCGTGACGTGTGCTGGCATCGATTTCCATGGGTCACACTGCAGGGTAAGGAGCTGTGCTGTTCTGCAGAAGGAAGAAGTTGTTATTCTTTATGTTCTGGAAGCCGGGTGATAGCTCCAGCCCAGAGTGGTTGGAGCAAATCCTACAGAGGATTTTGCAGCCTCCTCAGCATGGGTGTCTCCTCTGCAGCATGGCTTCTGCAAGACAAGCTCAGGAGACGTGTGTAGCTTCAGGAGAAGGTCTGGGACATGTGAGTTCATGCAAAAAGCAAGTCTCTAGAACAGTCCAGTTGCGCAATCTCTCTTGGCTTGGCCATCCCTCTCTGCAGCTCCGGCGTGTGGCTGATGTTGGATGGAGCAGCGTGAGCAGAGCCACACACGTTTCCAGTGCTGAGCTCCAGGAGATGCTTGACTGCTTTCCATCCACCCGAGGTGGACAATGCCCCAACCTTTTGGGTGGAGGGGACAAGAGAGGTTGATGCCCCCTGCCCAGGGTGATTGCTCTGCAGAGTTATCACCCCCTTGGGCTGATGGGGAAGGGTACATCCCCCACCAAGCTGCTCTTATCTGTGGCCATCAGCTGTCCAAGGCTGGTGTTTTCCAACCAAAGCATTGGCGCAGCAGAGCCGCAGCCCCTCAGATTTGTTCCCCTCCTGGATTAACCCTGGGAACCCTGCCCGGCTCGCATTTTTTTTTCCATGGTTTCATCACCCATGTGTAATTCCAAAGCTGTAACATATTTACGTAAACGCTTAATGCTTCCCCCACTAGCGCCAAGGATGGGGCATAAGAGGACTGGGGTAGCTGATGGTGTAATGGCACCTCCCTCTCCACACTCCTCTGTAGCTGTCTCCATCGCTCTTCTCGTCTCCCTCTGAGAAATCCAGAGGAAAACCTTGTCCTTTACTCCTCCCAGCCTTTCTGATACGGCATCGTCAGAGCGAATGTCACCAAAAGCCTCCTGCAGCGTGATGGGAGGGCTGCTCTCAGGGCTGAGCATGGGATTTACAGCCTGTGGACTCTGTGAAATGCTCTGTAGGCTCCATGAAATATCCTAAAGGGTCCATGAAATGGCCTTTGGGGCTGAGGCCGTGCTCGATTCCCTGCCAGCTGCCCCCGTCCTCCCTCCCTGCACCCTCATTGCTCCACCAAAGGGAGCTGACGGTTATTTTCCCCTGCTGTGTGTTTCTGGGCTCGCTCCTGTTTACGGAGATGGGAGTTAAAATAACTGATTGATGACTTTGTTCCATCCCAAACACTTTGGGGAAGTTTGCGTGGTTTAGGAGGGAGAGCTGGGAGCTGGGATTTCATTAAGCACTTGGCTCCCGGCACTTCTCCAGCCATGCTCCAGGGGTGGCTAATGTTGTTTTTTAAATCCTGTTTTGCTGTCCCAGGAGCCGGACTGGCGATTTCCATGGTTTGTCGGAGAACTTGGAGACGTAGCAGGTCCCCGGGGTTCACTCTGAGCTCTGAACCACCAGCAAACCTCCCAGCCACCACAATATTGTTTCACTTAAGCCCTCCTCCACCGCTTCATCAGCACAAAATCACACTCCAGCTGCCTAAAAGCTTTGGGAAAGAGCCCAAAAAATCAACTACTGGAGTTTTGTTTTTATTGTGTGGATGAGGATTTACAGACTGTGGCTGGGAGAAAAGGAGCGAGCGGACCTTTCCCCCTGGCAGGATTTGCTTAGGAGCTAAAGCCTCAGCTGTGGCTGAGAGGTGCTCAGCTCCACATGGTTTATGGATCCAAAAAGCACTGCAGAAGCGGGGTGCCATGAGAGCCAGAAGCCAGGGAAGGACTGATTTTAGCTCTGGAGGTCAGGAAGGCTTTTCTGGAGCAGTGAGAGAGACAGGAGCTGAGGGAGAGCAAGTGGTTGTGGCCACAGTGGTTGTGGGGCCTGGCCACAGGGAGAGCCCTCAAATATCTGCTGGCAGCAGCACAACACGACTGACCCCCCACCAACATGTAAAACAAGGGGTGGCCCCTGCTCTGTGACCACATCTGTCAAGGAAAAGGGCTTTTCCTGGGGCTTAGGCAGGGCATGGCTGTTATCTGAGTGCCTGGGGACTGTTAACTGCATCCCTGCCGCACGCACACCACCCCACATCACCAGGAGAGGGGTTTGCTGGTCACTGGGATAGCCCCAGACCACCAAAGGCTCCCACTGAGGTTTCCCTCTTGGATGCCGTGTCCATCCCTGCCATCTCTTCTTCCACATCACAGCTCAGAAGAGCAAAGATGGGAGATGCAGTGAGAGCACCATAAGTGTTTCAACAGCGAATCCCTTTTAAATTACGTTGCTGAGCTGGGGAAATTAAGTATCCTGGCTCATTTAAAAACTCTGTGTGAGATGGAGAAGGCCATAAGTGTAGGAGCCCTCCATGAGTAATGCATGTCCCAGCCTCTCCCTGCACTGTACTTGGAGTCCTTGGTGACACTCTCAGGGCAGCATCACGGTGCCACGTGGTGGTCCCAACACCAGTATTTGCTGGGAACAGCCTGGTGGCAGATGCGGGTAGCGGCAGGGCCTGGGTCATTGCACAACCTCGGGTCCTCAGATAGGTGATGGAAATGCAATCGCAGGATGTGAACGGGCACAGTGGGAACATGGTGAGGTCTGAGCCAGGGCAGCACCTCAATGGGGTCATTTAAGCCATGGAGGAAGAGCAAGATCAGGGCTCCAACCCACAGCTGTTTGCTTTAGCTCTGGACAGGGTTTGGTGGACAAAGACCATCTTGTGTTGAAGAACGTGTTGCTTTGGGCAATTAATTGCTGCTGAAGAAACCCTTAATTTATTGCTCTTATTTACGGGCATTAGCTTTGGGCTTGGATGCACTCCAGGCTGTGAACCCATGGGCAGTCTCCTACCCATGAGGTGGTGGTTCTTGGGCTCATCTGTGCCTTTTCCTCCTCAATTTTCTTGAGGTTGAGGTGGGCAGGTTTGCAGCTGATCTACATCAGTAAAGGACCAGACAGTTTTTCATAAACCCCAGCAAAATCCTGCATGACCTGCGAGTGTGCAGGACAAGGTTTCAGGCTGTCACTTTGTCTCCTTCCTTCTCTGCAGGGATAGCACCAGCAGCACACAGGAGAGGTGTAGGCTGTGTGAGCCGGACCAGAGGCGACGGTGATGGCAGTGCAAGTGGAGCATCAAGTTCAAAGGTGATCTTTAGTTTATGGATGAACATCTACTCGGGATGGGGAGAATATATGCAAGGGGTGGAGCCCGGCAGGTGGTGGGCTCTCCTCAGTGAACCATGCATGAATTTATTTCAGATTAATTGTTGCTCTGAGAAATGTGGAGCTGAGCCTGTGATGGGGTAATCAGGGCTGATCTGCCTCTGAGTTTTGTCTCCAAGAGAGTTTGCCAGCATCTGTGCTGGCACAAGAGGACACGTCCCCTTCCCGGAGCGCCTGCGGTCATGGGGGTGACCAGAACTGTAAAATATCTCACACTCTCCTGCACTGTGACAAGGGCATGCTCGGAGACACTGGTCTCTGCAGAGCTAATTCTGGAGCTGCTGGGATTCCCCCTGGGGCAGTTATGGCCATATCAGCTTTCTCCAGAGGGTAGATGTGGCAGCAGCGCAGGCGGAGGGGTTTGGTGGGGGCCAAGTGCTACTGGAGGGAAGGGCTGTCAGCCTCCCCGGGTGAGCACCTTGGGCTGGCTGGGATGGAAACTGTCAGGAGCAGGTTGGGAAGGCAGCACAGGAGGTCAGCCCTTCCTGAGAGAAACTTGGCACAACGTGCCCGGCATCAGATCGAGCGTTGTCTCCCAGAAATGCCTCCCCAAGAGGCCAAATCTGGTCAGGGGGTGATGTCAGCACCAATGCTCAACCCAAGGGATGCTGGGGTCCTGCAGTCCCAGGGCTTGGTGCAGAGCTGGTTTCTTGTAGGAGGGTAAAAACAGAGCAGGAGAGCAGAGATTATATTCCTCCACCTCATTTAATTTGCCATTAATGACATCTCTCCCCACCGAGACACTGATCCTTTCCTAAAAGCAGTCATGACATGGAATCATTGAATAATAAAATAAATCATAGAACAGCTTGGGTTGAAATGGACCTTAAAGATCATATAATTCCAACTCCCCTGCCATGGGCAGGGACACCTCCCACTAGAGCAGGTTGCTCAAAGCTCTGTCCAACCTGGCCTTGAGCACTTCCAGGGAAGATGTGTAAAGTCAGGAGTACATGTCCCACATAAAGCTCACCCAAGGGTGTTTTTGGCCCTTGAAAACTGCTTGGAGTTACAAAGTGCAGGGGAAAGAGGTGCCAGGGGAGGTTTTCCCTGCTTCTCTCTCCTGCAAGCCCTGGGTAGTGCTGCTGAGGGTCCTGTGGGGCTTTCAGCTCTCCCCACATCTCACGTCTTCCCCAGTGAAATGGAGGAAAGCAGCTCTCGAGTCTGACCTGTGTTTGGGAAGGAGCATCCAAAGGGAGCACTGAAATGAGGCCTTGGGGCACATAATCCAATTTGGGAACATGGACTGAGAAGGATATTTGATGTTTGGAGCAGGTCCCACAGGGAGCTAAAAAAAGCAGAGGATAGAAGAGGGCATGAAAGGCAAAGGCAAGAAGAGCAACTAAAACCCATCCAAAAACAAGGGCAAAATTGTTCACTTCCGTGGGTTAGTCACAAGAAAAATACTGGGATTTCATAATTCCTTCCAGCTCAAGAAAAATACCCAGTCAGGGCAACAAAAGCCCTGGCTGGGTTGGTGTGTGCCAGAGCCGACGGGGACCCACAGCCCCTACATCGACCCCGTGGCAGATTTTCCTGGTGTACTGGGGACAGGAGCATCATGGGACTGGGGTCCTGGGTGAGGCTTCCCAAATGAATCCCTCTGTCTGTGGTGCCCAGCCTGGGCAAGGAAGCAAAGCTGCTGTGAGAACTGTGGGTGAGATGCACACATGCAGCCCAATTTTGTCACGTAATGGTGAGGGGATGGGGCTTGGCACCAAAGCCCACCACATTTTCCAGAGCTTGACCTCAGGATCTGGTCTAGGATGAGAAATTCACCCTTCTCTCTTGTCTAGTTTAGAAATGGGGAAGGGGGATTTTGTTCTGGCAGAGTTGTCCTGATGAAAGATGGAGGAAAGACCTGGGCTCTCCTACCAGCAGGGTCCTTGTCCTTTACACCAGCCTGGCTGGGTCTGTGACTTAGATGTCCAGTGTCGTGTGCTGGGCTCAGCAATAGCAGGAGCACCAGCCAGGCTATTAGAAGATGGGAAATGAAGGAGATTTGAGTAACAAGAGCATGTTTTTCTCAGCACCTCTGTCCAAGAGCATGATGCCCCACAGAGAAGGACTTTTACCTGTGAGGTCTCCAGTGAAGCTTTGACAGATGAAGCTGAATCAGAAGCAGCACACTATTTCACCAAGAAACTGCCAAAAGACACAGTTTACCAAGATACTGAGCCTGGTGGGCAGGAGAGATCCCTCCCTCTGCTTTAAACAAGGACTTTTAGGAGATGGGATGACCCAGATTATCCCCAGGAGGGACAGCAATTATCATCCTTCTTGGCAGGCTCGGCAGAGCAGCCAGGGCCGGCTGAGCAGGCAGAATGAGCTCCTACTTTATCCCTGCTGAGCTTTGGTCCTCTGTTTTTTGCTGCAAAGCCTTTGGTGTATTTCAGGTGATGCCCAGCTCTGGACCTGTCCGTGGCAGACAGCTGGAGGCGGCACCATGCTCCACGCAGCCCCGCTGCTGCTTTTAATGAAGAGGATGAAAACTGGGAGATTCAAAACTATTTGACTTGTGAACTTTGGGTAAGAAGAGGAGCTGTTCCAGAGGTGAGCTCATTTCTAACCCCGGGAAATGACTTCATGGACGCTGGTATTTACTCACAAAAACATTGCATGTCAGATGTCCCTGACTAGACTTTCTGTTTCGAGTCCAGTATGAGACAAAAATTTCCTTGGACGAGCTGCTCCTGAGACAATTCAAGGTTTGGAGGAGGAGAAGAATTAGAGGAAAAAAAAAATAAATCAGCATTAAAAACTCTGAAACCATGAGTTTTTTTCTGAGCAAAGAGGAATTTTTTGGACAGCCAGCCCAGCAAAAGCACCTGCCTGGGGTGAGGGTGCCGGGGGTGAGGGTGCAGGTGATGGGTGCTGCCATAGGTGATGGCTCTGCTCGAAGAAGAACAAACATGACTTCCCCCTCCCCCAACACCCAGCAGCTGGTGAAAAGACAAGTTTTTCTCTCTTTTGTGGAGCCAAGCCCCCATCTGTGATTTATGAGGATAAACAGCAGCAGGTTCCCTGCCCTGTGTTTGCATTACATTAATGGAAACTATATCCTGTGCTGCCCTCCCTGCATGAGCTCACCACTGACACGGGATGTCCGACGGAAAAACACAGCATTTACGTTTCTCTTTAAGGTCTGCCCGTGCAAAAATTGCCACTGGAGCTGTACTACTTGGTGTGGCTTTCTGGTTTTTGTTTTCTCCAGCATCCCAGGATAGTGTTCATCAGTTCTACGGAGTTCTACAACTCCCTGAAAGGAGGTTGTAGTGAAGCAGGGGTTGGTTTCTTCTGGCAAGGAACAAGCGATAGGACAAGAGAAAATAACCTCAAGTTGCACCAGGAGAGACTTAGGTTGGACACGAGGAAAAATGTTTTCCCTACAAGGGTTGTCCAGGGCTGTCCCAGGCTGCCCAGGGCAGGGGTGGAGTCCCCGTGATCCCTGGAGGGGTTTCCAATCCGTGGAGCTGTGGTGCTGAGGGACATGGGTCAGTGGTGCCCTGACAGTGCTGGGTGAACGGTTGGACTTGATGATCTTGAAGGTCTCTTCCAACCAAAGCAACTCCATTATTCTATAGATTCAGGGAGAAAAGTCCTCTCTGGGAATGCCTGGAGATGCTCTGGCTCACTGTGATCCAGCACTGGGCTGTAGCTCTGGGGGTGTACTGGGACAGCATCCCAAAAGGAGGAGATTTCGGAAAGAGCCGAGCCACGGTGTATGGAAACAAGCCCTGCCTGCCAACGCTGTTTCCTAATCCTGGGGACCAAAACCCTCTGATTGTTAAACCAGTGTTCAGAGCTTCGGCTGAAGGCTGCTGAGCAGACAACATCCAAACTGACCTTTGAGGAGACAAGTGAAAAAAAACTAAAATAAAAAGAGAGAAAACACAAGGGGGTTACTGTGCAAACGCTGGAGAAAAATAGTCATTTTAATAAGGGACCCCACCCTTTCAGGAAGACTTATTGCTAATGCATGGCCAGGACATTTCTGCGTGATGCATGCTAAAAAAAATCCACTCTGAGTGGGGACCAAAGGCTTTGTTGTGGCATGAGCGAGGCTTACAGTTTGCAAGAAAAATTCAGTCCCTCTCTTGTGTCATACAGTCGGGGATGGAAAGGACATTTCTAGACAAAAAGGCAGCCAGCCGAGGAGGACAAACAGGGAGCACATTCCTGACTCGCTATTTAATTGCTTTGGTGCAGGTGCAAAGAGCTGAAGGAGAGGAAAAATAAGGATGAGCCTGTGGGGCTGAATTAACCTCGGCTTTAAATGGGAGGCTAATGCAAGAAGGAGTGGCTGCTGTAACAAATGGGCTTCCACCCAATTCCTTTGTGGTTTCTGGGCCTTTTTTCCCCCCAGGGACCAGGCTCCTTCCTGCAGTGCTGGCGGGTGATGCTTTGGCCAAGTAAGGAGGTGACAGAGTCAGTCCCCTCCTGCATGGCAGGGGTGGCTGGTGCTTGCTGGGTGCCTGGCCTCCCAGTCTGCCCACTGCTTTTCCCTTTCCCCTCGGATCTGAAGCACTTGGAAAGCATAAATTGCCCTCCACAGAGTTTGCAGCCTGGTCCCTTTCAGTAGTTAAATAGGTGCCATGGGAGGTTTAGGGGGCTCTGATGGATGGTGATGCTCTGAGGGCTGATGTCGTTCAGAGGTTGCACCATCTCCTGGGTCTTGGGAGCTGTTTTTTCTGCAATTTGACTCTTAAAGCCACTGAGGGGAAAAGAATCCTCCTTTTTTCTTTTTTATTCTTTTTTTTTTTTTATGTGTCCAGGAGTGCTCCTGCAAGCAGAGCAGCCTTGGAGATGGTGCAACCCCTCCTCAGAGCTTTTCCTCCTGGAAATAAGTGGGAATAGGTTTAACAATGTCAAACCTCCTCTTAGGGAACAACACAGAGCCACTGCTGCCAGCCTGGCCCCCATGTCCCCCTGTATGCCACGTACTACTCAATTCAATAAACCAGGAGATTTTAAGGTTCTGTTTGCAAGTAATTCAAGTCCTCATGATACTCCTGGGAGCACATGCTGGTCCCTGCAGGGCTTGAGGCTGGCCCTCTGTCACCTCCACAGCAATTTTACTGGCTGAGGAGCAGGGTGTCCTCAATTTCCCTCCCTGGCCTTGCATTGTGCATCATATTTATTAAGGCCTTATGAGGTCTTTTTCCCTGCCAGGGTTTCACACCCCAGGCCAAGCTCTCACTGCGTTACGCTGAAAGAAACACAAAAAGAACAAGGTGGGAATGGATTGAGCGCAGAAAAAAACCCAACATATTTGTTAAAAAGGCAAAATGACCCAAGTTTCTCCTTATTAATTCCCTCCTTAGAGCATTTCCAGTCCAGGCATGTACCCGTGTTCATCCGTGATGCTCCCACGGACCTGTGTGGTCCAGGAGCATTGCTGGGGGGTGTGTGTCTGTGTGTGCTGCGAGTCTCCCGGTTGTCTGAGCAACAGGGATGTTCATCACTAACTCCAGGGATAATTAACTCATTTTCCTGTATTTATAGAAATTTGATGCAGGGAGTGCTGGCACTTATCCCTCCCTGATGGGACCACATTTGGCCACACCATCTTGAATTTGGGCTGTTGCTTGCAATACGGCGGCTTTGTCATCGTCCCCACTGCCTGCTCATTAAGCCTGAAAGTGGGCAGCTCGTTAAGCCCACCAGGACAAGAGCGCTTGGGGGTGAAACTCCGGCAGCTGCCCGAGCTGGGCTGCCTGTAGGTGCCCACCTCCTGCCAGCACAGGAGATGTTTGCAGCAGCATTGCCATCTCCAGATGCCTGCAGACGCCCTGGGCTAAAAAAACAGCATTAGCTCCCGGCTTGACCGCCAGCAAGGAGAAATTCTGCTGCTTTGAGGGGTTTGTTGCAGGGATGTGATGTAAAGACGCGCTTGGAGCTTCTTGACTCGGCACCGTGGTGGTGGGAGAAAGACAAGGAGCATCTTCTTTTGCCGGCAGGGCATGCGTATGCCAGGTATGTTCCCATCAGCTGTGACAAAGCCAGACCTCAACACGGGGCTCCTCTCATTTCTCCCAGCCAGCCAGCAAGCAGCTCGGTACTTTTTAACTGCTTTTTCTTTCCCTGCTTGCTTGTTGGGTTGGTCTTTGGGGAGGGAGGGGGGATGAAGGCAGCAAGGGGGGATCAGGGTGTGGGTGGTGGGGCTGGAGGAGGGCAGCTTGCTGCAAAGTAAAGTATCTCCATCCTGCAGAGCTGGGGAGATGGATCTGATCTTTGCTCCTCGTGTTATTTGTGGGAAGGTGGGGAGTGCTTGATTTTGGTATCAGCAAACCTGAAGGTGCTTGAAATGGTAAAAAGCCTGGGACTGTTAGCAGCTCATGGCCCCAGGAGTTGAAAGTATTTGTCCTGCAAATATGAGTTGTCTTCAAGCTGTGCTCGGGCAAAAGGGGCAATTAAATCAAGCAATGAGGGACCATCAAGCTGCTCATCACCTTCTAAGCACCCCCCAGCTGGGTGTGTTCTACTCTCACCTCCTCTTGCTTCACCTCCCCAAGGCAAAGGGACAGTGGTGTTGAGCTGCTGCTGCCTGAGTCCTGGGAAGGTCCAAATTCGTAAAAGATGCCGTGATTCTCTCCCGAGAGCCGCTGTCAGTCCCCAGACAGTGTGGGATCCCCCTTCTCCTCTCCTGGCCAGCCCCAGGTGCTCCCATCCACAGCCCTGGATCTGGTGCTGGAGGGGGATGTGGACTATTAAGGTTTAGTTGGACCATTAAGGTTTAACACACTAATGGAAAGTGCTGTGGGGTTTCTAAAAAGCTGAGCCCTGCTTGCAAAGCCCCTTTGAAGGCCAAGTCCTTGCACCGAGCACTGCTGCCCTGGCACAGGCTCAGCCAGCTCTGATGTGACCCATTCCCAGCCTTGCCCTGGCAGGCAGCGGCTCATCCTGTGGTCCTGGCCACCACTCCCGCTTCCCAGCTGCTCAACCACCTCACAAAGGGCTAAAAATACACGTCCGTGTGAGCAATCGCGTTAGCTACGGCAGGGGTTAGCCAGAGCGGGCAGCTGGGCAGTGCCACTGCAACTGGGAGGTGTGGTGGCTCAGAAGAACGAGCAACACAGAGGTGACAGGCTGGGACAGGTAGGGACTGACAGGTGGTGCCTGCAGTGCAGATGCCACCATCTCCCCCCTCCTTATATCGAAACTGCAGCACACAACACAGCCCCTAAGAGGGGGTTCACTTTGCCGCTTGTGTTTGGGCAGAGGATGAGTGACCAGCAGCTCCCCACAGCTCCCCACTGCCCAACCACAGAGGAGGATGCCAACGTCTCGGCTTCTGGCTACCCCGAGCACTGGGTCGAGCCCCGGTTCACGCAAGCAGCGAGGGCCCGCGTGGTCATCACGGCCGGCGTCTTCTTGCTGGCAGCGGGCAGCAACGCAGCGGTGCTCAGCAGCCTGCTGAGGAAGAGGAGGAAATCCCACGTGCGGCCGCTGATCCTCAGCCTGGCACTGGCCGACCTGCTGGTGACGGTGGCGGTGATGCCCCTGGATGCGGCGTGGAACATAATGGTGCAGTGGTACGGTGGGGAACTCTCCTGCAAGCTCCTCAACTTCCTCAAGCTCTTCGCCATGTATGCGGCCGCCCTGGTGCTGGTGGTCATCAGCCTGGACCGGCACGCGGCCGTCCTCCATCCCTTCTCCCGTGCTCGCCGCCGCAACGGGCTGCTGCTCCGCGCTGCCTGGGTCGCCAGCGTGCTCCTGGCTTTGCCCCAGGTAGGGCTTGGTGCCCTCCCCGTGTAATTTGCCCAGGCTGGGGTGGTTTTTCTCTTTGCTGTCAGCCCCAACAAGTCCATCCCACCATCACCAGCTTGGCTTTGCTGAGCAACACAGTGCAGTTGCTGCAGTGGGTGCTCAGCGCTGCTTTGCACCTTCCCTATAGCACCCGTGCATTGCAACAACATTGGGGTGTTACACTAAGGGCTGGGGGAAAATTGTGTCTGCTGTTTTTTAGTCCTCATGCCCTTGGTTGTCTTCTAAAAATGTGTCACTGCACCACTGCAAAACACACTGGAGAAAACCAAGAAAATCCTGAGCAGTTTCTGACCAAAATACGATGCAGTATGGCCAGAAAAATTGGATTTCACAAGTGTCAGATCCCATCATCCTGGACATACCCATGAGTCAGATGCCCAGAGCACCTCTCCCAGTCCAACAGCAGCAGGGAGGTGCTCTCTGTGCACAGCCAGGAGCGTCTGCAGGACATGGGTCCCTGCTCCGAAGCCTCTCTGAGTTATTATTTGGTTCTCCATTTCAGCTTTTCCTTTTCCACCTGCACACAGTCCCAGGAGGGAACTTCACCCAGTGTGTTACTCATGGGAGCTTCCGAGCGCACTGGGAGGAAACTGTCTACAACATGTTCACCTTCACCACCCTCTACGTCACCCCCCTGAGTGTCATGATCATTTGCTACATCCAGATCATTTGGGAGATCAGTAAGCAGCTAAAGGTCAACAAAGGTAAGCAAGTCCCAGCCCTTTAGTGTCCACCACAACTCCAGGCTGGAGCGTTGTTAGATCTCTGCCAGAACCTTTTGAAGGGTAACCCAACTGGGGGTTTTCACCCAGACTTCATGACCCCACCTCTTTGCTGTCTTCTGCTTCCTTTGGGCCATGGGCAAGACCATGAGATGGTCTCCCCTCTCTGGCAGAAGCACAGCTGTGGGTGGTTATGTTCTGGTTTCCTCCCACCCCCAGCTCTCCTTTCGACTCTCCCTGGCAGGTTGGATCAGAACTCAAAACAACCACATCTCCAAGGCACGCATGAAGACTCTGAAGATGACCATAGTGATTGTTGCCACCTTTATCATCTGCTGGACCCCATACTACCTCCTGGGCTTGTGGTACTGGTTCCAGCCAGCCATGATCCAGAAGATGCCAGAATATGTCAACCACAGCTTCTTTCTCTTTGGCTTGCTGCACACGTGCACTGACCCCATCATTTATGGGCTGTACACCCCCTCCTTTCGGGAGGACGTGCAGTTGTGTCTCAGGGGCATTGAAACAGCCATTAACAGGCATGAGAGACACAAACCCATCTTGGACTCGGAGAAGAACATCAAGAGTGGTACTGTAAATGGTGGGGTGGCATCAGGGGGCTCCAATGGGACAACAGTCAACACAGTCTGCTGAAGACATGTACCCAAAAGGAGGCAGGAGGCACAGATTCAGGGGCTGCTTTCTCCCACAGAGTTATTCTGGAGACTGTCCTAAGGAGGCTTGCCACCCAGATTGGGTGGGCGAGGGTCTCTGGACAGAAACTGGGAACGTGTCTCATCCCTGTAATCCGGGTGAAAGACATAAGGGGGTATTTATGGTCATTCCTCCATATTCCGGCAGCCCCATGACAACCAGAAAGCCACCCTTTTTCTGCCCTACGCATGTTCCTGCCCTGAATCTGAGATCAAGCACCTGCCATGCTTCCAGTGTTGACCCCTGGGAGGAGACACGCCACCTCCTCTGGGGTCCAGGGCCATGTCTGCTGCAGTGGCAGATCTCTGAGTGCCCTTTGCACCCACACCCCGGTGCGGAGCTGCAGGGATGCACAGCACTAAGCACTGTCACCCCGAGAGGCTGCAAGGTGTGAGCAAAGACTTTTAACTCCCTTGTCTCCACCTATTGTAGGACAAGCTCTTTGGAAATCTCAGATCTCCTGGCTGAAAGCCTGCCCGGTTCTTCCATGTCTGTGTGTGTGTGAAGCCCTGGGCAGGATGTGAATCTTTGGGGAGTGACTACTGCAGGGCCATTACTCTCCCTGGCCGTGGTAGGGAGGAAGGGGCTTGGGCAGGAGATGTATGAAGAACCACAGGAAGATGGGATGAGGTTTCTTCTCCCTTTTGGAGACAGCCAGAAAGAAAACCCATCACCACTGCTGTGTTTTTGTGTGCACGGGGTGCTACAGACACAGCCTTACACAGGGGTGACCAGGAGAGAGAGGATTTGCAGTAACCAGAGGGGAACATTAACCAGCTTCTCTTGACTGTCTCTGTCCCCAGCTCCTCCCCAGGGCATGAGCTGGCAGGTCTGGGCTGTCCCCAGCAGCTGGCATGGGCAGATGAGACCAAACCCTACATTTTCTCCTCTCTCATTTAGACACATTAACGGTTTGCCCCAACCCCACCCTGAGCAGGGTGGATGCAGCCACTCTGCAGGTGATGCCTGAGGTCTCCTCATGAGGAAGGAGATGGGAAGCACCTGGGGGAGGAGGGGCCCTGATACCCTCATAGAAGACAGGTGGGTGCTGCTGGGCTTTGTTTGCACTGTGAGGACAGGGGAGGCTGCTGGAGGGATCGGCTGAGCTATGGTGAGTAAAATGTTTTGTTTTGTTTGCTTTTTACCAGCGTGCCAGAAGTTGCTCGTGAAGGTTGAGCCCTCTGGTGAGATGGGTTTATTCAACTGTGTTATTCCTTTCTGTGTAGAGAAATAGTTTGACTTTTTTTTCCTCTGTTTTCTGCTGGTTGATATTAAATGCATTTTTGCTTTTGAAATTTAGTTTTGAGACAGGTGGTTTGCTGTGGGTTTTCTTTTTTTTTTTGCTTTTTTAAAAGCTTTGGGCAGCTCTGGAGCTCTGGACTTGGCAGGAGGTAGCTCCTTGGGCATTTTTGTGACTGCTGTAGCTCTGAATGAGTATCTGAAATTTATCAGGATGAGAGAGCTTTGTTTTAAAATCTTCTCTTGGTTTCCTGAGGCTGTATGTGTAGGGAAGCTGGGAGATAGCTTACTCCAAGAAAGCAAAACTCCTTTGGGCACCAAAGAGACTTTCTTGACCCCGTCTCCAAGAGATCCCTGCCAGTCAGAAAGGCTCTGCGCTGGTCTCCCAGTGCCCCAGCTAACCAGTTACTAAAACTGGAGGTGTGCTGAGTGGTCTGTGCAGGTTGGCTGAGGTCGGGTGATAAGGATACAGGAAGCCAGGGTGCTCAGGGTGATGCTGAGCTGTAGATGGGTGTCGAGTTTTTGCCTTTCCCCATGTTCACTATTATTTATGATAAGCATGCTGCCCAAGGAGTCAAAAAAAAATCCATGTGAGCTGCTGGAGCCCCGACTGACCACTGGGGATAAGTGTGAGCCCTTATAGGAAGCATCCAAAGTCCAACGAGATACGTAATCACCGTTTGGCTTTCCTGGGCTTGTTCTCCTCGAGGTTAATTACACAACGCTAATGGGAGCAGGGCTGGCAGCTGCCAGGCTGGCTGGGCTTGACCAGTGCAAAAAAAAGAGTTTCTTGTGAGGTGATGGGAATGGCTTGTGGTAGGGGAAGCTAATTTACTCATCAGACACTTGTTTAGTCTCTCTGTTTATATTACTGCTGATTGCTAATGGGAGGCAGACCTCAGAGGTGTGTTGGTTTTCTGGCAAGCCTCAAACAAGCAGGAAAGTGTCTTTAATCTCCTGAAAACTTTCTTCATCTGCTTTCTGATGAGTGGGAGAGAATGGTTCCAGAGTTGCTCCACATGATTAAGGCCACTTATCCCCTCTTGCACAGCAGCAGGAGTGCTCAGAGACCTTTTCTGAGGATTGGGAAGTACTTTTATCCTTGTGGGAGGGACTCACCACCTTCATACTCCAGGAGTACGGTGAGAGGGCAGGAGATTTGGCTTTAGGTGAAGAGCAGGAAACTCAGGATGCTGGCAAAGATACGTACCTTGGTCCTTGGGGGAAGCCCAGCACACCCCTTGGGGTGCTTGAGGGCACTCCAGCGCTGCTGCTTCTGCTTGCTTCTTGATACCTTCCCTCCTACTGTTGGTGCTTAAAGCTGATGTTTTGGGAAGCCCAGAGTATGGGCAGGGTGCCTAAAGTGGCAGCTTTTGTGGTAGGAGGAGGTCACTAGAAGAGTGTGCTGCTGAGCCGTGTGCCCTGGTCTCCAACAGCACCTGCTCTCTTCCTCAGCTGACTCTGGAGATCTTTCCATATATATACAAAGGTTTTTTGTTTTTTTTTAATATATTATCTATAGTGGGGGGATTGGTAGTGCTGGGTTAGTGATTGGGCTTGACAATCTTAAAAGTCTTTTCCAAATGAAACAATTCTGTGATTCTCTGGCTTTGGGGAGACAAGCCCTCTTTGGAGATCCCTGGAGATGCTCTGGCTGGATTTTATTTCCCATTTTGGGGGGGAAAATTCTACCATTTGCCTAAAGTCTGCCTGGGAAACACCAGCAGCAGGATCAGCTTTGTGCGACTCGGTAGCAGCCCCTTAAAAATCCCCCACAGTAATGCAAGGAACACATTAACAAAGACAGGTAGCTCTTTATTTTCAAACTCCTCACCCCGGGCAGTCCCTTTGTTCAGGAGGAAATTCTGATTCATTTCCCCATTAGCATTTTTATAGCCGTTCGAGTGGCTGAAGAGGTTAACTGGAGCCTTGGGTTAATTCCCAATATTGTTGGTTCCTCAGCACAATACTCGCGTTAATCCAGCTGACTGCGTCTCCTCGCCACGTTGGGAAACACATGCTGAAATCAGCAGGGAGCGCGGAAAACAAGCGTGGGAGTTGGGTATGAAGTGTTTTACTGGCCTGCTAAGGTAGAATCTGAGCACCTTAAATGGATTTATTTTTCCCCGTGCCTTTGAGGACAGCGTTGCCTCGCTCGGCAGATGCGGAGCTGAAGCTCGAAGGAGGCTGTGCCCAGCATTGCTGGGTCTGTGAGGGACTGGGCTATGAGCCCTCTGACATGTCCATCAGGGCTTCAGCCCCTACCTGCAGCAACCTCTTTCTTCTGGGGCTATTCAGGCTGTTCAAAGCAGAAAAAGCTGATTATTTCCTTTGATCCCTGTGGTGCTGGACTGCATGTGTTTGCTGTGAGAGCCCCTGCAAATCTTTCCTCTCTGAGGATGTAGCCTAGAGTAGCTGGTGCAGAAGATCAGCCTGGAACAAGCTCCCTATGTGGATGCTTGGAAAGAGGGTTCAGCTGAATGGCTTAAGGCCAAATAAAAGCCTGGACAGACATTAGGAGTTGGTGCTGAACAGCCACTCTGCATCCAGTACTTTTGCTTACTCTTCAGAAAACTGCTGATCCAAAGAGAGCCTCAAAACCCTGCTGCCTTCCTCCACATCTGCTCTTAAGACTTGCAGATGCCAGGTTCTGACTGTGCAGATCAGTCATCAGTGACCTGGAGGAACGGACAGTGTGTATCCTCAGCAAGTTTGCTGCTGATACAAAACTGGGAGGACTGGTGGACACACCAGGAGGCTGCTGCCATGCAGTGAGACCTGGACAGGCTGCAGAGCTGGGCAGAGAGGAACCTCATGAGATTCAACAGGGGCAAGTGTAGGGTCCTGCACCTGGGGAGGAATAACCACCCCACACCAGTGCAGGTGAGGGGTTGAGCTGTGGGAAAGCAGCTCTGTGGGGAAGGACCTGCAAGTACTCGTGGATGAGTTCACTGTGAGCCAGCAGTGCACACTTGTGGCCAAGAAGGCCAGT
>VWZY01005915.1:0-18631 GCA_013399075.1 Chloroceryle aenea | reverse complement strand
AGGCGGTGCCGGGGACGTTCCACACTTCACTGGAACCGCAGAGCACCAGCCCCAGCCCCAACAACAGCCGCGGCTCCAGACACTCTCAGCCCGTGCGGGTGCGAGATGGCTCCCGCTTCTGACATCAGCACTAAAATCCCTCCAGACAGCTTGGGCACCGCCGTGGGACCTGACCCGTGCCATCCCCCAGTGCCAGCTCTGATCCCTCCCCACCCCAAGCTGGGGCTTGTGGCTGTTGTTTACCCCTAGTACCACATCTACATGGCTTTTAAACCCCTCCAGGGATGAGGCTATAGACCAAAAGTTCCTGGAGAAAATACCTTTTTCAGGAGTGCCCTTCATAGATTTATAAGCTCTGGCTTAATTTTATTTTTTTTTCCCCTTGGTTAAAACCTCTCTGTTGCCTCTGTCATACAGTAGAGTAGCACTTTCAGTTTCAAGGTGGAAATGAGAACTCCCATGGAATGGCTGGATGGTCAAGATAGATCCACAGTCATTTGAAGAAAAAAAAAAAAAATGTATTCTGTTCTTTAGAAAATAGATCCAGTAATTTTTAAAACTCTTCTGAAACTGACTTAACTGAAAACAGCAAGGCATTGAACCAAGTACAGCAACAAGGAAAAAAAAAACAACCCAGGCAAAAGTAACAAAAAGGCTGATTCACCAGTAAAGGTATTTCCAAACTAAGCATCAGTGAAGTATGTTCAGGACAATCACACTGATTTTTACTTTCATCAGACTCTTTGCTCTCTTCCCAAATGCATAGCTAGGTCTAGTATGCAAGCATTTCTGTAATTGCTTTGGAGAAACCAGTTTGCCACTAATATGCCAAAATAAAAAGTAATCTAGTAAAACACTGAAAGCACCGGCACAAACAGAACAAAAACCTCTGGAACAGGTAATAATGAAGGAACTGACTGACAAAACTGCATAATTTTTAAAAGCAATGAAAGCCTCGATACTAAACTCTGCCTCTAGAGACCTCAGGACGCTTTGCAACTCCTACGCAAACCAACAACAACTGCACTTGAGATAAAGTTTTGCCACCTGTTTTCTACAGTCCGACATATGTAGTCGGTTCCTCTGCTGTTGCGCAGTTCTCTGCCTGTTTCCATAAGTAAAAATGAAGCTACACATTAAGCAAAAATGTTACTTCACATGCAAAAAAGAAACCGAAACCGGAACCAAAAAATATTTCTTTAAAACAAGCCACCAGTCATTCTCATATAAAAATACAAAACACTTCCCTGCCTCACTAGGATACCACCATACAGTTGGCGTGGGCCAACACATACTTATTAATCTCTGCCTCTGCATACCTCTGGGGATGCATTAAGAAGAGAGTGTCTACCTGGTGAAGGGAGGTTCTCCTGCTCCTTCATTCTGAGCTGATGAGACCCCATATGAAGTACTGTGTCCACTTCTGGGCACCCCTCTTCAAGCAAGACATGGAGCTACTGGAGAGAGTCCAGTGCAGAGCTACTAAGATGATTAATGGAGTGCAGCATCTGCCTTATGAGAAAAGGCTGAGAGAGCTGGGTCTTTTTATCCTGGATAAAAGGAGACTGAGGGGTGGACCTCATTAATGTCTATAAATATGTAAAGGACAAGTGCTGGGAGGATGGAGCCAGACTCTTCTCCATGACATTCAGTGATAGGAGAAGATGTAATGGGTACAAGCTGGAGCACAGGAGGTTTCTGGTAAACATAAGGAAAACTTTTTCATGGTGAGGGTGACAGAGCAGTGGAACATGCTGCCCAGAGAGGTTTTGAAATCTCCTTCTCTGGAGACATTCAAAACCTGCCTGGACGTGTTCCTGTGTCATCTGATCTAGGTGATCCTGCTCTAGCAGTGGGGTTGGACTAGATGATCTTTTGAGGTCCCTTTGACCCCTAATGTTCTGTGATTCTGTGATATTTCCTTTCTTTTTTTTCCCCTTTCAGTTTGTCTTTTACTCTTTGCAAAAACAAACCAAACCAAAACAAACACAAATGAAAACAACCCTGCAACCTTCCATCTGGAAGTGACCATATAATTTGCAAGAAATAAGAAGATCATCTAGAAAGTGTCTTCAGCAACACAGTGCTGGTATAGGTTGGGTTCAGCAAAAAATCAGCTGATAGGATCAATGATATTTATATGCTGGTAATGTATGTACTTGATGAAGTAAATGGTTCCAGGTAAAGTTGGAACCATTTTAGCTTTACTCTGATCCTATGCTTTGGTTTGATATTATATTGTAATCTTTTATTAAACTGGTATTATTCTTATTATCTGTTATTCCAGTAAGAAGCTGTGTAATGTGAAATAAGGGCATATTTTGGTCAATGATATCTATCTAGGTCTTGCCTTCCAGAATGAATACTAGCATAGTAGGATCTATTATTGTGTCCTTGTTATAGGGTGAAAACAACAAATGCTGCTATCAAATGTACCTAATCCTGAATTTCTCAGTCTGTGTTTGAAGACGTAAAAGACAAAAAAAAGACTAATTAAAAATGGGAAGTCTTCAAATAAAGCAGTCTCATCAGCAGTCTCTTCAGATAACATTTTGAACAGAAATTCCAGCACTTATTTTCTGAGATTCAGTGCTGTTTACAGCTAGATAATATTGACTACATAGTCAAATAATGTTTCAGTTCAGAAAACCGAGTAGAAAAATACATAATGCCTGAAAGCTGACAGTAACAAACCACTTTGAAACAGCAAAGATACAAAAAAAAAAAAAAAGAATCAAAATATATTCTATGACAACATTCTAAACAGCTGAATTATATAAGCTGTATTCTTGAGCTATAGTCTGTCAGAAAACAAATATAAAGTTAAAAAAAAAAACTATTGCAATTTTCTTTAAATGTTGCAAGTTCTTTTATTTGTGATTTTAAATACTGTGGGGTTTTTTTCAACAGATTTGCTATTGTTTCCTTAAAGTCAAGAGAAATTACACTACAATAGGAACAAGCAAAATTTATTTGAAGGAAACTATGGCACATATTTATCAATATTTCATTACTATTGGTTTTAGTGCTGATGGAAGAAAAGTTTTCAACAGCAGGTTTTTGATCAGAACCTGCTGATCTTTAACTTAAAACTGTCAATAGAAAAATAGAGAAAATACAAAGATAAATTGCATTAAAATGTTTGTAAAATGTGTGACAACTACATAAGAGATTTTTTATTTTACAAATAAAAGAGATCATTAGCTGTTGATATATTCTGTCTTTTTAAAAACTAAACATGGCCATACTAACTGTTTTCAATTTTTAAGAAGTAAGAAAGGTAAAACAACAAGAAGTGAAAAAATGGATATGTAATACCTAATTTGCTTTTCTTACATATCTGGACAGGAAAATTTTCAAAATTATCAAAACTTATTAGTAAAGGAAACAATATTTCTATCAGTTTATCGTAATATTATTTCATAGAGCTGCTTTTCCAAGGTTCGATGGGATATGAATTGGTCACATTTTCCCTTCAGCTCAAACTAGGGATTCTACTGAAAACACAGAAACTTGTACACTCAAACACGAGTAATGCTCACTTTATCCATCTACTAACATAAATAAAACTTAAAGTACACGGAAAAGAGAGTTAAGTTCTCCGCTGAGTGAAATAACCTGGGGGTATGTGCTTGCCTAGCTTGATAAAGTTTCTCTCTACAGCAGGATATAGTAAAAGGAAGAGTTAGTTTTATCCACAATGAATATTTAATATCTGTATTATGACAGAAGATCAATTGTTCAAATCCCCCTACTTTATCTGTGGAAAATACAGCGCTGTAAAGAGATATTTTGTTCACTGTCTGCAGTGAACAAAGACATAGCTGTCAAATTTAAGGTCAGAGTTCATGTGGAATAATGCAAAATTAAAAGTTTTTTGTGGAATTGCCAAGTAACTCAGAGATGTGTTCAGTCTGAAGTTTCCATCTCATCACTTGCAGCACTGTATTCTATTAATCTGTTGTGAATAAATCAGCCCTTTAATATATTTTTGCTTGTAGAAAAAAGTTGTCTACTTGTTTTAATCTGAAAGTCCCTTTGATGTGAGAAAATAGATATATTGCATGATGAGGGTGCAATAATATTTATAAGGGTGCAATAATATTTATTGCAAAAAAATTGAATAATCAGCTAACAGAAAGCCTGGGGTGTGAAGCCACTAGGTCTTATTACATGTTTGCAAAGGAAAAACTTCCAATGGGCTTTTTTTCCCTCTCTGTTTTCTCCAAAATTTACACTACATTAACAGGTACCTTCAGCAGAGTGTTCTGTCTTCTTCCAATTTACATATCAGATGATTTGTACTACCGCCTAACTTATGCTTACAGAGGTGTAGTCAGTGCCTGGGTAATTATCCTGCTGGTTTGCTTCTAAAACCAGTGCTGTGTAAAATCAATGCTTGCAATGAATTACATTACAACTAATAATGGCAAACATCTCTCTGTGAAGCTGCTACAAGTAATCTTAGTCCTAAATTTATGTAAATCTTTTGCTGAGATTTGACTGGGGCAAAAGATGAGCCTGCAAAACTTGATGTCTGAAATTTACCATATATCCTGAACCTAATAATTTCAAATATTATCTGATTTAAAGGCCTTGATCATCACATACCCATATTTTAGAAAGAATGATACATATGCTGAGGTATTCCCAGCTCCCAGTAAAACAGCTGACTGTGTGAATAGCTCAACAGAAATCACTCTAACATTTTTCCACAAATGAAAACTGCCAGACTATTCATTCATACTGGGGAAGTGGCCACATATTCATTATCTAAGTGCATAAAAAGGACTGTGCATTCCTGCTGTCGTTCAAAACTCAGAGATGAGTCCTGAATGTTCCCTTTGTTTTCCACATTGTACTTAGGAAAAATCAGACAAGGACTGGAATGAGGAAACTATGCACATTTAAAGAAATGAGAGAGCAGTCATAGTAAAGGCTTTTGGAAAAAAAGAACTGACAATGGAAGGTAGAGAAAAATAATGTTAGGAGGAGGAAAGTTGCAGTGATAAACAGCTGAAACAGAGTATACTAGGTTCACAGAATCACAGAATCACAGAATTAATGAGGCTGGAATAGACTTCCAAGATCATCAAGTCCAGCCTGTGACCCAACACCATGACATCAGCTAGACCATGTCACTAAGCGCCACATCCAATCTTCCTTAAACAACTTCAGGTGTGGCAACTCCACTACCCGTCTGGGCAGTCTATTCCAGAGTCTAATCACCCTTTCCATGAGGAAGTGCTTCCTAAGATCCAACCTAAACCTCCCCTAGTGCAGCCCTCTCGTCCTGTCACTAGCTGCCTTTTGGATCTTCTAGTACATCAGTCAATAAAAAGGTGGCACTGAAGATGTATATTAAAACTGTTGTCTCAGTTTAACAACCACTTACTGT
Organism: Chloroceryle aenea; assembly: GCA_013399075.1. NCBI lineage: Eukaryota > Metazoa > Chordata > Aves > Coraciiformes > Cerylidae > Chloroceryle > Chloroceryle aenea. Next base: position 13,233 of record VWZY01005915.1, on the reverse strand, counting down.
AAGACATCAATAAGCTGAATGAATGTTAAGTTACACCTCACTCATAACACAAGACAATTGAGCTGAATTTATGACTGTAAATCCTCACTACCTGTTTCCTTTTTAGTATGTGCTGCAGCTAACCAGGCTTTTCTCAGATCACACACACCAACATCCTTTACCACAAACTACAAAAATATAGCCCCACCTTAAAGAAGATGAGCTGCAGCCTTCTCTGACCAGTATGTGATCATTGAAAGTTTGCTCCTCTCTAATGTTTCATTACCACTTAACAAAATATCCTGGGTATGATTCTCTTTTTTTTTTTAGTACATAAATTCCAACTGTTGCTAACCAATTCATTAAATGTTTTTAGATAAGGAAATTATTGTCCTTCTAAGGATGTTTTTATAGCTGTGGTTTCAGAAAGCCAGTTTCCCAGGTTCTTAAATTTATTTAAAATCAAGAGGACAATTAAATACATATGGTGTTTGACAAAAAAAAGCAATCAGGAATTGAAAGAATTAGCATCTAATTACTTTGCTGATCTGGAAATGAAAAGACAGAAACATTAGCATGTAGGAAAGTTTCTATTAAGAATTTGTGGGATGCTATCTCATAAAAAGCTATTCATTATTTGGCTGATAAAATCTGATGAATACACAGAATTAAAATGATACAAAAATTACTTCTCCATTTTCCAATTACTTACATGCTTTTATTTTTTTTTAAGATTTCTTCATTATTTAAAGACAGAATTTTAAATTATTAAAATGTTAAGCCCTTTTATGAAGAGCTTCTGTTTCTAAATTTCTAGATAGCATAGAAATGACTTAGCTATTTATTTAGAAACAGCTCAGTCTAAGCACATGAAATAGGTATGTATGTATATATTTATGGGGCATATGCCATGACTTTATGTTCTTCTAAATTAATGTAGATCTCAGAATTATGTTTGCAGTTAAAATATACTCAAAGATTATCTTCAAATTTGAGGTAATAGATTTTCAGTCTGATTATGACTATCATTTGAGCTTACACCTTCTCAGTAAAGTTAAATGACTGAACATTTGTCAAATTTTAAAACAGAGCTTTAAATGTAATTGATACTTGTAAACACATGAATGTATTTAAGGAAATGTTTTCATACATTATTTACCCAGTTTCAACATGACTTTGTAAAGGACATTGAAATTCTAAATAGACCATAAATTCCTAATATTTAAAAATCAGATCAATTTATTTTTCACATTTCTATATCCACGTTACTAATATCACATGCACTATAAATGAGAGGATACTATACGGGCTTTGATCATCTCTGAGGTATAATGGTATTCCTACAAAATCAAAATTATTGTTTAAAGGATTTTTCTTCACCTCAATCTCCAGCAAGTACAAACAGGCATTTATTAAGTGCTCTCTGTACATCTTCTCTATTCAATGAGCAATCTGTGAAACCATCTGAAGATCCAAATGAAGCCATGATCAAAAGTAATTATAGTAAAATCATAACTTGAGCTATATTAAAAAGAAAATTATTCAGTATTCCATTGTTTTTCTGTGCAGCTCAGAACAATATGAGAAGTGGTCTGGTATCATGGAGTCCAAGACATATTGTCAAATCTTCTAACAAAAAGAGCTGCATCTGAATAGTGACAATAGTTTACCATGTACATTGTGTGGGACACTTTTTCTGCCGTTTGTGCATGAATAACTTCTTGTGACATCCTTAGAAATGCTTAGACTAAAAGAGCAGCAGCAATCTCAGAAAGCTTGCGTGATGCCTGACTCCATTCTAACTGAAGCCATTGAAACTAGGAGGTTGCTTAAAAAAGCCAAGAATTTTTGGGTTTTAGTATAATTCACTGGTATATGAAACAGATCCAGAAAAGAATTTGACTGCCTATTTTCCTACAGACCTTTAGCAGCTACAAGAAGTGTTGGACTGAATGAACACTGCAGGTATCTTTATCTCATTCACCAGTTAGCTCCATCTTCAGGAGAGCCTGGAGAGAAAGGTGAGGGGTGTGCCCTTGGGATGAGGATACCATCAGGAGAGTTAAAGGTAAACCAAGGGTTGGCATGACATAGTCTGAGGGTGACAATGCCAATGAGAACATTCATGCTGCTTGAGGGAGCACTAAGAGTTTAGGAGCACATCTGAAATGCTTGTACACCAATGCAGGCAGTGTTAGAAGCAAACAGTATGAACGGGAAGCATTGGTCTGGTCTCAGAGGTATGATGTCATTGATATTAATAAGAGCTGGTGGAATAAGTCTCATGACTAGAGTTCAGGGTTGGAGGGCTACCCTGGAGAGATAGACAGGGCACATGAGGTGGAGTAGTTGCAGTGTGTTTAAGAGAGGTTTCTCTGTAAGGCCCTTATGGTTAGGGATCATGTGATTGAAAGCCCCTGGCTGAAGATTAGGGCATGCAAAAAAAAACCAAATGTCATAGTGGGTGTCTACTGTCGATTGCCCACAGATTTTCTGGAGATGGAAGGGACCTCTAGAGATCATCTAGTCCACCCCCCTCACCAAAGCCGGTTTGCCTAGAGCACATTACACCTGCATCCAGGCAGGTTTTGAGTATCTCCAGAGAAGGAGACTCCACAACCTCCATGGGCAGCCTGTTCCAGTGCTGTCACCCTCACAGCAAAGAAGTTTTTCCTCATGTTGAGGAGGAACCTGCTGTGTTCCAGCTTGTGCCTGTTGCCCTTTGTCCTGTCACTGGGCACCACTGAAAAGAGTTCGGCTCCATCCTCCTTGCACCCACCCTTTAGATATTTAGAGACATTGAGAGGTCTCCTTTCAATCTTTTCTTCTCTAGGCTAAATAAATACTAACACAATAGATAAGCACTAACATAAGGCATGTGTGCAGCCAGAAGTGGGCTGATTAATTTTTCAGATTATCTTGAAAAAACATCCTGTGCAGTCTAGCAAAGGAAAGACACATAGAGCAGCAGCAGGAAGAGAGGCCCAGCAGTACCTGTTTCCTGATGAGTGAGAATGTGAAGTTTGAGCATCAGGACCAACCACACTCAAAAGGTGTGGTTTATGGTACTGTGGGGTATTTTCCAAAGTAGGACACGTGTATCAATGACAAGCATCCCTTCTGCCCTCTAAAACTTGCTCCACTGTGCTTTTTGGTCAGTGAGGCATGGAGAGCGTTCTCATGCCTGTGCTATACTTGTCTTGCAATTGCAAGGGAGAGCTGGCAAGTGGCAGCTGTGATGGGGCAGCAAGGCTGGAGACCTTCCAAGCAGATGCTGCTGTGAACAAGCAAGAGCCCCCTGGGGAAATGGAGCCCAGGGAAGAGCAGAGCTCACTCCCACTGCAAGATTGCCCTGGGTAAGATAGCCAGGGCACAAGTGGTGCCTGGAGGTGGAAGATCTGAGCCGAAGGGCCTGGAGAAGGCCTGGCAAGGGGTTGTGCTCAATGCTACAGAGGAAAAGAAGCAACCCCTGGGGACCATCCTGGGGCCTCACCCTGGGAGTCTAAAATGCTTTCTCCCCCTAGATGGAGACATGAAAGCCACCTTTGTGGAGCAAGAGCAGCAGGCACCTGGCCCAAGAGGCACAAAGGAGGCCTGGCCAGGGGCCATGCTCAGTGCTGCAGAGGAAGGCAAAAAACCCCCATGGACACTTGCTAGCCCACCATGGGTAAAAAAGCCTTCCTTCCCAACCATATCACCCTTATGTGATGGTAAAACTTTTCGTATTTTCCCTGTTTTAGAGGATTTGTGGAAAAGTTGGCACCACAGTGACCTAAATCTCCAAAGCTGTTTTCATAAAGATGGAACCATTGAAACGGGACTTTGTGTAGAAATTCATTTCAGATTGGGGTATACTGCATACAAGTACCAAGGCTCATTTTGCCTTGTAAAAGTATTACTATGAAAAGTCAAATTTGGTTATTTTCTGTCAGCAGTGTTGACCCTTTAGTATATGCAGTTTCATATCAGCGAACACTAAAATTACCTTTGACAGAGAGGAAATAAGAGCTTACTCACAGCAAGATTCCATTTGCCATTTTGCTTAATGTAAAAATACAATATGCATCATCTTCACCTAAACTTTAGAGAAAAAAGCAGAATAAATTGAACCAAGCTCTGAAGTAACTGAATCATCAAAATACATTTTATTCCAGACATGCAGGAAAACAAATACCAGTGAGACCCTTCAGGCACCAAATCAATGGCACAGAACCAAGACCTATAGTTTGAAATCTATTGAATTTTTTTGCTTCATAAGAAAAAAAACACCTGATTTCTCTAGTGAATGACTCATCACAGACAAATGAATCAATCACCGCTTACAGGAATGAAAGAAAGTAATGCTGGGCAAAACTATTATGAGCATTCATTCAGCCAAAAAAGATTAAAGGTGACACTATTGTGGTTAGACTGAAGTTTTTTACTGTGTTTTATCTTACTTTGCATTATAGTATTTCTCTATAATTAATATTGTAATAATATAGTACATTATATAGTGTAGATATTATAATATATTATAATATATTATTTATAATAATTTATATCATCTGCATGCTACCATCCTTACTTTGCATACTGTAACTGTACTTCCTTTTTCTACTCTTTCAGTTATTTATAGATACTAATGATACTTTTTAAATATCCATCCTCCTATTAACTTACCACAAACCACTGTATGGAAGACCCTTTCTGTGAGGTTTGTGGGCAGTTATGGGAAAGCCTATCAGCAAATGTTAGTCTGTTCTTTTCCACAAGAGAAGAGACAGATCTGACTTTAATATACCGTAATAAAAATCTGCACAATTTTATTATATTTGGCCATACATTATTTAGCAGAAACAAGTTTTAGTTCATTACACAGAAAAAAAAAATAATGAAAAGTGTTTTTTCCAAACTAAGAAAGAAAATATTCCAGTGTAATTGAAAGCTGCCTGGCAGTACAATTGAACAAGCTGGTGTGGCATGTGGTCATGCAAAATACATGTTTTTCTCTGAATGATTATTTATTGCCAGCTAACAAATGAATCTGTGAACAACACAGATAGTTGTTGCAGTTCTCAAAGCCATGATGCTTGAGAATACTTACCAGTAACCTCATTACAACAAGAAATGGAAAATTAATTGACTTTTCAGTTTGTTGCCAGTTGGAAAAAGTTAAGGAAAATATATTCATATTGTACCAAATTACCAACAAGGTAAATAATAAAATATAAAGGTATGTTCTTAAGAAATTTTTTTACTACTCTTTTTTTTTTATGTCAAATATTTCTGAAATACTCCATTAGGGAAAAAAAAAAAAAAAGTTTAAATTGGAAATATTATTTGGAAATAATTTTTGTTTCAATTTGTATCTTATGATTATAGAAGTAATGCACTACACAAATAGTATCCAAAAAAAAATGGAGGAAATGGATGTTTTGAATTTTAAGTAATACCTACTACCAAAATAGACTCATATTTATTAATGGTATAATCAAAGGTAAGAAATGGACAGAAACCAGTCACCTTCATATCAGATTATATGAACATGCATGTAGGAACAATCACAACCCTCTCTTTCTGTAGAGCGGATGGAGGAAAACCATATTAAAAATGCTTATAAAGAAAGACATACTGACATTTAAGAGAAAAGGGAAAAAAAGGTTGGATACTTAGCAGACCTCTTAACTGTCCCATCAACTGTCACAAGCAAAGCTACCCAGTTCACACAGACCTCTGCTAAATGATTGTTTCAGTTCAGTGTTTTTTTTCCCCCCCATTAAATTCCTTGTGTCTTCAAAGCATAGTTACTTACAACAATTTAATAAAATTGCTAGAAATATGATAACATGATTTCAGAAAATACACACTTAAAAATGGTTCTTCCTGTCTGTCCGTTAGCATTTTTAATTGTTCCATGACTTAGATGGTCAGAAAAGTGACCAGACAACTTAGTGGCACATTTATTATGAGTAATAAAATATAATAAAGGGAGACAGTGAATCCTTTATGCAGAATACTGGACTGCATTAGTACCTTCACCATTTAGTTGAATATCACATAGGTACCAAAAGTATAATGGCAGAAATATGTATGCATACATTTATATAAATATAGAGCTATATTTTATTCACTCCATGTTCAAATTTTTGTTTGGTGTTTGTTTGTTTGTTTGGGGCTTTTTGTTTTGTTTTTGTTTTTTAATTTATTTTAAATACTGTGCTGGTGAAACAACATGTCCAGGTACCAGGTTCTAGTATTGAATCTGGCTAAATGAAACTTGGTCAAATTCCACAAAAGGCAAGTGATAGTGGCTTTCTCATTTACCTTAAATAGCCCCTTTGGTATTTGGATGAAATAGATGATTCTGAACAGGACGAAGGTCTCTCTCTAAGTATGTATGACAACAATGAGAGACAGCAAATGAGAGATGAATAGTTAGGTAGCTTCAACAGCCTGAATCCAAGCAAAGAAGATTTCTAATAAGTAGCGCACAGAAATTTTCTTAACAGTGAGTATAGCTGAATGTGGAATTAACTGCCAAAGGAAACAATGGCTTAAGTCAAAGTCACTGCAGGTGGACAGGATTAATCTACATTAATGACTACCCAAAAGATCTGTTCATCCCTTAGGTTTTAGCACTTAATACTTCCTAATCAGTTCTTGCAAACATTCAATTGGCTCATCCTTCAACAGTATCTCCAAATCTTATTTTATTCTGGTAACATTTATATGGTCAAGGTTTTGTTCACTTTATCTGGAGAGTAAATGTTCTGCATACAAACATTCATTATTTCATAAAACCTTAAGTGCTGTGGTTACTATTTTTCCTTCTTTTCCCTCCCACCCTAAAAAATCAGTCACTTGTCAGGAAACTGAAACAGTACCATTTGATGTAGCACAAAACAGGTAGTATGGCAAATAAGTGAAATGAACAGATCTGCAAACACAGTTCAGGTGATACTTGTTCGTCTCACTGTTTCTTAAGTATTAGCAAAGCGGGTCAGTGAATGGAAACAGCTCAGTTCACAGTCATTCACAGAACTGTATTATTCTTCCTGTCACCTGTTTGCCTTGAGTATACTGAGAATTTGCATGACTTTCTGCCATCTCCAAGTGATTTTTTTTTTTTTTTTTTTTCAACTTTATCCTACATTTCACAAGTGAATCATCTGGAATTTGAAAATTCTTACCATCAGATGTACAACTGTGTCAAAAAGATACAAACGTACAGTTTAGACACAGAAAATCAACAAAAGCCTATCAAGAAAATTCTGTGAAACAAGCATCAGTGAATGATTTCCACTCACAGAACTTCAGCACCCAGAAGGCCTCATACAGTTACCTTTGAAAGTGTAGTCAAAGACTATGCAACAGTACCACTTTTGTAGGCATTCATATGCCACAAGATGGAGATTAAGGGAACTATTCACATGACAACGATTCTGCAAGAGCTTATTATGATCTTCACGAACCAGCAGTAAAATGTACTATATTGTAGTTGGCCTCCAGATGCCATGTATTTGCTGCCTGTCTCAAAAATTAATAAATGTGGATATGATGGAAGATAATATGTCATATGCCTTTGCTCTCTGTTTCCAAAAGAGGACGAATAAAATTCTGCCATCATTTTTGACTGAATTGATTCAGTGTATGTTTTGCCTTTGGTTATACTGTCACCTCCTCTGTGACTTGCTTTTTGATAAATGGTGTCACTTCAAGTGTAAAGGACCTCTTTTTCCCTTTGCAATGTGTGAAATACACTGTTTTAAACTAAAACCTGAAACTCCCATTGACTAAACACTGTTGTTTATGTTACATAATAGACTATTTGAGGTTTTCAAATCTTGTTTTTGTCATGCAACTCTTCCATGAACATAGCCATTACAGCTTTGTCCTATGGAAAATGAAAAGCTTTTTTAAATTCAATGTCACCAATTGTTCACAGATAAAAATAAAAATTTCAGTCTGAATCTTGTAGAGTGAGGTCATAAATGTGGGGGTTTTCTATGAGCTCTTCTGTTAGAAGACAACCTCACAGATCTCACCTACACAAAATGCAAAGATCCAGTTTCAGAGACAGACCAGATTTCAAACTTAAAGCAGAACAAAACTGAAAGATTTGTTATGAACTTCTACACAGAACAGATGTGAGCTCTAATCCCTCTCTAAAAATCATAACTAATTTAAAACTTTAATTTGCTGAGCAAAGAAGAACATGGATTTCACTTCTGGTACAAAAAAAATAATAGCAAAATTTAAAATATTTATAATAAATGTAATAAACAAACAAAATAGGAAGCAGAAAATACGTCAACTAATGACCTGAGTTTTGACTAAGCAGTTCAATACAAAGAAGTATTTTTTTGAATACTCTGAGACTAATGACCACATTTCAGCATTGTGCAGGGAAAGGGTTTTTGTAGTTACTAAACATATGTCTTCCCAGTTAAACCTTGCTTGCACTATGAGAAACTATCTGATTTTTGTATTTGCAAGCATACTTTCTAAAATATCTAAATAAAAGAATGTATTCAATATTAGTCTAGAAATGTAAAGAAAAAATATAACTGTGAATATTTGGCTTCATTTTTATTAAGGCAATGTTTCCAAAACAGGGGCAGATGTGACTAAAAGCCTATCTTTTAATCAGGCTTGAAAAATTACTGATTATCTAAATGGCCAGTTCCTTCAATGACAGCAGGATTAATCTAGAAATTACACTATTTAATGACAGTGCTTACATTTATATGCAAATATATGCACTTCTAATCATAAGGTTAAAAACTTTTCCTCTGCCAAAGGACAGATCTATATGGAACAATGCATCATTCATTATACACTGTCTCCAAAATAGATTAATATGAAGACAAGTTGGGACTTCATACACATTACTCCCTTATTCCTGTAGTCATACCAAAGAGCTGCCTTCCTCTCTGTTAATACAGTGACTTTTTTTTTTTTTTTCTCTACTGCTCTGTCTGATATCTTCTCACAGCTTTCTGGGGACAGTCCAATTCCTATAAGTCCCTATACACATAAAAATGTAAAGTATTATTATTGATCTTATATTTAAAAAAGCCCAAGAGTTATTGAAATCACTTCCAATACAAACATACCAGCAACACTCTCTTAGTAAAATTAAAAAGGTATGTTTGGCCAAGTCAATTCTTCTGTGATGACACATTATACTAGTTTTCATAGTTCCATATGTTGTTTCCTTGGCACATGCTTTTATTCTCCTCCAGAATTCTGTCCAGTAAGCAACTTCTCATCAAATAACTGAAATAATTTTGTCAACAAACTGTGTTTTATACTTTTTCTCACATTTACTTCAAGCTTCAATAAGCATCCTGTTGTGTACCTACAGTATTTTGTCTATGCATTTCATAATAAATACTACTACTTTTACCTGTAACCACTGCAGCAAGTATCATGGGGTTTATTGTTTGATTCTACTACATTCTTTCTCTTAGAGAGTGGCATATTTCACAGTAAACTGGACGTTGGTTTCTTGTATCAAACACCTTATTTTGCATTTAATTTACAATCAAGAAGGTATATTTAAAATTAAGTATTTACAGTTCTGCAGTATGATGGTACGCCCTTGTTGTTCAAGAGCCATGTATTGAATAATCACAGCTGTACCTAAAACTTCAGAAGCAAATCAGTTTCTCTTTGAGTAAGAATCAACTTTAGAATAACCTACAGTTCCTCAGATAACAGCTAAGCTGTTACCTTGTTACAACTGTACCTAACATCCATGTGTGCCCTCAGCAGAGCACCACCAGCACCACAGCAAGTTTGATTTGATTTCACAGCTAAGTTACTGAAGCTGCTAGAAAATGCTCTGCAGTTTTACATACATTTTTAAAACAGGGCTTTAATTCATTGCAGGGAAATTGGAAAAAAAAAAACCAAACACCAAAACTCTGTTCTTCATAATTCTTATTGGTGCTAGATGGAAATATGTAGCCTTTTAATTATTCAAATCAAAACAGGTGTAATCTCTGGGCTATTTTATGTTTTGCTGGTTAGTATGGCAAAAGGCTCCTGTATGCCTTAAGCCACCCAGTGAAGTCTATGGATGAGTACTTCTAGATGGGTACTTCTCACCTTATTCTAACATCTGGTTTTAAAAGATCAGTATGCTCCTTCCACCTATAACAGCAACAAAGACAGCATACTACATAAAAAAATACATACTTAGATATAGGACATCAGACACCTAATTTTCTACAGATTTGTAAACTTTCTTTAAGCACTGGCTGGATTGAAAAAAAGGCAGTGGATTTAGCTGCAACCCTTGCTTCACTTAAAACATAATCAGTTCTGCACTTAACTTCAGAAGCATTTGTACCATTGCTCATCCGGATTTAAAAAGAAATTCTAAAGTCATATTCAAATACTGAATGAAAAACCTCTGAAAAAAACATGTCGCATATTTAGACAATCTGAGCCACTCTGATAGAATTCTTATTTATTCATTTTAATTTTATCTCTAGCACCAGGCAATAGATGATGTCCTTTGTGCAGCTGTTTCCCTCAAGACCCAATGTGACATTTGTGTGAATACTGTTTTTTTCTCAATTGGCTCATTCAAGTTTATATAATACTCAAAGCCTTTTGCAAAAGAAGCCATGAAGAACAAAAGGATCAACTTCAAAGTATTATTGTAAATTCGAATGTTGCATCTTCTTTCTTTGTTCTTAGAAGAACAAACCAGAAACTCAGAGTTAAGGTTACAATAAATATTTCATGAAGCCATAGGCTATATAACTAGCAATTCTGGGACATCTTAATCTAAGCAAAAAGTACTTGAGATTCAATCTGAGCTCCACAATCAGTTTTTATTTAGGCGGAAAAAAGTGCAAACAGATGACCATAAAAAAAACTTACAATAGGAGCATCCATAGACTTCAATTCTTAACCCAATCTGGCCCTCTCCATTCCAGTCCAAAGGAACTATGCGTACATAGCGAGCAATAACTGGATGCTGTAAATCATGCCGGACCACGCTATCAGAGTTTGTATTCCCAGGAAATGCCTAAGGGAAAGAAGAAGAAAAAGAAAACTACTGTATTACATCTATCTCACATGCTAAAAACATTCCGTTCTGAAGGAAAACATTAGGTAGTGAAGTTCTCCGAGTGTTTAGGTTACAATGAAATTTGGTTTAAAAGCTTCTTTGATAATGACCAAATGTTTCACAAGAATACCAAAACAGCAGCAGCGAGACCTCTTTGTCCACTACGGATATGCTGAAATCATGGAACAACTGCTGTAGGCAAGAAAGTAACTCATTTTCCACCACTAATCTGTTACTCATTTAACATGTTAATAGAAGTATCCAACCCAGAGTGGTTGTTCTGGGTTAGAAGATACCCATGCTCTATCAGTAGGATTACACACACCAGTCATTTTCCTGTCAATATGAACACTTAAATAATTTGCATCGTACAATAGACAGGGACTCTTTCTGTTTCTCAGATTTCTAAGATTTTTTAAATCTTCCTTTACTTTTGAGGTATTACCCACTGGAAAGTGAGTGTCCAGTTTCTTTCCTAACCATAGCCGTCACCCACAGCACAGTACGGTTTTGGTTAATATAACTTTGGAAGTCAGGAAAGGACACAAGACCTCTCAAGGGAGTTTTGGAAATCAGTGCAGTAAATATTTAGCATTTGGTTTGTAGTTTTGTACATAAAGGAATGAAAAACGAAGAAAGGAACAACTGAGCTCTAAGGAATACTACTGCAAAATACAGGCATCAAAAGTTTGAAAGAAAATTTATGTAGTTCTTTGCATACAGATATAGCAATACCTAATTACATTCCCAGATACTACTTATTCCTTGGCTATCTTGGATGAACAATTATTTTCTACAGTGCACAGTATGTCTAGGTCGTAGCAAATGTAAGGAAGATCTACAAGATTCTTCCTTGGTGGACTCCAAAAATTATGACATGCACTAACAGTTACAGTCACCTTAATAAGTCTGTACTGCAGATACTGATGTGCCAAATGATGATGATGGCACTCCTCACTTCATAGCTGAGCTTGTAAGATATGTTGATTAATGTCTATGAAGCACTTACATATTAAAGTGGTGTTTATAAAGAACTTAACAGTTCTGTCTTCTGAGCTGAACAGAAGAAAATAAACAACAAAGGAAAGAATATATTGAATAAAGACAAAAAAAATCGTACTGAACAGCTGCCTATTCTCTTAGTATTGTTCTAGGACTCACAGAATTTCATGGAGGAAATAAAGTATTTGATCCACTAAAAGGATATATTTTAAGAGCATGCAAGTTAAAGCCCCATATTTCAAGAGCAATTACAGTTTGCACATGTCTTGATCTTGTGATGCTTGAAATAACATTATCTTTTTTTCTGGTTGTTTTACTTTGGGGATGGTTTATTTGTTTAATTTGCTAGAAGTTTCTATATTTCTTTATAAAAAGTATATTTCTTTATAGTTATAAAATCCAACAAACAAAACCCACATACACAAACAAACCAAAAACATAAAAAACCCTGTATCAATAGAGCCACAGTTTCCAGAACATGATTAATATTAACTGAATGCAAGTGAAACGCTCTTTTCTCCTTCAGCATTATTGTAGGACATTATATTTGTTTAATTTACTTTGAGTAATGAAGCCAAAAGTCAAAACAAAAAAAGAACTACTTCTCCACCGTGCTTTTACACCCAAAACCCAAGAATTAATTACTTTTTTCCATACTTGTTCATACTGATTCTCCTTACCTTTCTTATGTAGAAACATTACCATACTATCTGTGCATTTTGCTATGGAAACTGACTTCTTTCCAGGACAAAACTGCAATCCTTCATTAACTTTGTATTACACGAACATTTGAGGTAGGACATAGAATCATAGAAAGGCTAAGGCTGGAAGGGACATCAGAAGGTCATCTAGTCCAGCCCCCCTGCATTGAGCGGAGACACCCTCAACTAGACCAGGCTACTCAGAGCCTCGTCCAGTCTCAGCTTAAATATCTCCAGGGATGGGGCCTCAACCTCCTCCCTTGGTAGCCTATTCCACTGCTCTGCCACCCTCAAAGTAAAGAACTTCTTCCTGATGTCCAATCTAAATCTACTCCTTTCTAATTTAAACCCGTTGCCCCTCATTCTTTCACTACAGGAACTAATAAACAGCCCCTCTCCAACCTTACTGTAAGCCCTCTTCAGGTACTGGAAGGTTGCTATTAGATCACCCCGGAGCCAACTCTTCCTCAGGCTGAACAACCC
>VWZY01005904.1:5985-20685 GCA_013399075.1 Chloroceryle aenea | reverse complement strand
CTGGAAGGTAACGATGCCCAATAGCTGGGCTCCCTTGCTTGAGATCAGGGGATTGAGAGAGGAATTGGAAAAGAGGCAGAAATTTGTAGTCTCTGGAGACAGCTCCTTTCCAGCATGAAGGCAAGGTACCCATACAAGGACGACCGTACAAGTTCTAGCCTTCAAGGAAAGTAGACTACTGCTGATGAAGTTATACAGTACCTGAGAGAATTAACAGTGTTGGAAGTCATCTACAGTGATCTAGATGATGATAGAGACTCCAAAGATCCAGAGGATGTCTTGTGCACATTGGCAATGTGGAGAAAGTTGATCAAAGGTGCCCCAACATCATATTCTGCCAGCTTGGAGGTGATGTAAATGGACGCGTGAAAGGTCTCTGGTTTGGACACACCAACTGTGGAGGCATCACCTTCTTGATTCTGAAATTTTGAAGAAAGTCTTGCTACCTCTTCATCCCTACAGGCTAGCACCTTGGATATCGGTCCTCTCCTGCCCCAGTCAGAGGGAAAGGGAGCCCTAGGTGCATGCCATGTGGCACACTTGGTTCTTCCTGTGTGACCAAGGGGAGGACATGAGGAAGTGGGATGGTGAACCCAACTTTAAGCTGGAGGCCCATGTGTGTGAACTGAGAGGGAAGACACCCCTCAGGAAGAGGCCACCCAAGAAGGCTGTAGTGTAGTTACTACAGAAACCCAAGAAGGTAATAGGCTGTATCCCAGATACTGAAAGACTAAGATGACCTCCCTTGATCCTGAGGGGGACTTCTGGTCTGGCCCAGCAAGGGTCGGGTGGTGAATATTCTGACCACGAACAGGAATAGCGGGGCCCTGCCTCTGGCCAGGAGGAGGAAAGGGGCAACCGAGTGTGTTGGACTGTGTGGATTTGATGGCCTGGCACATTAAACCCACAATGGTGCAAAGCTTTGGTAGACACTGGTGCATAGTGTACACTGGTACTGTCAGAGTATAGAGGCACAGAACCCATCTAGATCTCTGGAGTGATGGTGGGATGCACTATCCACACTAGAGGCTGAGGTGAGTTTAACCAGGAACAAGTAGAGAAGCATCTCATCGTGACTGGCCCAGAGGCCCCTTGTATCCTTGACATAGACTGCCTCAGGAGGGGGTACTTCAAGGACCCAAAGGGATACCGATGGGATTTTGGTGTAGCCACTGTGAATGCAGAGAAGATTAAACAGCTATCAACCCTGCCTGGCCTCTTGGAAGACCCGTTTGCTGTGGGACTGCTACAAGTTGAAGAGCAATGAGTGCCAGTTGCTACTAGGATAGTGTACTGATGGCAATACCGCACAAACTGAGACTCTGGCTCCCATCCATAAGCTGTTTCATCAGCTGGAGAGCCAAGGTGTCATCAGTAAAACCCACTCATCTTTTAATAGCCTCATATAGCCAGTTCAAAAGTCTGATGGAGAGTGGAGGTTAACAATAGACTATCGCGGCCTGAATGAAGTGACATCATCACTGTGTGCTGCTGTACCAGATATGTTAGAGCTACAGTATGAACCGGTGTCAAAGGCAGCCAAGTACTATGCTCCAACTGACATTGCCAATGCATCTTCCTATGCATTCCACTATGTGTTTGGAGCCCTGCTTCCCGAAAAGGGCCAGACATCACCTGCTGATGGGAAGTAGAGATTAAATCTTTGTTTTATTTTGCTTCCACACACAGTCTTTGCTTTGCTTTTCATTAAACTGCCTTTGTTCTTACCCATGAATTTCATCTTATTTTCTTCTTCCTGATCCAATGGGGCGGGGGCGGAGGGGGAAGTGATAGAGTGGCTTGATGGGCACCTAGCATCCAGCCAAGGTCAAACCACCACAAATACTGAATACACCTAACTATTAGTAGAAGAGATAATGTAAAGCCATGCAGAATCTAAGTTTGCTCTTCATAGTATAGAATCAGTTAGGTTCAAAAAGATCTTTAAGATCATCAAGTCCAACTGTTAACCCAGCATGGCTAGGTCCACCATTAAACTGTGTCCCTCAGTACCACATCTCCACACCTTTGAAACCCCTCCAGGGATAGGGACTCCACCATTGCCATGGGCAGCCTGGGCCAGGGCTTGACAACCCTTTCAAGGGAAGAAATTTTAAATTTTTCTTAATAACCAACCTAAACCTCCTCTGGCACAATTTGAGACCATTTCCTCTTGTCCTATTGATTGTTCCTTGGGAGAAGAGACTGACCATTCCATTAGTTAAATTTTTTTTCCTGTTAAAATATGATCCTAATGTCCAGTTTGATTTGTAGGCTTCTGCTGTATACCACTGATGTATAATGCCTTGTTCCACTAAACTTAATTTTCTGTCCCTATGCTTTTTCTCTCTGAAAGTTCTTGGTTACTGTTGTTGCTAATCTTGTTTTAAGCAAAAGAGATTGATCTTGACTTTTCTTACTGTAGAAGGTTTCTTTCCATCCTCAGATTTACTCATGGCTCTTTTCTGGCAGCCCAGCCAAGTTTTGTAAAGCTTTTCAAAAATATGTGATTTTCACATTTGTCCTTCCCATTTCATTGCTTCTTTTCCCCAATCTCCTTTGATCCCCTGATCACACTGGGACGTCATACTATGTTGTTCATTCATTATTATTCTCTCTAGCTCCTTTTTAGTGTCAGGCTTTCCAGCCACAGCACCACTTTCTCTGGATGCTCTAGGCAGAGGGGACACTTTTTTTCCTTTTGATGTGTAGTTTACTATTTTTTTTTGGCACCTTTTGTATAGGACTCATATACTGGATGTCCTTGTCCTGCTTTTGTAAGCACTCAACTCTCATGTGCCCCATGTACATGTGGGGTTAACAGGCTATAAGTCAAGGGTCACATCACCCTGGACCATTCTACTTCATATTCAGAGCCAGTTTGGCCTGTTCAGGAGACTTATTAACAAAGTCCCTTGGGAGACAGTACTGAAAGGCAAAGGAGTCCAGGAAGTCTGGACATACTTCTAGAAAGAAGTCTTAAGGTGCAGGACCATCTGTCCCAGTGTGCTGAAAGATGAGCCAGTGGGGAAGAAGACTGGCCTGGATGAAAAGAGAGCTGGAACTCAGGAATAAAATGAGGGTTTAAGGCCTTTAGAAGAGGGGGCAGGGCTTTCACGAAGACTACAAAGAAGTAGCAAGGCTATGCAGGGAGAAAATTAGGAAAGCCAAAGCCCAGCTAGAACTCAAACTGGCCACTGCTGTTAAAGACAATAAAAAATGTTTCTGTAAATNGAGATACCCCACTGCCTTTTGGGAAGGTAGCAGAGAAACTGAAATCCAAAATAAAGAAATAGGAGAAAGATGAAAACCCAGATTCAAATTATGTAAGACAGGCTACTGAAGACAGTCTTCTTGCCTCAGTCTTTAACAGCAGAATTAGTTGCTTCCTAGCCACCCAGCCCCCTGAGCTGGAAGACAGGGCGAGGAGACAGAATAAGACCTTCACAATCCAAGAGGAAATAGTGACCTGCTATACCACTTAAATATACAAAAGTCTATGGGGTCACTCCGAAGAGTACTGAGGGAGCTTGCACAAATGCTCACCAAGCCTCTCCCCATCTTTTACCAGCAGTCCTGACTAACTGTGGAGGTCCCGNATGCCTTCTTTTCCTCAGTCTTTATCAGTAGAATTAGTTTTTCCCTAGCCACCCATCCCCCTGAGCTGGAAGACAGGGAGAGGAGACAGAATCAGACCTTCACAATCCAAGAGGAAATAGTGACCTGCTATACCACTTAAATATACAAAAGTCTATGGGGTCACTCCGAAGAGTACTGAGGGAGCTTGCACAAATGCTCACCAAGCCTCTCCCCATCTTTTACCAGCAGTCCTGACTAACTGTGGAGGTCCCGGTGAACTGGAGGGTAGCAAATGTGACGTCCATCTACAAGAAAAGCCGAAAGGAGGATACCAGGAACTGCAGACCCATCAGTCTGACCTCAGTGCCAGGGAAGGTCATGGAGCAGATTATCTTGAGTGCCGTATACAGGACAATCAGGTGATCAGGCCCAGTCAGCATGGGTTTATGAAAGGCTGGTCCTGCTTGATGAACCTGATCTCCTTCTGTGACAAGATGACCCACCTAGTGGATAAAGGAAAGGCTGTGGATGTTCTCTACCTGGACTTCTGTAAGGCCTTTGACACTGTTTCCCACAGAATCTTCATGAAAACACTGTCTGCTCATGTTCTGGATGGGTATACATTCTGCTGGGTAAAATACTGTCTGAGTGGCCAGGCCCATGGAGCGGTGGTGAATGGAGTTAAATCCAGCTGGCAGCTGGTCACAAAGTGGCATTCCTCAGAGCTCAGTATTGGGACCAATTCTTTTTAACATCTTTATCAATGATCTTGATGAGGGGATAGACTGCACCCTCAGTACATTTGCAGATGACACCAAATTGGGTGGGAATGTTGATCTGCTTGAGGGTAGGTAAGGTAGGTAGGCTCTACAGAGGGACTTAGACTGGGTTGATGGACCAAGACCAATTGTATAAGCTTCAACAAGGACAAGTGCTAGGTCCTGCACTTGGGACACAACAACCTCAGGCAATGCTACAGGTTTGGGAAGACTGGCTGGAAAGCTGCACAACAGAAAGGGATCTGGGGATACTGATTGACGAGCAGCTGAATATGCACTAGCAGTGTGCCCAGGTGGCCAAGAAGGCCAACAGCATCCTGGCTTGTATTAGAAACAGAGTGGCAAGCAGGACTAAGGAGGTTATTGTCTCTCTGTACTTGGTGTTGGTGAGGCCACACCTGAATTACTGTGTTCAGTTTTGAGTACTTCAATGCAAGAAAGACATTGAGGTGCTGGAGGATGTTCAGAGAAGAGCAAATAAACTGGTGAAGGGCCTGAAGAACAAGTCTTATGAGAAGCAGGGGATATTTAGTCTGAAGAAGGCTGAGGAGAGACCTTAGCACTCTCCACAACTACCTGAAAGAACATTGTAGAGAGATAGGTGCTTGTCTCTTCTCACAAGCAGCTAGTGACAAAACAACAGGGAATGGCTTCAAACTGCACCAGGGAGGTTTAAATTGGACATTAAGAATTTTTTTTTCACTGAAAGGGTTGTCAGGCATTGGAACAGGCTGCCCAGGGAGGTGATTGAGTCACCATCCCTGGATGGTTTTAAAAGCCATATAGATGTGGTGCTTGGGCATATGGGTTAGTGGTGGACTTGGTAGATCATTTAAGTGACATGGATGATTTACACAGGGCACAAGCCCAGGAAATGCTGATGTCAGTTAGATTGATCTGTCCCATATGGCAACTCCACATAGGACCATAGACTGCTCCAGGCCTTTGTCACAGAAGCACGTGAGGATCTGTGCAGGTGATGGACCACAGAGTCTGGGAGGGGCTGGTAAACACTTCTGTAGCCCAAAAGTAAATTACTGTCTGGATGTGTCATGTAAGAGCCCCGCAGAGACCCTGGGGTACCACTGATGTGCCAAGGTAGGACAGCAGGGAAAGAAAAGATGGGTTGAGTGGATGGTGCAGCTGTAAGAACTGTCATGAGCTGAGAATCAAGTACAGGAGAAGTGGGAGGCACTAATCTAGCTCTACAGTCCTCTTTTCTCTGCTATGCCTTTTTAAGTGGTTGTGGGTGAAACTCAGACATAATTATATAGAGTCATGGTGATGTGCATTTGTTGCAAAAGTGCCCATGTTTTCATTTTAAGTAGGGTCCCTGCTCTCAAATTGCTTGTATATATTCTTTGACAGTTATATGAGCCAGGCAGTTCAGTAGATGGCTTTTAGTGTCTTATGAAATGAGACTTGATGAATCTGCAGTCCAATCCAAAACACACATGCTGCTCAACAGCAGTGAAGTGAGGGCTCATTGCAGTCAGTGTTTGTTCACGATGCACAGGCCTTTTGGGGGAGCTTTGCTTTCCTTGATACAGGTCCCAGTGTAGCTTTGTGGAGCATCGTCTTGTGCTAGATGTATTCTGGTTTGGACAGGACCTGCATCTCCTGCCCTCCTTCACTCTTGTCCCGGAAAGTCCCCCCCAGTCTTCGAGTTCTTCTTTTCCTAAAGAAAATAAGGAATAGTCAGAATTAAAAAGTGTGAAAACAGGCAATTGATTTAGGGACTCTTCCTTTTTAGAAGGCAATCAGAGTGACAGTAAAGGAGTGATACTCGAAAGGGGAGCAGACATGGTTGCTGAAGAGGCAGTAGATGAGGGGGTTGATGGCACTGTTCAATGCTGGCAGGTTCTGAATGATCACTGATGCGTAGAAGCGCTCTTTGGTCTCAGGGAGTATGTTGAAGTTATCCAGGATATCAAAAAGGAAGTAAGGGCTCCAACAGGACAAATGCTGGAAGAGAGACAGAGAGAAGAATAGCTTGACATTAGATAGCCTAGCTGTTCAGGGAGGTAATGTCATATACACACAGGGACTGTTGTAACACAGAAATATTTGTTCATGAAAAAAAAAAATCTCCCTGTTCAGGGTCTTATTTAAGTGAACAGTTAATAGATTGTGATTTTATTTTTCATCATTTTTCTTTTAATGTCCATAAAATATATTGTGTGTGCTCCTCTAAGTGTTTAGAGTGCTCCCTCTAGACATATCAAGGCACTTTTGAACACTACACAACCCATCAAGGGTATATAGGTAGCCAGTTAAAACATCATCGGTTATAGTGAAGCACTCTTTTAATGGTCCCCTGAGTGAGCAGCCAATCTAAATGTAGATGCCACCAAAACACTATTCTGTGACAGGGCTGCCTGTCACAGCCACCTATTAAAAAAGGGCTCTTAGACACCTAGGAACAAGGAGTAACAGTAATTAAACTGCCAGTGCTTATGCATAGATACCAGGAAAATAGTCATAAGCAGTGCCAACATACAGGTCATAGCACTGACTGTGCAGAACTTTTAAGTGGCTTTAAAGAAATCGCTGAATGTTAGGTGACACAATCTGTCTGCACATCAAGAGATGCTGAGTGCCTAATATTATCAAAGTCCTTAGAAATACTGAGCATCCAGGTGAGTTCTGGTCATCTGATGGTATTGCAATACTAGTTGTTCCAGACGAAAGCTTTCTCTGATTGCCATGCAGTGAAGTTCAGACACAAAGAAGCTGTTCTTGGGCTTCTGAAAAGCACAAATCATACCAGCCTTTCTCACATCTGCACATCTAAACAGTGAGTTAAGCACCTCAGTAGTAGCTATTATCAGAATACTATCCAGTCTGAATTTTGTGTAGTGTTGGAAAGAGGAGCAATATCTTTTTCAGGGTTTGGCTGTCAGCCCTTGGGACTCATCTTCCTGCCTGTCTCTGGCAGCTAATCACTGTCTTTATTTTGAGAGAGAGAATATTAGCCTCCTAATTCCATCAGAAAAATGTCATCTCCCTGGGATATGGAGGACACCTGCACTGAGTCATCTGCTGCCCAGTCTGGAAGGGAGAGCTTTCTCTTCCCACCTCAGCAGGAGATATGTTTCTGACACCAAATTCAATTGCTCTGCATTCCTTGCCTCTCCTTCCTCTCTCCCTTGCACTGCCCTAGCACCTAACATGCCATACATAATCTCTAAGCCTAAGAGACAACTCAGATGCTAAGGCTTTTGTCAGCCTGGATGGAAAGGAGATGATGCTTCCTTTATGCCTTTTAGGCAATGTCCCTCTACCTTTATGCACATGAAATTTTGCACATAATTTCATTCATGCCTAAAATAGGAGATTATCAGACAGAGAAGAGGGGAAGGACAAGGTCAGAAGGCAAGTCGGGAGGTCTAAGTAAAGCTCCTTCTCTGAGTCATCTACAGCAATTTATCTGATGGAGAGGAGCTGAGGAAGACCAGTTTCCTAATGTCAGAATCCTTGCTAGCTACCAGCTGTGGGGTTTTTCACTTACCCAGGATAATGACGATGCTGTATTTGATGGCTTTCACTTTCGCCCTGGATGTGAACCCACGGCTGATGTAACCAGCAGACGTTTTGCCACCTGGGGAAAGAACAGTTCAGCTAGTAAAAGAGCAGGGCTGGTGCAAGGATGCATCAGCATGTTCCTTCACAGAAGGACAGCAATCTGTAGCCCATCCTTCCCTAGGGTTAAGCAGGAGCTCAATAGTGGATGAAATCTGGACACTGACAAGCTTGCTCAAGTGGTCTTACAGGAGACATTTTCTGAAAGGAACTAGCAGCTATATGTAAAAAACAAAAGAAAGAACCTGGCAAAGCAGACTACCTGTACACTTTCAGCTGCATTTCAGTCCAAAGGATTATCAAAGCTACATACTCTATTCTCTTAATCTCTTACTCTTTTTCATGCTTTGGATACAGTCATGCATTTTCCTCTCCCTGTTGACTCAATAGTGAAATATCATACGCTGTTAGACTAGCTTTGTTAGAGATGGAGTGTGGCTTGAACTGAGAAGTGAATCCTATTCAGTCTCACCCCAAGGCTGTTTGATCTAATTTTCTCTGAATTCACACTAATGTATATGAGAATCAAGTTCTGTATTTGAACAATAGTGCCAGAATGATTGAGATAATATGCCCAATTTCATTATTAATGTTGATTTGTTGTTCATGTTGCTGGGTCAGTATAACTAGGATCACAATAGTGGATACACCAGAAGGGTTTTTTTTTATAAAAAACATCTTTAAACTCTTGTAGTCCAAACTTAGGACTGAAATTTTGATTGATGTAATTGGAAATAACTCTGTAAACATGTTTTTGCATCTCTTATAAAAACAGCATATCAAGGATGTGTAATTTGTAAAGAAAAAATGTAAATAAAATTAATATGGGCTTGTTATCAGAGAAACATCCCATCTAGGAGCTTGCAATTAGTCCATACTTAATAATATTGGCAATTACTTGTTGACTTAGAGAGCAGAATATATGTCTTGGATGAGAAGAATGACTTTTTTTTTATCAAGACTAATTAATACTGATTATGTCACAAAGACAGGATCATTAGAAACCAGTCCTGCTCCAGCTTTTCAAAGGAGGAGTAGGTCTTAGATTATAGTTGACAGATGTGAGGTTATGACATAAGGTTATCTGCATATGCTCAACATCACTTCCTCCTTTACAGGACATTATCCATGATCCTTCTTCAGGCAAGTACCAGAAGCATGGTTCCCATAGTTTCATGTGTTTCCACTCGCTACTTGGATGCACTAATTTGTTGTGTGCTCTTACAGTTGTAAGACATGAACTTAAATTAACAGACTTTTCTTCATAGGAAAGGCATCTGACAAGTAAGCATATTGAAATGATTTGTGCTCAGATTTTTTTTGCCAAAATTAATCAGAACAGTCCAAAGAAGTTTATGGTCTTGGGGTGGAAAGCTCATCTCATTTTATGGCTTTCTGTAGCCAGGAATTTTTGATGTTGATTAAAATCCAGACTTTCAAGGTCATATTAAAGCATAGCAAAAGATGAATCTAAGTATCTGCTGGGAAAAAAAAAAAAATCTTGAAATGGGCAAAGTTCTAGGAATAGGGATTGTAAGTTCCAGAAAAATTATTTTTTTTACCTTTTAATTATTTTCTCAGAGAAGATTTCTAACATTTTTCTGTAGGAGATTTAGTGTCAAAGGAAAGAAGGTAAAAAAATGTAGAAAAGAGTTCTAAATGAGCAATTACAGAAACCCCATTCCCACTGCAGTGATAGGCACCCAGTGTAATACTGAATGTCCAAGAATTCCTGGAATCATGAGGCTGGGGACACGTGCTGAGACTCACCAGTGCAACTGGATATGATGACAGCCTGAGCTTTGCTCTTCATCCAGATGGTTCGAATCACAATTGAGTATATGATGCTACAGAAGGGAAAGAATCATTGGTATTATGAGGCACAGTAAATTAAACTGACATTGCATTCATCTGTGTTTTATCAATATACTTATCTATGTTTAAGGAGCTCACAGAGATGATGTGGCTTCATAATAATAATAATAAAGATGACAAAAATAATAAATAAAATATGACTCTCCTGTAGTACTTTTCAGAAGTAGATCTGAAGAGTTTTCACCATGCAAGTTGTTATAATTGTCCTGGCTTTGCAGATGTCAAATCTGATGTGCAGAGGAATGCAAATGATTTGGCCAAGATCTTGAAGGCTCAAGAACTCACTGGGGACTTTGAGCTAGCTAAAGCCAAATACACCAGGGTATCAGCCTCAGGACACTATCCCTGAAATGGAGGAAAAAAAGGGGAGGGACTTGGTTTTGCTGTGTGTGCAATTCGCACTTGGGATTTTTCAGTGCAAAGCTGACTCTGGAGACATCCCTCTCTTACCTAGGAGAAATCCTGTTAAGCACCTCAGTGCTCACTTTTGGGTCCTGGGATGAAAACCGAGGAGGACAGAAGTATCAGGTAGAAAGAAAGAGTTAGATGATTCAAAACCAGAGCTCCCCCAGTTTGCATATTTAGAGAGGAATATGCATATACTTTTAATGGGAAAGATGAAAAGTGCCCCAGTCCACAAAAACCTCGGATAGTTATGAGCATTCCCTAGGTGATGACAAATCTGGAATTCCATTTATTTATCACAGAATAAGTAAAAAAATATCCTTCAAGCTGAAGAGCTGTTTGAACCCATGTAACATCCTGGATGAGGATGTTACCTTTTCAGCAGTTTGTATAAAAAACATACAAGGCCTTGTTCCATCCGCAAGTGTGCATAACATGCATCTAAAATCACTAAGCAACAGCATTCTTTAGACAGGTGTTTTCCTTTTTAGCCTGCTGAGGAAGACAAAAATAATTTAAGAATGTTCCAGGTAATGCCTTGGTCTGACATGTTTTTCTGGTGCAAAAAGCATCATTACAGAAGTCACCATGTGCTTCTTTGCATTATGCTGCAGTGTTTTGGGGGGTCTGGGGCAGCCTGACCCATTAATTGCCAAAAACCCTAGTGGTGACTCGGTGAGAAAGATGCAACAAGGGACATTATTTCTGCATGCTTTATGGAGATGAAAATGTGTCTTCCTATCATATGGCTTTTTTTTTTATTATTATCAGAAGAGACATTAGCACTTTCAGACAGATATATGAGCCTTTCCTACAACATCAACGTCAGTTCCCAGACACACATTCAAAGGAAGTATTTGTGTGCCCTGGAGGCTTCCTTTTTGTGGAACTTTGAGCCATCTGTTTTCCAGGCTCAGTAGGTGAAAGCAGGAATCGTAACCTGCAGTCTAGGCTGTGCAGCAGGGCAATGACATACTTGCCTGGTGAGGGTTTTGCATGCACCTGCTGCAGACCCCAGCTTGCCCTCCTTAATACCTTCAAAGGTCCAGCGTGGCCCCCAGCTGATAAACATATTCCTTTTATCTCCTGTGTTTTCAAAAAAATGTTTATTTATCAACTGGTAGTCTTGAAATTTCCTTTGTACTGACAATGGTGGAAAATTAATGGTATTTTTCCTTTGAATGTTCCAAAGAGTAAGAATATATTATTATAATTTTTGCAATCTCAATAAAATATTCCAGCCAACTCCTTAAAGCCCTGTTTTTATTTTCTCCTTAGTCTGCTACCTCTAGCCTGACCTTTGTATTTGCAGTTGAAACAGTATCTTCTCTGATGCAGATGCATATATTCCATCGGGACACATTCAGAGCTGCCTCAGCATCAGGACAAAGGAGCCAAACTCAGACTCTCTGCTTCCAGTCAAATGCCATGACGACTGAATTACCAAGCTAGGCTTCTCACTTGCTTCCCCTCTGACCCCAGAAATCCTGACTTTTTGGCTGCAGAGCCTGGTAGGAGCATCCCTTTCACCAGATGTAGTTACAGCAGCTGTCTCCTTCCTTTGGCATTTCATGTGTGAGATGACATGATGCTTCCATAGAATCCTTAATTTTAGAAGTCCAGGGGAATATTTAATTCCTGGTTTAATCCAATGGCTTCTAAAGTGCTGCCAATATAGTGGATTTTTACTGGTGTTTTTGTCTCTTTCTTTTCTCTATAGCTGTATCCCTTGGAGCCTTCCTTATTGGGAGGGGTCCAGAGGTTGCACAAAGCTGCTCAGGGTAGATGTCAGGGAAGAGGAGCCACTCGTCACACCAGATACACTTCCCAGAGACTGTTTTTCCAACCACAGTTATGCCTTTATGCTTTGATCTCTCTGGGTCTCAAGATTTTATTAGTCCTTAATCTTTAATTTATTTTTTTTTTCTTTCCCAGCCATGCTGGCATGAAGCTAACAAACTGGAGTTTCCAGGAATGTGTCACCCAGAGCTTAAGTTCATAAAAGGCATTTGTATGTGTGTTTCAAAGCCACAGCAATAAAAAGAGAGCACTTATGGAACAGAACCTGTATTTTTCTTTCAAGGGAAAACCTTTTTTTTTTCAGAATGCATTTGTAGCTTCTTTCTTTCTGTAAGAGGCAGATGGAGAAGTATGTGGTTGTTGGTGACATCTTGAAGAGTTGGAAGAATTTCCCAGTTGATGGAAAATGAAGTGGCAAAGGAGCAAAGAGAGGAGAGGACAGACAACAACTTGTATTCACATAGACTGGAGGCTATTTGGCATGTCTACACCCTTCTGAACATCCTGTAATCTCTGTCCTTCCTCTGGACATCAAGCTACTCAGCCTTCACTACCAACGTGTAAGAGTGCACCATACACACATACATGGGATGCCTATCATTGCCACAAACTTAATTTTCAAATACACGTAATATGCCCATGCACTGCTTGCTCTTGTCTCTACTGCAAGGACTGGGAGATATGATGCATATAGTTCCTTAGGTCCAGCTGTTGTCAAGTTCCTTTGTGTCTGTGCATAGTGCACTGGTCTTCCAACCCTCTTTATTTTTAATTCCTACATCAGTTTTGTTTTGGAAAAGAAAATGTCTTCTGATAAAGATATAGATTGATATTGACTATCATATGAGTTATCAAGCTGCCCACACTTAAAAGTGGAAACTTTTATTTTTTTAAATAAATGATTGCACTATGATCACATCCCACCCAGCTTCAGTATTAGTAAAATGAGCCTGAACAATGGGAAAAAGTATATGTAAACTCCCTGCTAATTGCTTGTATTATTCACTCAGCATTGTCTATTATTCTCATACTTTATTTGTGCAAAGTGATGCATCTGTTCTATGTTTTCTCATAGGTAATTTACAGCATTACTTATCCAAAGACAAAAGGCATTTGCAACTTCATCTGAACAAACCATTGTACACATGTGTAATGGATGGAGATTGGAACATATGTGCAAGATCTATGTTTTTTTATTCAGAAATGGAAATTGCAGTCAAAAAATGATTGTGCTTGTTGAATCAAGCTCAAAAAATGACTCTTGGTATTTTAATTAATGGTATTTTTATTCCCTTTAACTGATTTAATTTGGAGAAAAACTTTTTATTTAATCTCCTCTTTATTTAATTGCAATGCCTTGGGTTTAGTTCGTTATTTCTACTTTTTGATGATTCTGTTTTTTCCCTTTTAATTATTTTTCTGCTGCTCCAATAAAAATGTTCTCTATGGAGTTTTGGTTTTAAACAACAGATGGATATTTTTTCCTGTGTGCTTCAAGAACAACTTTTAAAAGTTTTTTTTTTAACCTGAATTTGGAATTATATTAGACAAATGTATATGTATTTCAAGTTAAAATATAGAAAATATATTTGGCAATCATAACAACAGCTAAAAAGAGTCTGAATTTCGGATACTCAAGTGTCAGAATATAATTATAGTTTGGCACAGGTTAGCAATACAGAACAGAAATCCAGTATCTCCTCTGTCTTCCCATCAGAGGACCTGAGAGGGGCAGGTGCAAATGCTTGCAGGAGAGGTGTCTATAATCTTGATCTGACCCACATTTAACCTCTCTTCAGTAGTGCCCCAGAGGTATTCAGCTACAAGGTATACCATTTGAGCTCTGCTTGGTGTATTTTGGTGTTGGAGAAATGGCTTTGGCAATGACACTTGCTCCAGAAGAGGAGAAAACTAATTACTGCAGGTTCTCTAATTCAGTTTTCTGGGTTTTCTGTTTTTTGTAGGTTCACAACATCAGCTGCAGAAAAAGTGGTAGTTAGTCTAAATAAGAATGAAGAGCAGGCCAAATTTTTAAGTGATGTATAGAAGAACCTGATGCAGGATATGTGTCTCTCCCTGCCCAACACTAAGACAGTGAGGACGAACAGAGATTTCCCATTAAAAGAACAAATATTCTCCCCTTTTCTCAGTTCCCAAAGATAACCACACACTTGGGTTAAAAATCTAATCACAGCTTTTCGAATTTTTGTTATTCAGATCTTGTTTGTATTATATTCAGATAAAAAAACTGGTCACAAACTCACAAGTGGCTTGATAACTGATTTCACCAATCTTCTTCAATTGTGAAGAAGTGTTGGGAATACATCTCACATTATTTAAATCTTTCATGAACATTGTAGTTTTGATAAAAGATTGCATTTTTATATATACGTTTAAAAAAAAAAGTTATGAATAGGAAAACAACAGATTGGCTATCTGTAATAGAAAGCATGCAAATCTGTAAGTTTGAGTGAGAAAGAGATGTTTAACACATCTGTGGAGTAACATAAATTCACAGGCTATGGACCTTTTTCCTAAAACACTGAGGAAACTGACAAGATTGCTTGGGAGTTTGTAAAAAAACTGCTCTTATAATAACAAAGTTTTCTAAGTGCCATTTCTTTTCACACTTCAACTACTTTTTGTCTCTTCTGTGGTTTTTTTTTTTTTTTTTTTTTTT
>VWZY01005898.1:42562-67935 GCA_013399075.1 Chloroceryle aenea | reverse complement strand
GGCGCAGCCTCTCCAGGGTTCTCCAAGTGCCCGGGGGCAGGAGGCCGCGGCTGCACCTGTTCTTCGCAAGTTAAATGATCTCTGGAGAAAGAACGGGTCTTGAAATCACTTGAGTGCAGCCAAGGGAGCCATTCGCCCTTTCGCCCCCATCTCAGGCAGCTGTGAGCAGGGGCGCCAGGAGGGTGAGCTGCAGGAACATGGCTCTTCCCTTTGTCAGCAAGTTCACCTTCCTCACCCATAGTTCTTCCCAGAAGCCTATTTCTGCACCAAATGGCTTAAGAAAGCTGGAGAAGAACAACGGAGCATGTGCCAGTCGGTTGTGCAGTTTCTGGGTCAGATGTCCTCGTGGGGAGATGGCTTTATTTAGATGGAGTAGGTGATGATGCGATATCATTCGTTGGGCCAACAGAATTACAATGCATGTGGTTGGGGCCTCTACAAGTCTGTCCTCAATTATCTTTGTTTGTTTTGGTGCTTCCCCAAGTCTTTCAGATAGAATGTCTTCACTCATCTTTCTGTTCTTTCAGGAACAGGCATGAGAATCCAAAATCTGGGCCTCGTCTGACAGTGCATCCCAGTGCCAAAAACGCCAATTGCTGTCAGAAATGAGCTTTCAACAGGCCCCTGCGAGCAGAGACAGTGAAGAAAAAAACCACAATCCTTCCTCCCAAAATGCCCGTAAACTTTGATCTGCTGACCCGGAGAAGCCAGCAGTGGAAAGGGCATGCTGGGGAGTCATGACCTCCACTAATGGACCTCCCGCTTATGGAACTGTTCAGCACTGCCACCTGCTCTCCCCAGAGATACTAAATA
This sequence comes from Chloroceryle aenea, assembly GCA_013399075.1. Lineage (NCBI taxonomy): Eukaryota > Metazoa > Chordata > Aves > Coraciiformes > Cerylidae > Chloroceryle > Chloroceryle aenea. Next base: position 67,122 of record VWZY01005898.1, on the reverse strand, counting down.
AGCAAAAACAAAATACTGAGAAGCTGTGTAATATAGCTGCTCTCACAGGTAAAAAAGGGAGGCTAGATGCTTCATGCTCTTCAGGGTATCACAGACTGATGGAATCAGAGAATACAAGGTTAGACCTCAGCACTCATCTGGTCCGGCCTTTCTTGGCAAAAGCCTGGTCTCAACAAGCTGGCCCAGCACCCTGCCCAGATGAAGCCTAAAAGTGTTCAATGCTGGAGAACCCACCACTTCCCTGGGGAGATTATTGAAATAACTGTTCTCATTATGAAAATTTTTTCCTCTTGTGTCTAACTGGAATCTCCCCAGGAGTAACTTGTACCCATTACACCTCATCTTCTTCATGTGACTCCTTGTATAAAGGGAGCCTCCATCTTCTTTGTAGCTGCTCTTTAAATACTGGAACATGGTGATAAGGTCTCCCCCAAGCTTTCTTTTCTCAGTGCTGAATAAACCCAGTTCTCTCAGCCTTTCCTCATATGGCAGCTTGCCAGTCCTTGGATCATCTTTGTGGCCCTCCCCTGGAGCCTCTTCAGATTGTCCACAGCTTCTTTGTATGGTGGGGACCAGAACTGACCTCAGTGTTCCAGGTGTGGCCTGACAAGCACTGAGTAGAATGAGACACGTTAAATTTGAATATAGTATACAAACATATGGTCAATAATGGTGAGTCTCCCATTAGCCTTTACCCCTGCTAAACACCATACAAAAATTTCAGGTTCTTGATCATAGATTTCTAGCATTATTTTAGATGCGGTGAGCTTTCCAAAATATCTGCATTACCTGAAAGAGATGACATACCTGACAGAAGACCCACAGTTTTCCAGAGAAGTGATTGCCAGGTGAGATTGTCAAGAACATCTAAAATGGCACTAGAAATAGATGTTTAAGCAACTTTACCCCACCCACATATCCAGCTTTTTGGCCTTGTACCTCTGATAGGTACAGGCACTCAAGAAGCCTGTGGCCTTTCAAACATCCTCAGTATAGAGCTGGAAAGAATATACGTGGAAGGTCCTACCATGAATCAGGTAGTATTTGAATTAGAACAACTGTGGGGTAGGAGCTTAGCATATTTACAGTGGTGGTTGCTCATGCTCCAAGGCTTAGCACAGATTTTGCCTGCAAAGGGAAAGTCTTCACCCCAGGTTTATAACATGTTGCCATTAATCCCAAACTGACCATACTAGTTTGGTGGAAGGAGTGCACTCAGTTTCTGGCCATCCAAACCTTATCTCAAGCAGCAGATACCAGAAGATTGTCCACCTCCAGCTGTAACAAGGTCAAACAGAGCACCCAGCGTACACCCACACCCTCTTTTTACCTCTCTGTTCTTAGACAAATGTTAAGGACAGAAAGGAAGCTGCTTTCACTCCAACAAAGAGTACATTGACATGACTCATTACAAAATGGGAATCGAGGTCAGAAAACAGAGAAATAATGATGGGTATTTATAGGTATGGCCATTCAGAATAGAGCTCTTCTCTTAATATGCAATGTCTTGGTGTGTCTAGGGAAAGCCATCGCATCTTCAGATCAAGTGCAGAGAAATTATTAAACTATCTTCTTAAGAAACATGGCTTTCTTCCTGTCTCACCCCTCAATCTGAGGAGATCTCTTCAGTAAGAACTTAGATCAACAGCTTCACAGAAGAGAAACCATTCTATAGCCTACTGGGAGTCATTGCACCTTTCTTCTCCCTGTGGTTTGTTTGAAACAAGAAATGTCCAGTGCTGGGAATAATGCAACTACAGCTTAATTTCTGTCACCCGAAAGAAGGAAGCCTCTTCCTTACTGTGGTAGTTCAGCTTCACCTGAAACCTGGTTTGCTCCTCCTGCAACATAAACGGAGCAAGAAGATTCTCAAACCTCCCTCACAGACTTGATTTAGGTTATGTTTTTTTTTCCTGTGAATTGCAATACTTTGAAATCATGTATCTTAAAAATTAATGATTATATCAAACCTATACATACATAATTTAACATAAAAGGATAACACCATAGTTTGCAGGTTGTCTCCAGCACAACAAAGAAGTCAAGCATGACACGAAAATATCCTTAATGCCTAAGGTGGAAATTGAGGCATTTATGTTAAACACAGCTTACTTTGGGTGACTCTTGAAACACCCCTGCTGTACCTATGCATATGTTAAATGCACATTTGTCAGTAATCCCCAAGAACTGGTACTCACTGTCCTATGCTACAGCTCTACCACTGCACTCCGGAAGCAGCTGCTAGAGATGGGTGGGATGGTTTGTCTAAGGCTCTGTATTATTATAGTCTAATTTCAACTGCTTTCCCTGACTGGCAACTGCTCTGTTGACTGGCACCACAGAAAATTCCTCCAGTTTATGCCAGGATAAGAAAGGACAAACTCGTGTAGAACCTAAAAATACCATAGAGCCTTTGGCTTTGCATTGGGGTGTGTGGACCGATCAGTAGCACAACAAGCTATTCTCTGTGATGTTCTGCAGTGGTCTGATACCCAGGTGTTGGGATTATTCTTCTTGGGCTTCACTTCTGCTGGACCAAAACCTGGAGGTGTAGTGCTGTTTGCCTGGGGAATTGGGTGTATCCCTGCCATAGGAGTTCTACCCTCCCTTTTTTGAGTCCCTAACACTCACCCCATGAGAGACTGATCTGATTTGATGTGTTCCTCAGTGTAGAGAGGAGAGTTGCCAACAAGAAGAAGACAATAACATTGTCCATTCCTTTTTCTCCTCTCTGCCAATTCAGAAAAGTCATAGTGCTATGATTGCCCCAGCACTTTGGAAAGAGATTGGTGAAGGCCAGAAAAAAAGACTAGTACTACAAATAGTGATGTAGTATCAGCACTCAACAGCTTTAGTATTGCAGGCAGAGCCGAGATGTTACTGTGATTTCAGTAACTGATCTCTACCATATGATTTTCCATTTCAGTGGCCAGTGTGGGAAGAAGGGCCACTGAATGCTCTCTGGTATGCAGGTTTGCAAAAGCGTTTTTTTCAGCTCACTTGGAAGGTCTCAGAGGAACTGGTTGAGGGCCTGGAAGTCAGTGCCTTCAAAGGCCTGGAGCAACCATTACAGTAACTGGTCTTCTCCTCACTCATAGTCTGGCTGAATTTATGTTTGGGCTTGAAACATGTCATTGTGCATGCAAGTTTTCAGGCAGTCTGAATGATGAAATCAGCTTGCTGTTGATAGACTTGTGGGGAAGGGACTTCTTGATATTTGCTCTTTACCCCTATTTGAGTCTCAGAGCAGACAGCTGATCGTGTCCAAAGTTACCACTAGGCAGCCACATCACTAAACGGCTCACATTGGTCTTTCAATCCCATTGCTAAGAGACATATAGATACTCATTGAAGGAGAGAGCAGACCAAGTGTGGAAAGAGAGTTTCAGGAGACTAGTAAAGTCAGAGCTAGTAAACCAAAGTGACAAGGACCTTCCAGGAGCCTGGCAAGTCTGGAGTTGTCTCCCATTTCTAAAGAAGGAGCCTCAGCTATGGCAACTCCACTGTCAACCCTGAATGTACACCATGGACACCTGCACATAAGGAAGACCTTACTCCTTATTAAGGATCTTACTCAGCTAAATAAGTCCCTCAGCTACTGAGAACTGCATCAGTGAAAGCCAGAATACTGACTCTAACTGAAGACCTTACTATGTCCCAGACCTCAGGACTACAAACATACAGCTTAATTCCATTCCTACTCTGCACTGACTTGAGCTTCCTTTATAAATTCAAATAAAACATATTCCAAAAGTGTTAAAAACACAATTGCTCATGCCATCTGAGGAAGCAAAGGTGTACACCGTGTCTTGCCAGGTACAAGTGAAACCAGTATTCTTGACCACAACCATTACCTCATGAGTAGGTACAGCTTAGAATTTAGCAGGATATAAAGGCAGTCCCAATTCTATGGTTGAGAAAAGTTTTACCAGTTCTTCTACTCATCTGAGTATTCGGTTTCATGTAATTATACATGCCAACAGAAAAAAAAATTTAGTCCTTTGTCAGACTGACAGTTAAGACTCGACTTTAAACCATAACCTCTAGTGTGTTCAAAGCTAAAAATCCAATCTGGTTGACATTTTGTCTTTTAACACATGTTGCCGTAACCCCAAATTAAAGGCAGTGATTACATTGCACCAAGTCTCACACACACCTTTGAAACTTTGGCATGTAAAGGAAGCATAGGGCCACACAAAGATGGTGTCAGACGAAATTTTCAGCCTTGGTGTTTTGAATTTTACTCAGACCTTCAGCTTTATACACATTCCATGTTTTAATTTCTGCGATTCCCTAAGGCACTGGTGCATATTTACCCAATAACTATAATAATTCCTTTAAAACAAAATCACTTATAATAAATCCTTTCAGATTTATTGTGTTCTAATCACTAGGCACATGTTTAGGAAATCTAAAATCTTTCAAGGCTTTTACCTTGAGAAAGGCTAAGAATGCACGACGCATGAACACACACAACAGTTTACATTTGGGTAAGGCGATCCATTCTCCAAACCCAGCAAATATATGTAATAAAGTTATAATTGAACATTAGCCACCTTTCAAGCTTTAATTGCATTCCTTGCTTGAAAAAGAAGAGTTTGAAGAAATGTTTTTTTGGAAATCAAAGGCATGTTCAGACTGCAGACACAGAGAGAAACAGGAAAAGTCAGGCTGGGCTGGATTGTCACTTTGACATTATTTCGGGTTTACAGATTTAAGTCAGAATCTAAAAGAGACTTAAATAGAGGGTGTTTTCTCCCTGTTGATGGCCAAACAGCAGAAGTCTGTTACCTCAAAATCAGAAGACTGCCTTATGGCTCTATCATGTATCAAATCCACTTTTTGGTAGTTTCATTGGTTTTCCTGTGAGTTGGGGTTAACTCTCAAGCAGCCCCCATCCCTTTTCAGCGGAGCTGTATCAGCGTAACAAAGTCATGGCACAAGTCAACACACTGCACCATTTCTTCTCAGAAGAGACTTTCTGTAGCAGTGCTATAGCAGCCTCAACGTAGGCTGCCCCTGCAAAGGGGTAAATGATGAGAAATAAGTAACTGCAGTAGGGAAAGCAGGTGATGAGACTTGGAAAATTTGGTGAAGTGCTAATACATCAGTTGTATATGATGAGTGGCTATATTCATTTCTTCCATGTCATGGGATACAGATCTCCTCCTTCAGTGGATGAACCTGAGCTGTGACTACTGAGAGGCAGAGAAACTTTGTGACTGCAGCAAGAATGCCTATTACTGCCAACAAAACACATTCTCCCAACATTTCCTAGTGAAAGAAGTCTCTTCCACCAACATCTCATAAACAATACTCATATTGCATCACTACCTTTTCTTAAACCTCCATTTTCAAATATCTGTTAGGATGTCTGGCAGTGATGTTATTTTTTTGAATGCAAATTTCTAATTGTCATGATTGCAAGCTAAAGCTTGAAAGCATGAACACCGAAGATTATGACGAGAGCAGGTAGGTAAAATAAATCCAAATCTTTGCAATTGTTAAATCATTCCTACAATCTTTTGCATATCTTCCTCCTTATCTTCTTAATCCAAATCATTCTTTTAAAACTATTCGCCTCTAAACACACACCTACATGTCACATGATTGTTTATTCTTCTTTAGAAGGACAAGCGTTTGATACTCACTAGAAAAAAAAAAATAAAAATAGGCAGGATAGAGAGTAGGCATTTCTGATGAAAACAGCCAAGTTCATTGCTCATATTTCCCTTATGTAGTGAAGATTAAACAACAGGTATGGGTAAAGGTGGTTCTTTAAAATGAACTGAAAAACATATCCTGCCCAGTGGTTTCATTTTCCAGATATTTATATATTTTGCCTATTTAATCCATACTCCATAGCACAGATGGAAAACCTGAAACAAAATCCCATTTCAAAAGCATCCCACCAGTCTCACCATCCCATACTTACTTATGTACTGAGCTGCCCCTGGTTGCTTCATCCCTGACATTCTGTGCTCAGCAAGAAGTAAGCAGCTTAGAGAGGGGCTTGATAGGTTTTGATGCTATCTGGTAAGACACTGGAATAAGGGGGAAAAAAATGGAGAAAGAAGGACTGCTCCAGGCACCTCACCCATGGCTCCACTCTAGCTTCCTACATTTCAGATGTAGACACAGTTATGGGTGCCTTAGCTTATGGACGCCCCTCCTAAGGTATTTCCTAGTGTCCTAAATAAACTGAGTGTCAGGTAAAGGGTTTTTCTATAGTGGCATCAGACTGTCAGCCTAAAGCAAAGGACCTTCCTCCACTTGTCATCAGTGAGAGTTTTTCTTGGTTTTTTTTTCAGTAGGCAGTAATAGGGAGCTCATTAAACTCTAATCAAAGTCCACTGAAACTTAGATTGACTTTGGGTAAAACCTTCAGAGACACAATTAAATACAGAGAGATAGACTGATATAGACAAAACATCAAGTTTTTGGCTGGGATTTGAACTTTCATTACAGATAGGTACTTCAAGGCTAAACACATAAGCAAATATCCTCCCCTCCTCCTTCTTGCAGCCCTGTGGGAGAGGGCATAGCCAAACATTACTCAAATTTCTGTTTTCAGCTGCTGAGGGACAGTGAACAGATCAGGAAGCCTGTTATTCCAAATCTGAAATTCCAAGTGCATTACTTGTTCAAATTAAGCCATGTGATACTGTTTTAGTTCATTGATTTGACAACTGTGACATTTAAAACAATGTTTCTGATACAGAAACTGCTGGAAAAGCAAATGAAAAATGTCCCCAAAGCAAACCATTGTGGAAAGTAAGCACAGCTGGACCCTAATTCTTTAATAAAATGGAATGAATATTCCCAGAACAGATTTTCAGTATTTAGCTGAGTTTTTGAATTGCAAGACTTATGAACTTGCATGACACCTGGAAAACATACCATCCTCCCTCTCATTCCAGGCTGAGCATTTCAAGAACTTTTCTTGTCTGTATGAAAGAAGTCTCCACGCTCAAGCGTGATTGTCCCTATTTTTTTAAGCATAAAGTTTAAAGCTACAATACACAGAACTTGGAAACAATTTAAGCATCTAATGGCACAAATATTTGTTTACTGTGATTTTCAAAACTACCAAAGTGGCTGAAACCACACCAAAGGTGCCTTTTACAATGTTGTTACCTATTTGTATTTCCGTCTTCTCTTGTCCCATTGTCTCCGTTGCCAGCCTTTCTTCCTTTACTGTCTTCCAAATGCCAATTAAAATAGCAGTTCACTTCTGCTTTCCCCACCTACATCTCAGCACATTGACCATACCATTGGCAAGCAGTGAGGGATATTGTTATACAGCTTGATCACATAAGCAACAATGGTCTAGTGTACCTGTAAGGCACCATAAAAACAGAAAAAAAAAAAAAAAAGGTGGTGTTTTTATTTTCTCTAGGTAGGTGAAGAGCATGGCATGGAAGCTCAGTTTTCACACTCTCTCCCTGCCCAATTTGTTAGCCAGTCTGCTCTTCCTTCCCCACTCACCCGTGAGGAGTTGAAAAGGTCAGAACCCAGGCAGCATGAAATGGGAGTGAGACTTGTAAAGACAATGAAACAAAATGAATAGACATACGTAAAATAATCCTAAAACAATGACAGTTCTCTTTATTGTAAAAACCGAGATGATAAAACGGACAGTAAAACTTTTAATCGCCTCTTTACTGCACTGTTCAAGACTGCTGCTGCCAGGGTCCTGCAGTCAAGCCGTGGCCAGACAGAGCAGGTTTTTAGAGTTTCATTCTTCATCTGCAGATTTCAGGAATGAAAGGATTGTTCCTAGGAGAGGAAGTTAAAATTTAAATTGCCCAATTTCTCCCCTTAGACTGGCATAAATCTCAAGTATCAGTTGAGTTAGGCTGGTCAGAAAGAGCTGGAGATCTGGTCTCTAATCTTTGAAAGAAAATGCATTTCTATTTTACATTACTCAAGAATTAACTTTTGTTGCCTCCATAAGACAACCATAAAAAAAGAAGAGAAAATAAAAAGTTCAAAGTACTGTACTAGGTCCCATGATCTCTTTCTGGAGCAACAGTCAGTCAGCAGTCCTAAAATAAGATCCTCTAAGGCTGCAAAGGACTCCAGCTTTAAAGGAATCCCAAAACTGTGGATAGAAGCCCAGCATCCCAATAGCTGACCAGGAAAATAGGGCAGACCTCCACCACAAACCTGTCACACTTGAAGCATTTCCATGAAGCATTTCAAGTCTCTTTTTGAGTCTGTCCTGGCTCTACTCAGCTAGCCTGAAGTTGTGCCAGATTTCTCGAAGAACAGGAAAGCTTGAATCAAACCCTTCCAATTTCAGATCCAGATGATCCAACAAGCCCTGTTAAATTCTGGCCTGAGGGGGGTTGCAGCTCTTCAGTTGCCATTTATAATATTTTCCCCTCCATTTATTTCAAAACCAAAATCTTTCTCCTCTTTTAGTCTTGGATACATTTAATGAACTGAATGCCAGCTGCCACTTCAATTGATGAAGTCTGCATCTATTTCTAAATTAGAGCTGAGAGTAGACTGCAGCATGTCTGAGCCAGGCAGGGATGAGAGAGATTCTTGAGTGAGAGGGCTGGTTCCATTAGGAACCAGGGACAAGGGACAAGTCAGAGATGTAGGCTCTATGCTTCTCTCTCAGGCTGGTGATTTGGGACAGACTACTCTGGCCTTTATCAATCAAAGAGGAACAAAGTTACCCCTCTCCCTCCTTCTCTGCTGCTCCATGACACAGGAACAGGTGAAGGAGGAGAAGGTATTTGTTTGGAGCATCCATCCACCCTCTAGATCCTGGAGCTAACACCCCAGCATTATGCCCAGGCCATGCTGCTACATCCTGATAGCAGCCCTGCTGGGAGTATAGTGGGATCCAGGCTGATGCTCAATGGCTGACAGAGCTGGTAGGAAAACTAAGATGAATTTAAAACTTCTCCTCCCAACACAAGAGGGAAAAAGATTAAAACAAATGGGCAACAGGATGGCTAATAGCGCTGGTACAATCACCAGCAATAGCAGCTGTAATAGAGTCAGCCTTGGAGCGAGCTGTGGAGTGGTGATGTTACTTTATTCTTAGTAATGATCAGCACTAACTAATATTTGTCTGCTGAATGCCTGCAGGTCCTTGTCAAGGATCAGGACCCCACTATGGCTGGCCCTGAATACAACCTAATAAAAACCTGCCGTGCTCCAGAGCTTGAAATTGAAGCACAAGTCAAAAGACAATAAGTGAATTCTGCAAAGAAACAGGTGGACCTGAGGGTAAGAATGAGACAAATGGGTGATGACATAGCCTGAAAGTGGCCAAACAGTTACATGCAAGAGGATGAGAAATGCAGCTATTTCTGTTAATTTGAAGAGTCCCTTGGACAGTCTATCCAAGTTAAAGTTGCCAGGTCTTTTGATGCTTTTTCAGAGTTGAAGTCCCCCTCCTGGTAAGCAGCTGTCAGGGAGGCAGGGAAGAGGTAGCCTCTTGCGCAAGGTGGCGTGAAGTGAATGTGGGAGCAGCAATGTTGATACCTAAGGCTAACTCTCTGCACATAGTCCATTTGAACTGCATCTTCCAGAAACCAAACCAGACGTCTCAAGCAGCTAATAAAAGGGATTTATCTACTGTACAAACTGGCTGCTGCCAAAGGGCCATTACAGACTGAGCAACTGGTCCTTCTGCAGGCTTGTGCTCTTCAGAAAATAATGATGGCTTTGCTGTCTCCGCTGACCAGCTCTGCACCAAAATGGGAAAGGCTCCATACTTGTAATAGGAGCTCAGAGACCATGGTAATGAGTATGGTGTAAAAAATGATAGATAGGTGGATGGACAAGTATCTCTTTATCATTTCTCCAAGCCATCCAGTTTCCCTAGGCACAGAGTACACCCCGGAGATTTGGGCTTAGGGCAGAGAAAGCTTTACACGGTGGATTGAGTGTTGTATAAATATGTAAATAAAGAATAGTTCTTTAATTTTTTATGAGTAGTGCATTTTAAAGCCCTGCTTTGGCTTCCTCACTCAGGCAAAATTGCCACCTAACAAAATGACAGTCATACCTGAACAAACATAACTATGATCTGCACATAAACCACCTGCAATAAAAAATAACTAATGAAAAAATATTTGGATAATATTAAGACAAGCAAAAAACTTGTGTTGAACATCAGATGAAAAGATTCCCGGGGTATGAAGTGCATTAGGCTATGGAAGACTACTCAGGCCACATGCTGCATGCTCACATGCTCAAATCTCAAATAAACAGGCTTTCCACGGGGAAGCTAATGGGGTTTGAGCACAAGTGGAGTGTCAAAGCACCCTACTGCCATGCATGACATGTCTGGAGGCGGTTTGTGCACAGCAGCATGTAGCAGTGGCACTCTACAGGGCCGAGCTTTTCAGCAGCAAGAATGGCACCTAAGCATCCTGAAGATGCTGGAGCCTTGATACACCTCCTGGGCAGGACTGTCAGGAAAGCCTGAGATGAGTTTTAAGCACACAAGCTCCCAGACTGGAAGCTGCAATGCCACCTCGTTGGTTCATCCCTCACACACAGCACTGCCTGGGCTGATTGTAGGGTGCTGGGTGCCAGGCAGGCACATCCACATCCTGCATCCCTAACAGACAGCCTGAGCCTCGGTGCACTAGCTCAGGGATTGCAGGCATGACCCTAGTGTTTGTGGGTAACCACACCCTGTACAACTGGTTTCCTCTGCCAGGACAGTGTCCCCACACAACCCCTCTGATGGTGCTGCCGTTAGGGGACCTGTGCGGCTCAGCTCCCAGCTGAGCAGAGGAGCCAGCACAATCCTGTCTGCCTGTCTTCCCCCCATCCTGGTCTGCCTTTACATGCTGAAATCGGGAAGGGATCCTCCAAAGCAATAAAGGACACATTGCAAGTGATTTACAGGGAAGGTGGCTAATGCAAAGCAGCATACAGGACTGGGAACAATCCTGAGCTGGTAGAAGAACAGAGAAGACGGTCCGTTCATAATCGCTCTATTACCCCTCCAGGATCTCCAGCAAGATGTGAAAAGTTTCACTAATTGGTCACCATCATTCAAAGGAAATCCATACTTTCTGTTTTCAGAGCTCTGTTTCTTTTTGCATTCAAGAAAAAAAGATCTCAGAACTGTTTTTCTGCAAGAAGTCCAAGTGTAAATATCATCCACGAGGAGAGACTGCCATTAAAAACATCCTTGTTTTGTTCATACCACCAAAGACACAGTGTTCTGCCTAACTAAAGGTCACAAAGCAGCAGAAATGTGAATGCTTCTATCAGCAGTCCAAGAGATTTCACGTAAAGCCTGTAACCCATCCAGTAAGCATATCTACATACATGCATATATACTGATATTTTTATACACACATACATATAATGAAGAAGGAAATATTTCCTTTAATAACGTGACCTTGTTGTTTGGTACTACTGTTTAAGAACAGGATTATTAATGAAGTCAGCAGAAGTGCAGCCGTGTTTGTTAAGGCAGCAAAAACACCCTTTCCTCCTTTTTTCCAGCCAAACTGAAACCCTCACACTCTTGCAGTGTTTAGGTGTAAATAACACCCGGTGTGTACAAAGCTCCCCCTTTCATATTCATTACTGTCATAGCTTTGAAAGGAAAAAAGCAGAGGTCATTTATTAGAGGTTACTTTTCATGCAAAACACCCTGTGGTTGCTGTCATTCAGAACTACTTAGTCTACGCCCTCAGTCATCTATTAGCAGGGCTTCAGGTCATAACCTTTAGTGGCATTTGGAATCCCAGAACCTCTGATTAGTGCAGGATTTACATATCCTTCAGTAAAAAATGTTCAGCTATAGAAATGCATGAAGAGTTGTAAATTTGTTTGGCCTTTCGTCTGGAATACATATGAACTCTGCATTCAAAGTAGGGTGCATTAAACTATATTTGTTTGTCATGTTATAGCTCCTCTATTAACGTGGCATCAGTTAACCCATTAAAGACAAAGTGCCCTTTCAAAATGGACTCATAATTGAGCTCAGAGAGAAGGTGGACGCTGGTGCAATTAGTAGGTTCACATTACATAAGCCAACTGCTCATGGTTCTTTAGGCCTGTTAGATTTTTCTCACAGATGTAGCCATCCCTGCACCAAGTTTGACTTGAAGGTCTCTTCTGGGATCTGTAGCATGAAATGTTACTGAAAGGTGCGAGAATACAACTGAGTCATTGCCTTGCAGATGGTAGCAAGGTGTAACCAGTCATGCATTTTTGAGTTTCAGCAGTGCAGAAACATCATTCATTTGCAATGCAAGATCAATACATGATATTTTTTTGTGCTGGAATTTGGAAATAAAGCCAAATTACACTGTTCTTCTAACAGAAATGTCACTAACAAGCATTAGCATGACTAATTGGTTGATTTAGCTCAGTAGGGAGGATTTGTCGAACAATCCTAAGCTGGTTTCCCAGATATTCGAGTACTTGGGGTGTTCTTCTACAATCTCATGTATTTCAAGGAAAACATTTTTAAAGGATATAACATTGGTGCATAACTAGAATCACTCACGCGCACATTTGAGAGGATCTCAACTGAACTGAAGTTCTCTATGTCATACACAGTGAGAGATCTATGTTTTACTCAGGTTAACTTACCTGGATGTGAATTCTAATCATGATAACAACAGTGGTAGCCTGATGCAGTGGGGGCTTCTCTATACCATCATAGAGCTTCACCAAGATGTCCTGACCTTTGAGTAAAATGAAATTCCATCTGGAAGATCATTTAGCCTTTAGTCTTCCTGCTGAGGAGGATAATTCGGATGTCAGTGAACACACATCTGCAGCTACCAGAACACTTGACAGGGGTATTTCCCCCACCACACACTTTGAGTGGTTCTATGCCCCCTATAGCTAAAGCTGAAGACATTTTCACCCTAAATTTTCCAAAATAGATATTAGGTCTACCTCCTTACACTAAATGAATACATGACCACATATATAGTCTGGTGGATATCTTTGGCTCCCAGTTCCTTTCAATTTACAACCCAACTGAGAGGTGACATTTAAAAGTCAGTCTCAAAATCCTTTGTTCAAAGAGTAATCTCAGCCACCTTCCTGCTAAATCCAGCGTTATTTCTGGACATCTCAGGGTGTCATAAACTGAGATGTAAGAGAAACTCCTTGATGTCCTGCAAGTATCAATGAGAGACAAAAGTCTGGAGGCATGCTCCCCGCATAGATGGGGCTTTGGCAGATCGGTCCATTGTCCACAAAGAGGCTATCACCTCTGAAGGTCTATGACATGTCTTAACAATCAAACAACTGTCCACTTTGTAGGTACTCTTTGACCTGCAATATGTATGAATAGCCTGGCCTCCTGAATACAAAACTGGACTTTTGATGTCACAGCTGTGCATTGTTTCATCCAGAGGCTGCAGTTCTGGAGGAAGGAGGTCAAGCATTTAAATGTATCTCCTGATTTAAATTAAACTCCGCCATAAAGGGCAGAGAGACTCCACATTTGGCTGATTTGCTGCAATGGCTTGGAACCAGCCCACCCTCCAGGGGAGCAGAAGGACACAATCTCACCTTTAAATTGGCGGTGATGGGGAAAGACTGCCAACACATGAACTGTATCTCAGGTGATAGTAAACTTGACTTTTTCAATTCAAGGATGTATTTCAAGGCATTAGGCACTGAAATTGAGAGCACAGATCTAGTCATACCCAAGAAGAAAACCTGACCCTTTGGCTTTATCTTTCTTACAACAGAGAAGCAATACCTTTTCAATCATAAGAGACATCAAGAAGCCCATCTGTGATAGGCAGAAGGCTGAAATACCTGCCTAGAAAATGTAATTTTCTTGCAATATTGGGTTTTGGCATAGGTACCTTCATTGATCAACCTTCATAAGCCACTGGGGTTACCAAATTCAGCAGGGTGGAATCATGTGTGCCCCATCTTATTGTACCTTTCACATATCCAAGTGCACAGCAGAACCAGAGGAAAGGCAATTTTCCATTCTGCAGGATCAGAAAAGGGTATAACAGGGCTGACAATCACATAAGCTCAGGAGCAAAGCTGAGGACATTTCCTATGGGAATCTGCAGTGGAGAATGATTGACCACAGGATATATTGAAAATAGCACCAAGAGTCTAGCCATGTATCCCATTCATGTTTTGAAAGCCTGAAATGCTACCAGTTCTCCAACACTGTACTCAGAAGTTGTAGGAAGCAGGACACTGCCAGGTGAACATGTTATCTGGTACACCTGACCCACACAGAGAGACCCTCAAATGCACAAGAAATTATCTCTGCCACTCATCCAGATGTGGCATTGCCCCAATGCACACTAATACCCAGAGTAAACAACACATAAAAAAGTGCATCAGGCAGTGTCAATGTTGCTCCACAGGGACACAGATGAGAGCTGTTTTTCTGATCTTTCATGGTATTTTAGAAAAAAACATTAGTCATCCCCTGATGACAAAAGAAGCCTCATGCATACGACACTGCTCACCACCCGCAGAATAAGAGCCCTGGGGGACATATCAAGGGTAAGGAAGGATTAATAATGTGAAACAATGAAAAGTAATAGAGAATAGAAAGTAAGAAGCAGTAAAAGACATGGAGGAATGGGATCAAAGCAGTAAAACAACTTGGAAAGCAAACTTTCTCACATGGTTGCTTGAGTAGAACAGATGGCATACGGACACCCCTTAACCTGCATAGCTGTTCGTCAGTGCCATTAAGAAGGCTGGCCTACAGATACCTCTGAACCTGGCCACTTCTGCCTGCCTGTGGCATGCTCATTTATTCAAAGTTCAAATGGCCAAAGGAAGCAGCACTCCAAAACAGAGAGGTTTTTTGGTAATATGAAGAAAGAGAACTGCACTGACATCACAAACTCTGTTCCACATAGGCCAGTGATGGAAAAGAAAACTAGCTCCAAATATTTTAAGAGAATTTGCTTTCTTTTACTAGTTAAGCTGTTAATCGTCATTCATCAGAGCTTTTACACCAACTTTAGACTGCTGGACACAAACAGGTCTCTAGCCCACCTTTAGTTAAGATGAAACGTAAACGTTTTGCTAAAATGAGACCCAAGGAAATTATCTGTTTACATGGAAGTCAGGGAATGCTTTGTGACCAGCTTCAGCAAGAGAAGTCTGAATCCCATGCTGCACAGCTACAAATTGTATTAAAAAAATAATTTAACTTAGAAATTATTTTATTAAGAGAAATATCATATTTGTTATTGCATCCTTGAGTAAATCCTCTACCCTTTAACTATTTCCCTCAAAATGCCATTATATAAAAGTACAATATTCAGGAGAATATTTGATATATTGTTCATGTTTAAACTGAAGACGAAGTGCTGATTCAAGTGCTGATCAGTCACTGCTACTGAGTGGGAGGAGTCACTGCTGAGGTCAGAACTGAGAAGAGTTGACACCAGAACCCTACAATGTCCCAACAGTTACTCACAGAGTTTTGATGTACCAGACACCCACTGTGATTTAGTTAGTAGATATGTTTTTAGCTTCTGTTGGAGCTTGAATATGAATCACATATTCTCAGCTAAACTCATTTAGTATACGTTGAAATAAGATGAAATACAATTTTGGTCAACCTTCTACCCTAAATGAAAGATCTGTATTTACAGATACCTATATCTCCATATATGCCTATGGTTTTTAGTGGATTATTTGGGTTGTCAACCTTACAGCTGCAGTACATTCACTGCATTTAGGAATGCTGTGACCTTCTGCTCTATAGAAGATTGTGACTGTAAAAGCAGAAGACACTTCCATATGTTCTCCCCTGTGCTTTTTCCTTGTCTGTTTCAGTACTTCCCCACATCCTGACACTTGCTTAGACAAGGTCTGATATTTTTCCCACTTCACAGGTTAACTTAGTTTATTACAGCACCATTCTTCAAATTTTGCCACTGCTGTCCATGTTTGCAGCTCCTGTATACTACAGCGCCTTCAAATATAACTCTCTTCTGTCTTAGGTGCTTGTGCATTGACCTTATCAACTTCCCTTGGAACGATAATCATAAACAGCACTTTAAACACCAGATTTATTTTAAAATGAAGTGATCAAGTGAGCACAGCATGACCAGGGCTTAGGGAACATGTTTTTACTGTTATTAAGAACTGAGGCAAGTTACTGAGTTTCTCTGTGCATACGCTCAGCGCTCAGACACGTCTCTCTTCACAGTCTCAGAGACAAGGAGTGTCTTTTACTCCAGAGTTGTTGAATAAGTGGCACAGTAAGGCCTTGTTAGTAGCTGGGATCTGTAGGTATTATGGCAATACCACAAATTCTGTTAACATCTTATAATCAAATACTCTACTGCAAATGTATTTGGTGCCTGACAGTCAAATAACGTAATAGGTGCCTGCCACATATTCAAGGTTAGATTTCCCTTAAAACACTAACACTAAAGAAGGCATTTGAGCATGAAGCTGAAGCAGACTTGAGATACAGCCTCTGTAGTATTTCCCTGGCCTACACAAGCATTTTCTTCCTTCCATCTGAGCTGTCACAGCTTAACAATAAGTTAACCTTGAGCCAGCAATGTGCCCTTGTGGACAAGAAGGTCAGTGGTCTCTTGAGGTGCAGTAAGATAAGTGTGACCAGCAGGTTGAGGAAGGTTCTCTTCTTCCTCTACTCTGCCCTAGTGAGGACACATCTGGAGTCCTGTAGCCAGATCTGGGCTCCCCAGTTCAAGAGGGACAATAAACTACTGGAGATAGTCCAGTAAAAGGCTACAAAGATGATGATGGGACTGCAACATCTCTCTTAGAAGGAAAGGCTGAGAGACCTGGGGCTGTTTAGTCTGGAGAAAAGGCTGAGGTAGGATGTTATTGTGCTTATCAATATTTAAAGGGTGGGTGTCAAGAGGATGGGGCCAGACTGTTTTCAGCGGTGCCCTGCGATAGTACAAGGGGCAATGGGCACAAACTGGAACACAGGAAGTTCCATCTCAACATCAGGCAAAACTTCCTTCTCTTAAAGGGTGACAGAGCCCTGGAACAGGCTGCCCAGAGAGGTTGCAGAGTCTCTTTCTCTGGAGAGTTTAAAAACCTGCCTGAATGTGTTCCTGTGCAGCCTGCTGCTCTAGGTGGACCTGCTTTAGCAGGGGTTTTGGACTAGATGGTCTCCAGAGGTCCTTCCCAATCCCTACCATTCTGTGAACCTGCGACTTCCTTGCCCTCCCAAAAGACCAGTGTGCAAGTGGGTTTATCCAGTGAGCAGCAGCTAACCTGCCTGCCAGGGTGATGAACTCAGGCTCATGGTAGTCACAGGACTTTTGGGCAGTTCAGCCTGTGTGCAGCACAGATGCTCCTGTGTGAAAAAGGTGTTGTGGAGAAATATCCTTCCCCAGCTGACAGCTGAGAATGAAGCTGCACAACAGGGCAGGCTCTAGCACAGATGAACAAATGGAGACAGGGGAGAGGAAATCACCATCTCCTAAGCTGCCTGCAACACTGTGTCCAGCTGGGGCTCTGCTCTCCCCTCCTACAAGGAGGTGGTTGCAGTAGCTACCCAACCATCTACTGACCTCACTTCAAGACAGAAACCTGTGGCAGAGATAAAGGGGGTGACAAACACCAAGGGCCTGGTTTCTCAGAGAGATGCATTTGTAATTTGTAGGTATACACATATACTGTAGAGCAGAACTGGGACTTAAACAATTTGTGTGCATTAATTTCTGCACTAGGCTCAAGCTGTTCTGTTCACCTCTGACATCTCTTAGCAGAATCTTTTTTAAAACTATCAGACAGCACAAAGTGAAAGGTCCCTGTTGAGCTGTCCCTATCACAAGCGTCTCCACCTCTCTGAAGTTTCCCAGTAAAACAACCCTGAGAAACACCCTAATTCCACTTTTAGTCATTGTCTCAGTTTCCAGCTGTAATGGGCACACTGTGCCTTAGCCTGTAATGGTAAAGGGGGAACCACACTCTCTGTGTTTATAGGCCTCTGCTCTTTCAAAGTGGTGATATCTATGCCAAAGTAAGGTCTTTTTTTGGCTACAGCTGGAAAAAATACACCAGTTAGACACTTAGCTAAAATGTACTTTATCTCAAAGAGGTGAGAAGGATTTTTTTTTTAAATCCCATAAACAGAATAATGCCTTTAAATTATTTTTAAATTGTAAAGATTTATAAGGAAAAGCATAAAACAACATTTCTATATGAGGTTTGGTCTTTCTGTATCACAGATTGAAAATCCCTTAAATCATTCTAGTAGTAGGTTCTTCTCAGGGAAATATCTTCTAAAGTGGTTGGGCTGGGTTTTTGGAGGGGAAAGGTGTGAACTCAGCAAATCCAGACAGAACAATGTATTTAGATACCTTGTATGAGCAAACCAGTGCTGCTTGGATTGACTGCCAGTGAAGACCAAGGACAAGGCTGTAGCCTGTACTCTCTCGCTTCTGTTCTTTCAAGTCTCACACATTGCCATTTTCTAGAAGTACAATCCTCAATTAACAGACAGCTGAGATAGTGAGTGGCATTTAAAAACTGGGAGATGTCATGGTGCCAGCTTGATGGACTCCAGCAATACATGGCTGATGGGAGAACCCCCTGGGTTATTGGGTCACATGTGTGACTGCCCCCTTCCAACCAGAAGCATTTTGAAGGTGTGTTACCCACCAGAGTTCCTCCCATAAACAGTGTGTTATCATTATGCTTCCTCCTTTCACTACCCACAAAAGCAAGTGCAAAGCATGAAAAGTGAAACTTCCAACTCCTATTCAAATGCAAACAGTGATAACATCCAGGAATTACCCCTTTTCTCCATCACCAGCTGGATGACCAGGAGGTGGTGACAGAAGAGAGAGCAGTAGATGTTTCCAAACCTCCCACCCACGCTGTCTGGGAGATGTTTCACATCTGGGAGAGAAAACATTCACGTAGGAACTGCAGTGGTTAATTAATCCCGACACCCACAGAAAAGTGGAGAAGAGCATAAATGCTGAGGCAGTTCTGTTTGTCTCTGTTGAAATTCCCTATTTTGGCAACCCGTGAACACCAAGCCTAGGCTGAGATGTATCATCTCCTTTTCATCCTGCCCCTCTCTCCCCTCCCTCACCCCCAACTTAAACTGGAAACCAGTCAAGCGTTTTTCTTAGCTCTGCAAGTGTAATTCTTTGTAAGTCCGGGTTGTTGGCTTTTTTTTTTTTCAGATGAAAATGCCTGGTTATGTGTAACAAATGGATTTTATAAAGGTGGCTATGTATTAAAGGTAAAACAGAAAAGGAAAGAACCAAGTTCATTATTTTACACAGTGAAGTGGACACCCTAAATGGCCAATTCTTGAGTTAAATGAGTTTTCCAAAAAAATGTTTAGTCTTTCATTGAACAATTATTTTAAATACTTTGCCACCAAGAAAGTAAGGCAGTGTTAAGTTTTATGAACATATATTTTTTTCCTTTCACGGAAACATTTGCTTGACTGATCTCTTGTAGTTCCAGAAACAAATATGAGTGCATTTGCTTAAAATAACAAAACCACACACAATACTTAACTCATTAGGATGATTTAGCGGTGGTTCAGTATTTCTTTTGGCTTAGTGCTCTGGATAAAATCCTATGTATACAGTCTTGTATTTTACACCAGTACTTTTACTTCGGGTTATACAGTAATCTCTGTCAGACGCAGTGCCCCACATATAGTATAAAAAGATACCTGCTTGGGGAATGTCTCTGTCACAAGGGCCTGTGCAAAATAGATTTTAAAAATTAAACTTGTTTAATGACTTACACTTCATGGGTGTTAGAGCGGAGAATTAACTGAGATAGGAAACCCATGCTCCACACCACTGAAAAGATAAACATAGTCACTGAGCAAAGGATGTACTCACAACTATGAAGAAAAAATTCGCCTCAATTCTAGAAAAGATATCGTAGACTGTCCTCTTTCTTCTTCCTGCCTAACACATGTGGAAATAAAATCTGCTAAACTGTAAATTTAATTAAAAGAAACCTCATAAAATATATCAGTACAATCTCTGAGTACTCCTCTGTACCAAACTTTTATTGGCTTTCCTTTTTATGCTTCAGAATAATTCTTTGTGAAATTTCTCCTTAAATATCTTCGATTTATATCTGTCTGGCTGGTGATGCTCCCAGGTAACAGCCCCGCAGTAGGGAGGCAGCTGACTGTAGCCTAAGCGCTGCGCATCGAGTGTTGCAGCACAGGCTTTTCCAGCTGAAACCCGCCAAATGCCATACTGTGGCCCCACACTCAACTGCTGCTGCTCGTGACCATTTAGGTACCAAATGTTCCTTTGACAGAGAAAGGGTGACAGAATCATGCCCTAAAGAGGAGCGCGGATTTACAGGTCCCACACTTCTGCAGATACATTTCCTACTGGCTTAATTAGAGCTGCAGGGGAGCTTCTAATTTTTCCGGTCACACTTTATTATCCTCTGATTACTGGCTATTAGTCTTCATCTTTCTCTAGGTTTTGGTTTGTTAAGCGTGTGGGTTTGTTTTTTTTTTGGTTTTTTTTTTTCCCCCCATTTTGAAAAATAAAATTTAAAAAATGGGTAGGAATGAGGTATATGTTGAAAATCAATTTATCCTTTTGTCAAAGTAATTGCTAGCTGGGGATGATAATTTCTTTGTTCGGAGCAGATACAGAACTATTGTCTTGGCCTTCTAAATTGGTACGCCATACCCCATGCTGTCTGCAAGCATCAGTATGGAGCCAGGCACAGTAGATGCTGAATATACTATATAACGGAGGTGTCCCTGTCTAACAAAAACTAACCCTTTTTTTTTTAATGGAGAGAAATAATGAGACAACCGCACAGCATTTTAGTCCACATTTCTCTATTTCCTTCCCATAAAAGGTCTCAAAGAAATGCAAAGCACCATTGAAGAGTTCAAAGACATACCTCAGAATGTGACTGCACATTCAAGGCACACTGACATATTCAAGACTGGATAGCTCTACCCGAGGGGGGAAAAAAAGAGAAAGAAAGAGAGAGAGAGAGAAAAAAGAAGAAAAAGGCTCAGCATACAAAATACAATACACAATATCTAGTTCTACTGTGTGAAACTCCCTGCATTCATTTTGCTCACTGAGCAAACTAGGTCCCAGAGTGTAAGACATACAATAAATCTAGCCTTTTTTTTTTCCATAGGAGCTGATTTCTAGAGAAGCTAAAAATTACTTGGTGTAAATGATGCAGAGGCTGATGCAGCTGAATTTATAAATTGGGTTGAAAAGTTTGACATGCTGAATTAGATTATACCGTATAATGCATCACTAAGTAATTGATATGTACATTACGTGCAAAGAAAGCCCAGCTAACTCAAGTGTAACTTTTTTTTTCTTGCTTTATTGTGCAACTTGGCCATCAGCTCATTGTCAGCTGAACAAATTTTCAAAAGGAGATTTAGTCCTTTATGAGCTGAACAAAAATACAATTTTGTTATATTCTGGCATTCTGAAAATAAAATACAGGACAAAGGTATGTAAAAAGTAGAAAAGAAGCAAAAATGCATCAGAGCATTTAATGTCCTTTTGTGGGGCTTTGCTTTATTTTTAGCTAAGTTTTCCCTACATCTGTCCAAGAAATGTGAAAGTCCAGCTGAAAGATGTGCAATACCAGCACCAACTGGTGAGATGAGGGTGAAGGGAATGGTGAATATACAATTTCCTCTGTTAAAAGCCACCAATATAGCACAGAGTTCACAAAGAGGCACTGGGAGCACAATAGAAATTTAAACAAAAATCCTACCAGAAAGAAATCTCAGTTTTCTGCCAGCTCTTCAGTATATTTCCAGTTTTCCACTGATGATCTGTATTTATTTCGAGGAGATGAGAGCATTTCCCTCTGCAATTACTAGCATATCTGCCCTGATGCAATGCTGATTACAGCACAGGGTCTTAAATCTCAGTAATCTGTCTGAAATGTTATTAAATATTAGATTTCAATGTGATTTGTTTTCTTATCACTTTACTTGTAACTTTACTGCCATTCACCACCAAGAGACCTTGAACTGGAGGCTGCAGCTTTAATCTCAATTTGTTATAGTAAAATGCAAAATTAAAGAAAAATGAAGAAAGTTGAATATTACCAAGGAATGTGATTGATAACATTGTGTCATTTTTTAGTTTTAATATTATAAACTGAATTTTATGATACTCTACCTTAATAGTGACATATTTAACATTTTAAGACTGGATATAATAATTTTATAGGACAAAATCTGTATTGTTAGAAGATTATACAGTAGTACTTTGTCAAATCCTTGTATATTAAATACCAAAACACTATGATAAAATAATGGTAAAAGTCTCACTTCTCAGAGAATAAAATCCATTCTTATGTCTCATCTTTGGTTCAAGACCTCCTGGAGGTGTCTGGTCAGTGAGCACCGCAGTGTGGTGCAGGTGCCTCCACACCTCTGTGTGTGGGGGTAACGGACAGTTAGCACGGACAGCTAGCACGGACAGCTACACACTGGTGGTTTGATTGTGAAAGCATGCAACAGGGGCATTTTTATATCCCAACAACTTCTGCTTTGCTTCTAGAGAGTTCCAGTTCTGTACATGCCCAAAGGACATATACCAAAGGGAACAGGCACATGTGTGCTTTTTGAACAGCACAGAGACAGACAGAAACAGATCAATGTTTTTCCTCACATGTTTGACCACCTCCCAGAAAAGAGATCCTGTCTTCTACATCACCAGCCAGGCTCAGACTTCTTTCCATTCAAGACTCTCTGAAATGTTTCTGGTGCACTGTTGATACTGATGCTTGCTGATATGCATCACATTTTCCTTTCAGTGTTCTTTTTCCCTGGCTTCCATCTACCTCTCAGACCACACTTAAAACTGTGGAGAGCTTAGGACACAAAGGAATAAAAACCATGTAGAAATAAATACAAACCTGTGGGCAGAGCGAGCTACCTCGCTGGAGTGTGGTAGGATGCCACCACCAATTATCATGTTGATATATGTCTGTTGTGGAAAAGGATGGTGACCTTCTGGTGGAATGAGAAGAGGGCATCATTCCCTGCTGTCAGGAGTCTAAAAGTCAGACTGTATCCAAAGCCAAAGGGAAACCAAAGAAAAACAATATAGTGATAGCAATATTAGACATTATGACTGCAGTATGTGATATGCAAATGGCAGTAACTCTGGAGATGAGATACAATCGTACATGCGGGGTACAGATGTGCGAATTGGGAGGATAGCACAGACTTGCAGCCGTGGAAATCTACAGATCGGGATACAAACCAAGCAATTGGATTGTGCTTTGTTTGCCTGAAACACTGTTCACCATCACCCAAGCAATGTCCTTCTTTAACAGTCTGTCCTTAAAGCACATATAATAAAATGAGGCCACGGAGAGCTGTACATGGCTGGCTCTTTCCACTGATTTTCATTCACTAAGTAGAAATGCTGCACAAGGTCAGTTTATGTGGAAAAATCTGTATCAGCAGAGGTGCCCGCTGACCCTCCTTTCAGGAGGAAATTATGAGTTCAAACTAGGTTTTCTGTAGAGATGAGCACGGTCTCACAATGAGGAAGGTGTCTATAGAAAAGAATGGCGACTGAGATTTTTATATATAGGTACATAAAGGCTTTTAATACTGATAACACATTTTCAGTATTTAGATAGATCTCTTTGGGGATCTACAAAAATCATGGACTCACAAAAATTAACCATTTCAGAGCTGTCATACTGAAGGTGTCAAATCAATGAGGTCTGGGGGAGTTTTCAGGTCTATTATAACTGGAGGGAAAAAGAAAAAGGGCAGGTTTAGACTTTGGATATCCCTATATATGAAAAGACAATCTAGTTACATCTGATGTTCACAAATGAGTTAATATTAGAGTTATCGTCTCTAGAAATTTCTCTCCAACAAGCTCTGGTGCCCCTGCTGTAGCGCCCCAAGCATAATACTTTATTGCTTAAATTTGTCATCTCCAACTGGTGAGATTTAGGGACAGAGCCCTTTTCCTAAATCCTCCCTGCCATATGCAGGTCAACAATGGTCTTACTAGCTGGTGTATCTTCCTGGCTTCTTTCCAGTTGATATCCCAGATGAATATCCTAAAACCTTCACTGTCTTTCTCCATCTCCCTCCCTGGTTTTTGTGCACTTGTACACATAAACCAAAAACCTCTTCAGTTTAATCTGCCAGAGATACTTTTTTAAAATATTTTTTAATTCTGGAATATCCCAGGATAGGAAAACTTTAGAGCAAAATTTAGGAAACTTACGGATGCCAGTTATAGCAAGATAAATAAGCTAGAGATTAGTTCCTCTGTTGTATTCAGTTCAAACCTACTAGAAACCTTCACAAATACTAAGGACACACTTCATCCCAGACAGAATCCAACTAGATTCTCCCTCCTTCCATGGACAGTCCTGGAAGGAAAGGTCATGATTGTCTTCCAAGGGGAAGATGATCACAAAACAATTTCGGAGACATGACTTTAAAAAAACCCATCAGTAACCCTGCCTGCAACATTATCCCAGGGCTCTGTACTGAATGGAAACATTTATTTAAACATGCCAGCTTTGTTCAAAGTGAAAGAGAATTCCCTTAAAAATACTTTCAAAACAGCAATTCAAAAAAA
>VWZY01005898.1:30622-42534 GCA_013399075.1 Chloroceryle aenea | reverse complement strand
AAAAAAAAAAAAAGCAGCCCACATTTATGGAATGAGGAGAGAAAGAGAAAGAAAACCTGTCTGATCACACTGAAAAAGTATGTGCACATTTTGCAGTACAAAGCAAGGAAGTGAAGTTGGCTAATTTTCTCCGAGTTTTACTTTTTTTTTTTTCTCAGAAAACAAAGACTGAGAAAGAAAGAAACAAAAACCGGGGGTGGAAACGTGAAGGGAAAAGGAAATACTTGCTCGCATGAAGACTGTCTCTAATTCCACCTTCAGAGATTTCAACAAAGACAAAAAGCTACCCGGCAGCAGGACAAACTTGTACCAGTATGAGGAGCCACCAGCCAGGCTGAAGTCCCAGAGGAGCTGTAACACCTAAGGATGAGCAGCCAGTGGCACTGCCGAGGTTTCACTGCCCTGGACTAGGAGGGCAGAGCAGGCACTGGAAAGGGCCGGGGGCGGCACTGGGGTTGATCACCCATCCCAGCATGAGGGAGCTGCAGCAGGGGAAGAGGACTCTGTGTACTTGCTCACTCTGGGGTGCTGTTCTAAAAATGACTCTTCCTGACACAATTGATGTGATTGGGCTTGCTGCTCTATCAGAACAAAAAAAAAGAAAGAAAACAACCACCCAAACCCAGTCTTCTAGAAAATTCAGGTTATGTTCAACCTAGAGACATAAAAGCCCCAACACCAACGAGGTCCATCCCAGAGCCGTAGCACCCCAGCAATAATTAAAGGGAAAAAATGTATTTTATGGCACAATATATTCGTGGTGTTTGGACTTGTCAAAACAAACAAACCATATTCAGTGAAATCTGTGGCACAAAAGAGCTAAACAAATTATGGGGTAGAAGCAAACATGGCCACACCATCAGCATTCAAGACCTGAAGAAAAGAGTGGAAACTTTCAGGGTCTGAATGCAAGAGTGGAAAAGCTAATTGAGCACAAATGAAAGGATCTATTACGGCTGAAAGAATAAGTGAGAGTACAGGCAGGACAATACTCTCATTTATGATTCAAATATCCATGGATAGTGGAGTACAGCTTTAAATACAATTTACAGCCTTGATTACAAATGACTGTGTGCATCAACTTGGAAGGAATGCAAAGCCTGTGAGCGAGAGAAAGAGCCTGACTTGTCAGAAAGGAAGGAGAAGAGGATAAGTGAAGGCAGAGCTGAGCTGGACACTCAGAAGCAATTGGAATGTGCAGAATTATGAAATAGCGCTTTTAAAAACCTGAAGAAGAACTGATTAGTGGGCAAGAAGGCTCACATTTAAAATAACTGAATTGCCCAGTGATAAGATTATAAAGGGAGATTTATGCTAGATAATCACAGTGAGATCAGGGGGAAGGGAGTATCATTCTCTCTCTGTGTCTTCCAAAAGCAAAATAAAAAAATATGAATGTGGTAAAAATAATAAGTACTGGAAATGAAGAGCAAGGACAGGCTCATGCTTTTATGGAAAGCAGTAGCAGCTTTTATCCTCAGCCTACAGGATCCCCCAGACTGGTCTGATACCACCCAAGTTATGAATTACTTTCTACCCAGAAACTGTCTGTATCTTCAATACTCTTTGTGGTTTTTTTTTAAGCTGTGCTATGGACCAAACATTACTTCTCTTAAATTGACAATTTAATTTTCCAAGAGATTGAAAATTCAAAAAATCTCATGAAAACTGTAACATGATTTGGGGCTGCAGAGAAAGAAAATTAGCACCCACTTCTCAGGGATAGACACTGTCACCAAAGATAGTGCACCCTAAGGTTGTACAGGCTGTACATTCTCTTGTTTTCTATTCCACATCCCTTCTGTCCTCCAGAGGACGTTGCGTACCACAGCAACTAGCAATAGTCAGGAAAAAGCCATCAACCCTCTACAGGTCACAATCTCCCAATTCTCCCAGCACCTGCCTGAAACCAGAAATTCACTAAATAGCAACTGGTGGGAGCTATACCTCAGCAACAAGGAGATAGGCACCGGCAGAAGCAAACAGCTGGATGAAGTTGTGACTTCCACACCTGCAGGACATCAGTACCTGAGAACTCATCCCTGCTGCACTGTCTACTGGTACTGGCTATACAATAAGGGTAAGGATGCATTTACCCCCTTCCCAAGATGTCCTCAAGACATTGTTTCTTCCAAGTGGAAATCACTTACTCAAAGTGATCTGTGGATCCATGACTGTCAGGCTTAATTACTGTCAGTGCTCCCCATGCTCAGGAGTGAAACCCCAGTTAAAGAAGCCTCCACGCCTAGTGCGATATGCAGCAGTGCCTCAGCTAAATAAAATTAAGGAACTGTACATGTATCTTCCCACAATATCATAACCAGCTCCCACCAAATGCTCTTCAGAATCCATTTCCAATATTTGCAGGTAGTGAAAATGATCCAGCCCCACAAACTGCCTCTCATCTTGTAACCACGAGCTGCAATCTTCATGGTTATGTGCATGGGAGTCTATACAGTCTAACAAGGAGGAGGAAAACAAGAGGTTTCTTGACGAATAATTCAAGATGATGGAACCCTCATCCACGAGCCCAAAAAGTAACCTCACAAAGGACAAACCCAAAGTCTCCTCTGTTTTCCTCATTATAGCCATCCATTGCAGAGCACAGTTAATACTGGGGCAAGTGTGTGTATTTTTACTTCTTTTGTAAGGGTTCAGCTGGCACCTTTCTTAATCAAGGCAGTTAACATGAGTAGCCAAACTTAGTACCATTTCCTCACAGCTATTCTATTTTTAAGGTCATTGTTTCTGAAATGAGAAGAGAATGAAACTATGTCATGCGCTCCCAGTCTCAGACTGGGTGTGGAAGAAATTAATGGCCACACACTGCTATACAATTAGGTCTGTCTTGGAAAGGAATTATACTGATGTTTTTCTAAGCAATGCCAGGTGGTTTATTCACCAAATAATGAGACGCTAAATGGATCTAAAGATTCTTGGCAACTGGTAAATGCTTACCTTGGACTCCCCAGTTCTCTCTTCAAGAAATAGTTTGCTTTTCCTAGAGTTTTCTTAAGCAGCTCCTCAGCTGTGATTAAAAGCAAATAGCAGTGGACTGAAGGTTGGTTACCTTATACTTGTTTAATGATAGAGCTGAGGGAACTGAGAGTGTGTATCAGATGTTTCTCACTGATTCAATAAACAGCTTCAGCTATCAGAAGTCCCTGTTTTCAAAGTTCGTAACTCTCTATTTAAAAAAAAATCCACAAAACCTCCAACAACTAAAGTCTGCGGTGCTAAACTTTTCTCTACCTGATCTCTGCCCAAAATCCTATTAAGAAAAAAAATATAAAATTTAGCTACATTTTTAGCAAGAGCAACAAATCATTTTTCCCTATGCTGCAGAAGGAGGGCAGACAACCTCAGGAGCAGAGCACTTCTGGGAGCAGGAGGTGGCTGTGACTGCACTGGCAGGCAGGGCGCACAATGAGGACTAGCAGTGGCTGTAGCCCAGCATGAGGCACCAAGGGAGCTGGGCTCCAAACTGCCTCTAAAGCTGACCAAGAAAGGGAAAGAACATATCTCAGCAGGCTTTCATCAGCCTCCCTGCTTCATATTGACTGCCAACCGCATCTGCTTCATGCGGGCAAGAAGGACTTGAGTGGACCCAGTTCCAATGTCTGCCCAAGCCCAAGTGCCACTAGTGGTGGGGCAGCCAAGGTCCTTGAAGCCAACATCACAGAAAATCTCAGGGTCATCGTGTGCCCCCAGGCCCAGAGAAGCACCAGCTGAATTATCCCACTGATCCCTGGGAAACACAGTGTTTCAACGGCAGCTCGGTACCCCAACCCTGTGCTGTGCTGTCTTCAAGAACCAGAAAGCAAGTGCTGTAGCTCCAAACAAAACTAACCTGGGAACACCTCGTGTAGATATGCAAAGCAATGTAACAAATAGACTTGGGGCTGCTGAGATCAGGCTTAAGTGTTGGCTTCTCTATTTCCCCTGCTGCACCCTGCAGAGAGTGGGGTGGACGAGGTCCAGGTCTCGGTGGAAGCCAAGGTCTGGAGAAGCACGAGCACCTGGCAGGCATCAGCGGCTGGACGTCACTCAGGGGAAAGGTTTTGCAGAAGTGTACCACTTTGTAACTACCAGCAGATAGCAGATCAATCAGCCAACAGACTTTGCTTCCCTTTGTCTTTGTCAATTTAGGGAGCAAAGCACACTATAAAATAATTAATGATGTACAAAAAAAAAAAAAAAAAAAAGCAGCTGTGAATAATTCTTCATTTACAGTTTCTCCTCAAGATATTTGGCATTTAGAATTAGTATTGCTGTAGCCATCTATGTCCAAAGATTGCTCCCATTTCAAGAGATGACTATTCACAGCCAGTGATTCACAATTTCATTTACATGAATACTAAATGATATCTATGTAAAATCATACATCTCAAGTATACCTACTTAAGAGTAATTTTCTAGAATATTCCACAAAACTCTAAACATACTGAACACTGCAAGACTTCCCAAGAAGAACTAATTACAATGCTGAAAATTAATATTTGAAGAAAATCTTGAAGCAATGGCTCTGTTCTCATTTAAGTATGTGACTACTGTCTTTATAATGTGAAAGCATTATAATCATTTATATATGTTCCAAGTGATATATTACCGAGTTGAACCTAGTTTCCCCTTCTTTTGTTCTGGGTTCATAACCTTGCTGTATTATCTTCCATAACTCTATAGCTTGCTAATGCATAATTCAAGCCTCTCTTATTGACAAAAGGCAGCAGAAAGAAAGAATATCTGAATGCCTTTTTCCCACGTAGATAGTATTGCTTTCACTTCAACTGGTATCATTTCCATACTAAAGCCAAATCTTTTAAAGTATATTAAGTATCATTTTCATTGCTTCTTCAAAATTGATTCACTGGGACAACTACACCTGTTTACCTCCATCTTCAGAGGATACTTTACTGCAAGTTTTTTGTTGGTTGGTCTTTTTCGGTTTGGTTTTTTTTTTTTTAAGATTAGTTTCTTGCTAAAAGAAACTTCAGTTAAAAGATTATGAGCTAATGTATGACATGAGCTTCACACTAATCTCTTGGTTTCTAGAGCTTGGCTTCAGGACTAAAGTCACAGTTTCCCTAGATGTGTGCTGAGAGCAGGACCATTTTGTGATCATCCTGCAATCCCTGCTCTAGCCCCTTCCCTTCACAAAATGACTATGCAAACAGGCATATATTGACTTTCTGCAAAGCACTGACTGGAGGTCAAATTTGTCCTCAGTCAGCCATTCAACAATGCAAAAATCCCCCTGATGTTAATGCAGTTCCTTCAAATACATGCAGGTGGGCAGCAGAAGAGAGTTTGCCTTTTTTGCGTGTTGGAGAAGGATGGAGAGAACTCCAAAGGCTTTCAGTCACTTCTTAGAAAGAGCTTTCATCCTTGCAATGGTACCAGAGGGACATGGACTTACAGATAGAATAACTAAAACCAACAGTTAAAGGCTCTATGCAAACAGTGTCAAACATACTACATCACTCTCTGGGCAGGTTAAGACTATCAAGTTATTGAGCCTCCACAAACCTTCAGTAGTCCTCCCATTAGAGTATCTTTTAGAAGAATAAAAAGGACACAGTATCTTTCTTTACAGAAAGGGTAGTTAGCAGCTGCTCTTCCTTTGTACCAGCCCAGTGGAGAGGTGGTCACCACAGCCTTTAGACAGTCCTGCTGTGTGTGGCTCAGCTTGCTGTACTATACAAGGAGCTGTGCGGGGTGAAGCTCCTCCACAGCCTTCCTACACACCTGGGAATTTACCTGAGCTGTGAAATCTTGCTCCCTCACATCTAACTTGCCCTGCGAGGCAGCCTGGGCTCATTTTGAAGCCAAACCACCTATACATACCATGTGCCCTTGTGGCAAGCGATGCTCACCACCCAGCCAGCATTATTAGTTTCATGTCTTGGTTGCAGTAAGAGCAGCAGTTCAGGACAGACTGACTGATACGAAGAGTGCCAGGGCCCATCCCCACGACAAGAAGTGCCTTTAGAGCACTGTCTGTCCCCTGTGCGTTGCACCTTGCTTCTCAGAGCAGTAACTAGTCTGCCTCACCGGCAGCTTAAAGGCATTCAAGCAGGTAAGTGAGGTGGGCAGAGGGTGAATTTGCCCTCAAGTCCAGCTCAGAGTCACTTCTGCATGCAGTCCACATGCAGTTTCTGCATCAGGATACGTCTCTTGCCATACTGTGCCCAGCGCAGACAGATACCTACCTAAGAGGTCTTCATATAAACAAGGAAACCATAATCTTACAAGAAAAGTACGCTGCCAAAAGTAGTATGAAAAATTATTACAGAAGGTCCTACAAGGCACATGTACTCCAAATTCAGAGTCACATTTACCAAACCAGCATCAGCAATAACGTGGGCAAGTGAAAATCTAGCTATGTTTACAGCCTCGGTGCTTCTTCCCCTGCCTCCTCAGCACTCATCTGTTTCTTACAAGTTCAAATTACTGAAGCACTGTAATTCTGGATACAGTCAAAATAATTTCTCTGATTTTATGAGCTTGTTTTCCTTTTTCTAAAAACTCTCAAAGACTCATTTTTTTCTGCAAAATACTCAGGACATCCAACTTGAAAAGCAAAATTCATGTGGGTTTAATGCTGCCTCCAGCTGTGTCTCATTTTAAAGCCACTGTATTTAACAGAACCAATGTAAAGGAGAACAAACTCAGTTACCAAATAATTTAATGTCATGCTCTGAAGGAGCAGCAGCTTAGAACGGCAGCACTGCTGCCACTTGGACTATTCCCCTTCTACTTGCCTCACCATAAATGCCATGTAATTTCTCCCATCATGGGCCATCAGAGGAAACAAAATGAAAATAACTTCAGTAACTTTGCAGAGATTTCCTTACATGTTTCTAACCCTGAAGGTGCTAAAACTTCCAGGGCCAGCATAGGAAATGGAGTAGCCCATAAACAGTGGGCTGTGAAGTAAATCATCAGCCACTCCAGCAGCAAGTGAAAAGCTCATGTCATTTTTGACAATAGCTCACTACCTGTCCTTCCCCCTTGCCCTCCATACTGTAACTGGCAAATTGTGTTGTCAAACATCACGTCCAACACTGAGTGAAGAACCAGATTTATAAAATCACCCACGAGATTATCTTCAGAAATAATAAATGGTGAATTCACTGGAATTTCACTTGGATCTGCTTGGATTTAACCCTAGAGCTGCACGTACCCTAGCTCAGGAAGCTCTTACAGGCTTCTTACAGGTTACTTCTGCTCATGAATGGCCCCGGCTACTTGTTAGGGAGCCCGTACTTGCAAAGGGTAAACACAGAGTTGCAGTGAGCCTTCCTAGAAATCACTGTGCAGAGTCTTAGTCGCTCATAACACGCAGAGTCCTCTAGGGAGGCCTGGAACATCTCCTCAGCTAAGGAAGCTTGGAGCTGCTGCCTCATGCGTTGCTCCCACTGTATGGTTGGTGCAAAACAAAAATAACCCAAAATACAGCTGTGCTAAAGCACAGCTGTAAGCTGTGCCCTGATGGCAGGGCTCAGATCAGTCCCGATTCCCTTCATGACTCTTATGCTGGTGGATGTGGCTCATAGGATGTGAGTGAGGAGAGCTTCCCCCTGCTCACTGGCTGTGAGCTGGGGAAGTGAGCAGGTTGCAGAAGGGAGCCCAAGGAAGAGTCTGTGTAATTGACACAAGTGCACGTGTCACTGCTGGAGAAGCAGCAAGTTCATGTTCCCCCTCACCACCCCGGGGGCCATTTGGGAGAAGGCAGCCTTGCCCTCTCAAAGCAGGGATGGTGAGCAAGCAGACAGAGCACCTGAGCAAATTTTGACATAATTCCACCTTCCAGTTAGCAAATTTCCACCAATCTGCCAATGCAGAGAGACCCTAGAGGCTGCCAGCAGACTTACTGTTCCTACAGACACAAAATGCACTTAGTATCACATCTGCAGTAGGCTTCGTCCAGACTGTCTCCTAACAACCGAGGAATGCTCTCTACTCTGAAGGAAAAAAAAAAAAAAAAGGGGGAAAACACAGCAATTTCCATATCCACAGCAGGTTTTTGCACATTACTGGGAACACAGCCACACAATAACCGATTTGCCATTTGATGAGAGATACGGGAAGGAAACCCCAGCAGAGGGGTTGGGACTCTCTGCAAGCACCTGATGTGGACTTGTGGACAGAAATCCTTGTTTCCACCACTGCTTTGTGGGTGTCACCTCCTCCATGGTGCAAACAACCCCTTGCACTTGTGCTGAGGGAGAAGAAGAAAAGTTTGGAAAGCAGTAACCAGCAAAGAGATTACCATTTAAGTCCATGGTCCTCTGTCACGAGTTGACCACAGTGACCTTCCAGTGCTGGCTCCCATCTGGAAGAACGGTCCCAGTGTCCCCGCAGGATCAGTATTACTCTGCTGAAAAGTTGTGCTAAAAGCACAAGAACTGGTTCTGTTTTGTGGCCTTCCTTCAGCCATAGAGATCACTAGCTGACACACGTTTATTGGAGCACTGCTCCACTGCTCTGTGGCAAGCTATAGGTCTCAGAAATCACTGGTGGCTCATTAATTGTCCCAAGCAAGGCACAACGCTGCCCTGTCCCAAGCAAGTAAGTTGATTTCTGGGAGTAAGATGAACTGGAGGGACAGCGTCCCTTTTATTGTATGTCATACCAGAACAATGAATACAATAAGATAAAGAAATAATTTTTCTCTGCTTAGAAAAAAAATCTTCTAAGATTCCTGTGGACTTGGGTTGATGATAATGAAATATGACACACAGAGATTTTTACTTACTGAAAGGGAACATGGGTACCTCACATTTTCTAAACTCTTGACAAGTAACTCACCTTTGTAGATAACACCGATGACACAGGAACAAACAAATCAAGCCCTCTGTACCAATCCTACATGAGCCGCAACCTAAATTTGAGATACAAAAGATTTCACAAAGTAGAGTGCCAAGTGTTTGAAGCCATTTTAATATTGGACATTTTTTCTTAACAGCTTTGAGCATCCCCAGATCTTTTATCCAATATACTATGAGGCATCTTAAAATATTCTGTATTAGAGCATGTTATCTGAATGTACCCTCTAGCATCCTCAAAGGATTGCTCCAGTTCAGCATCTGCTTAAGATCCTGTGCCTTCTTCCCTGTTTTGTTTTTTTATTTTATTTTATTTTTATTTCCTCCCTGCTTGAGGCTAATCAGTCTGCTTCTTTCTTGAAAAGAGCAATATGCTTTTCAAAACCCCTTGGGTATTGGAGAGAACCTTCAGTCCAGCATCAGCTACTCATAATTATAGTCCTAAGTCTGGTCCACCCATCAGTCAAGAAAGGAAAGATCCAGTAAGGCATTCTCTTATTTTCTGTCAGAATATCATTCAGGCTCATACCAGAAAAGAACATTTTTGCAGACTAAGATGATTCACTGAGTTTAAATTATGTGCTTATTTTCCAAAGTTTCCAATCCATCTCCCAGAAGCTGCCTGCACATCCCTCCTCCCTTGCATCCAAATGGAAAGCCTTTGCAGTGGGAACAGATCTCTTCCGGTTAGGCTTCAAGGTTTCTGCTTCATCTCCACACCCTTTTGATCTCTCACACTGTTGACTTTGCACTTTCTGGCTAATTTTCCACTCTTTTGTGATTCTCCACTAAACCCCTTGCTCCACTCCTGGCTTCTCCTTTGTCCTGTCCTCAGATCTGGCCTTTCTCAGACATTGCCTTCTGTCTACTTAGTGAATTTCAAAGGGTCAAATCTCAGCCCCTTACTGATCTTTCACAAGCTTTCTCCACCTCTTTTTCTTGTGGCCTTATGAGCAACATCCACCTCACTATTCAAACCCATAGAGCTGGGTCATGTTACTGTTCTTGATCCCTTTACCCAAACCACAACAGCACTAATGAACTTGAAGGAAAACATAATAGGTATAAATAAATTTGTAACCACTATTGCCTACCTTGAGACAGCTAGGAATGTCAACACCTGGTTATAGTCCCTCTCAAGAATGCCAGTATACAAGCAGCCCCACAGAAAGCAGTTAGTAGGGGAATATGTCTATGGTTTCACTAGTCTTCCACTGTTTTACACCCCATCTGCTCCTGAAATAATAATTTCATTATTTATATTGAAGAAAAAAAAGTTGAAAGATTTTTTACATTTATTAATGACTCCCATTTCCTTTGAGTTTCTCGAAATACTGGGATCAAGCAGGCTCTCCTCACCTGCAAGCTCCCAGTGAATCCATGTGAACTTTGCCTCTGGACATTGGACTGCCCTCCACTATGGGGGTGTCAAACACAACAAAAGCGGAAGCACAAGGAAGAGGATTTTCTTGCACAGAACTGGTGGCTTAAAAATATTGTCTTGCATGAGAAGTAGGAAATTTGACTTGTCATAGAATTCCACCTTTCCTACTTTTAACCCAACACGTTTTATGTGGCAAGAACCTAATCAAGAAGGTACCTCCTGCTTTGTTCCAGGTCTTCTCAAGATAGATTGGTTTTTCAAGGAGAAATCTCCAAACATGTCAATAAATCCCAGCATGCCTGTTGGAGCTGCCGATATGTTTTCAGTAGCTCAGCAGGGGAATACAGCAAGGAAAGAGAATAAAACCAAACACAGGCCTGACCACGAACCTTTTGAGCATGAAGTTGAACAAAGAGGGGAATGTACTCCCCATAGAATGACACAGTATTTGTAAACCAGCTCAAAATGTCACATACACTCTTGAGGTGTCGAACACAACAAATGTACAGGTGCTCCACAATACGCAGCGCCCCAAAGTACTAGAAGAAGGCAACATGTCTACAGGGATTACCACAAAATGTGCATGATGTTAATGCCTAGAAACCTCTCCAGTGATAGATTTTTACCTTAGTCACTTAATAGCAGAACACTTTTTTCCACCAACAAGATGTTATTTTCCACAGGATAATTTTCTCAACTAGTTGTTTTCATATATGTAGAGTCTTCCACGGTATAGAGGCAGCAACTTACGCTAGGGCCTTTCACTGAGGACTTTTAAGTGGTTTTGAAATACAAAACTAAAATCGTGGTTTTTTGGTTTTTTTTTGGCTTTCTAATTTGATTTCCAATTTGCAGTATGTACAGACTTATTCATAGTGTTTCGGGAGAAGGAATGTCAAGAATGCACACAGCATGATGGCAATGGAGTAGCTGATTATCTCCGTGGAAGAAAGTTTCTCCAAGTTCGACTTTCAGTCAGTGCACAACATTCAGGATGCAAAAATAACCTGGTAAGTAAGATCTTTCTTTCACTTTAGCTATAATAAAAATAAATCTACACTTTAGCTATAATAAACCGCACAAAAACCAGAGAGAGGGAGAGAGAAAGCAAGAGAGAGATGGCAGATACACTGAGAATCTGCAGCGTAGATAATCAAACCCTTTATTGTCTAAGTTACATTAGACTTGCAACACCATAAAAACCTGTTAAGAAGGAGAAACAGTAGATTGGTAGAGGTAGTAGAAAGTCCCTGTAACAGTCATAAAAGAGCTTTACAGGAGCGTGTCATGCCAAAAAAAAGTTATCACGTTGCTTAAAAGAGCTGATCAAAGCCCACTGACTAAATAAATAAGGAACACAACTTATTTTAAATACTATGGCCTAACTAAAATAACAAATCAATACAATACAATGATAAAGAAGAAAAAAGAAAATGTGGGATTCGCTTCAGAAAACAGATGGTCTTTAAGGTTGTCTTTCCCCCACCCACTCTTATTTCTTGTTGAATTATGTGAAAATCTCATTTCTGTGCTATACACAGCATACAATTATTTAAACTGATTTCCCCTACTGTTGTTCTTCATGGAGCTAAATTAAGATTGTAAACTTTGCTGATTAGTACCCTGGTAATGGCAGTGACAGCACCAGCTTCTCTGTCAGAGATTCTGGAAGAAAAGCTCAAAAAAAAAAAAAAAAAATT
>VWZY01005898.1:704-25715 GCA_013399075.1 Chloroceryle aenea | reverse complement strand
GTTTAAATAAGTTTTTATCCTGTTTTTGGGTTTTTTTTTTTTTTTGTTTGGGTTTTTTTTTGGCTCCTCCCCTTCTCTCCAGTTGTTGTTTTGGGACAAGAGCTGTGGTGCTGCTGAAATGTAAAAACATTAGAGGCAAAAGATGCACCCAGCCTTTCCCCCAAGCTCTTTAACAATGTGTGCATGTATAGATAGGTAGGTAAGTAGGTAGGTAGACAGACAGACAGTGTTTTCTTGATGGTTCTTTCCAATCTGTCTATCCCCCAAATTCTGATGATTCACATTTATGCTACCTCAAGTATTGAACACTGCAAGAGAAGTATTTCAAAATACTTGTAGTGCAGAAAATTAAGGCTTCAGGGCACCTAAATGAAGGTGGATTCCCCCTGTCACAGGACCAGCTGCACACCTCTCTCTTCAGTGAAGGCCCAAGAACCACAGTGTCCACAGCACTTTCACAGAAAAGGACCATCACTGCCTTCTGGCATGGGGAAAGCTTCAGCCAGAGATATCCATGATACCAACAGTTCATCATTTTTTTCTGAGATGTAGCTTTCAACAGATTTTTCTGTGAGTAAAAGTGTGTTCTTCTGGAGAGGGCAAAGGTTGGAGCTTTGGGAGCTTTCCTTATTTCACTTGCACAAGAGGCAGAGAACTTGGTGTCTCTGGCTCCAGCAGTGAAAATACGCTTCACGTATATATACTCTCAATTAGACAGAACTCTTCTTCATTGCTAACCAGGACATCGTGCCTTCTGAAAACGAAATTACTCTTCCTTTACAATTCTTAGAGCATACTGTTTGACACAGGGCTGACAGAGGATAAACTATATTCCTAAAGCAAGCCAAATTTTTCTCTGTTTGTAAAAACGCAGCAGCAGAAGTTAAACACGAGGCATGTGTATTAGAAACTGCTGCCGCTGCTGTCATCACGTTTCAAAACAGGCTGGAGACTGACTCCTGTGCCACTGAATGCACCTGGGAAATGGGCTTCTGGCTGCAATGCTGCAGCATCAGGCAGTGTCTCTGAAATGACCCCATGCTTGAGGAGAGCTTTGCTTTGAGAGCTGGGGTGGCTTCAAGACACACGCGGTCACAGGGACCCTTCCGAAGGCGAGCCAGCTTTTGTCTTGCTGTGTATAAGCAATTGGAGTCTGCTCCCTGAATTCATGTCTATTAAATCAGGTCTTTGGACGCTGCTTAGTGTATTCCAAATTAAGATACATATTCATTGTGGATAAGCAAGCTTAATTATGGATATATTGGGATCTTTAGCATTTATAAAAATATTCAGAATATTCAGTATGTTTAATATGGCAGCATTTCAAAAGAATCTACAGGACTTTGCACAGATAGTATTGACTGGGGGTATGCAATGAGCATTTTTTGTCCTTTAGACAAAGAGGAGTAGGAAATATTCCAGAGTTCACAGGAATTTCATTTGATAAAAAATGTCAATTAAAAAAATAATAATAAAAGAAAAAATCAGGTAGAAGTTAGAAGCCACAGTAAATAAAGTTATGAAGGCAATGAACATCTTATTTCCTACACGTTATTCATATTTCATCGGTACTGATAACAAAGCATGAAACACAGCCCAGTGTTAATATTATCAAAACTGGGTGTGTAAGATCTTCTGTACACACCCCTACAGGTGGCCTACTTTTTGGTGATGTTGAACACCTGCATCTCCTGTTGGTGGTTCACTATCCTAACCAAGGTTTCCTGTTCAGACTCCTAAATATAGATTCAGCTGGTTCATTTTTAACATGTGGAATCAGAATTAGCCTGCGAGAAAACTGCTATATAATGTAGCACTGTTATAAGCTACTATGCTGGGGGATTACAAAAGCCCTACCTAATATTATTTCATAAAGGAAACCTTTAGAGATGGTCTTCTGGTTGACTACTGAAGGGAATGGGGGAACTGTGAAATACTAATGTTAATATTTTTACTCTTTAGCAGACTACTCAGGGGAAGGTATTTTACCTGTGAGGAGGTAACATTATGTAAAGTGAATCATTTCCACTTAACATTAAAAAAACCCCAACCCTTTCATTCTCAAGTTACTGTAGGTGATAACTATTGTTTCTTGCTCGGAGCGTGTGTGTGGCACTTCTGTAACTTGAACTGACTTTACACTGTAAACTCTCATGAATAGATCGGTCCCCAATT
Source organism: Chloroceryle aenea (assembly GCA_013399075.1). Lineage (NCBI taxonomy): Eukaryota > Metazoa > Chordata > Aves > Coraciiformes > Cerylidae > Chloroceryle > Chloroceryle aenea. Next base: position 23,540 of record VWZY01005898.1, on the reverse strand, counting down.
AAGAAACAAAATGAAGACACAGAGTGACAATGTTTTAAGTGGGAAATCATAATGTTACCAGAATGCTGCAGGCATCGTGCTCATTGTGAGCAAATTCCTCCGCTTCTAAAGGCCCCTGCAGCTGCAGGTAGAAATGAGCTTATTCCCTCTCTAACGCCCAGGGACCATGCAGGTGGAGTCTTCTGGGGGAGCACAAAGGCTGCTCATGATGAGAAGCAGCAGAACAGCAGACAACTGAATAATCCTAACTGACATGGATGCTGACAAACAGAGACAAAGGCTGATAGTGAGAAGCAAACAAGACAAAAGAAAGGGGACTATCTCCTGGAGAAGTGATCATACCGCAGCTTCTGTGGAAGAAATACTGACTGGCAAGAGACAAAACGCTTCACGAAGCTAACTCCTACCCAGTATTCTGCTGTGTTGAGAGATGCTATAATTTAATCCAGTACTTTGAAGACAGACACAGACTGAGACGGCAAGAGCAAGCTATACTGCCGGGGAAGAAGTTAGTCAATAAATTCTGGCATGGCAGTAGTTTACAAAGACAAGATTATGAGTGAATTTATTGTGCAGTAATTTAACCTGAATTACAAAGAGCCCAGATGTGAGCCGAGCTGTCACATCTCTTTTTGGATAGATATGACCGTTTCAGGATTTTTTGGAAACGTATTTCCAACTTTGACCTTACATAATCTCTTAAGAGGGAAAAAGTCCAGATGCCTTCCGAATCTGATCTCAGCTACACATGGGAGAAAACCAAGAGCATAGAGGATGAAAGAACATTTTCAAGATGCTTAGGTATACTGAACCTAGATTACTCAACTGGTAAGAATCAAAGACTAGTTGAGCTAGTTTGCAGCACTGTAGTGTTTCACTCTGTCACATACTTCCACTGAGAGGTATGTCCTTGCACAATTTTATTAAATAGGTATCATAAGGAGAGCACTTTCATCTAGTTCTCCAACTACAGCATAGCTTTGTTACTACTGTCCCAGTAAAGCAAAGCAAACCTTGCCCACGACAACAAATACTGAAATGCTATGCCATCTTGACAACTTTAAGAGGAGAGCTGTTGGCCACTCCTACAGCCTGAAAGCAACTCAGGTAGTCCTGTGGCAGTGGCTGGGTTCCCCATACAGCCTTTGGGCCAGAAAGATACCAGTACAACAGAGAAGGTGCTACAAGTCTCCATGAAGGGTGTGGCATCTGAACTATGCAATCTGGTGGTGCCTGGTGAGGATGTTTAGAGAGCAAGTAGAAACCAACTCCTTAACTTGACAAAAGCAGGACTGGCATGGAGACAAATTCTCTAAGTATGGTCGAAACCATCTGCAGCTGTTTAGTAAGAGACAGGGGGACATGAAAAGTACAGTAGTGATAATTAAACTAAAAATGCAGGTGAAAGGAGGAGTGATGCTGAAGGCAGTTCCACAATGAAAGAAAACTGCCCAAGAGAAGGTGTGACCTGAAACCCACCTGGCAAGCTATGGGAAGTGGGAAGGTCTAGGTTATGACACTGGTCTCCAAAGACATCAGACATACAAAACTAATTCAATTTAATCATATTTTTCATGTAACAGCTTTGCCATGTATAATTCAGAGTGCTAGGAAGTGTGCCTTTTAAGACAGGAAACTACACTAGAAACAGGAAAACACATCTCCATACAGAGTCCACAGAAACTGGAGGATGAGAGCCCTTCAAACGCCAGATCTTGGATATCAGAGTATGAATAACCTTCAGAAAAATACAGACTGAGCGCCAATTGTATTGTTGCAGCAGAAAATGTGTTAATTGTAAAAGCAAATTATTTCTAGGAATTCTTTATGTACTGTCTCACTAGTACATATCACTGTGCATTACAGAGTTACTTATCCCACTCAGTCCCCAGTAAGCTGGTAACATGTTTATTTAAACACTAACTACCTGCTTTGCAATTAACTGACTCTCTATGTAACAGACTTTGATAAAATGCTTAAAAAATTTAAGAGCTAAAAATCAAGGAACACCATTATTATTTATACATGTAATAAAACAGTCAGTGCTTTAGTGATGAGTATCACTGTGCAACTTTTTCCCAGCTACCACATTAAAAACCAAACATCCAATTAATTGTAAAACATACTTGTTTTGGGGCATCTGCGGAGGTGGTGTGAACTTCAGTACCTCGGAGTCCATTAGACTCAAATACCACTGTGGGAACAAGGGGGCTTGTTAACAGATGAACATTCAAGCTTCGTTAGTGTGTGTACATTATTTGAGACCATTACAGATTAACCACGTTCAAAAAAAGACACCAGCTACTAGCCTGTGGCCGGAAAATACCAATTTACCGTAACACTTACTGTAAGAGAGTGTGCTAATGGCAGCCTAGGGCCACTGCCCTTTTTAATTCAGACTTCAGCGCTGAAGAAAGCAATCACTGACAACATTAATTATCAGTGTATGTGTAAAGGGACCCTCTTCTTGCATTACTTACCATTTGGCCTCTGTCATTTTGCATCAGACTGGCTTATGTATGCATCATTCACACTTTCCAGGAGGAACCCGCTAGTCTCACTGTCTCGTGCAATGCTCAGGAGGTCTCTCGACACCGGTGGCTTTAGCCTCCTACAGCCTCAACCACAGACTGCGCCAGGTTAAAAATGGATTGTAGGGATTTCCCATTTTAGGGCTGACCGGTCTGCGGAAAAATCTTGTTTCCCGCAAAAATGTTCCTGTCAACAGCAATGACGAGGCAAAACAAAGCCTTATGTTGTGCTGAAAGGGGTACTTTGATTTCAATTTGTGCTGGTGGCAACAGAATTCATTAGCATATTCATTTCTGAGTACCCTACACTCTAATTAAAATAAAACATTTGCAAACAGACTTATCTTAAATGCATTGCAATTTTATGGAGTTTGGGCGGGGATCAGGTAAGCAATATCCAGAGAACAAGAGCAATAGTCGTAAAAATAAAAAACCTGTCTATTAGATTTAGGTACTGGAATTACTCAGGTTAACGTGGTATGTGAAATGTAATTCTTGGCATTTTGTTAGCCGGATCTAAAACGGGCAAGCGGGAAAGGGAGAAAGCAAGACTGAGTGTGAAAAGGTACCTGCGTGGGACCTCTGATGAGTCCTGAGGTGACTGGGTTGGGTAAAGCATTTTCCACATTCTCTGCAGACACAGTCTCCTTGGCGTGTTTGTGTCCTGAGCATCCCTGTAGTCGGGAGGGAGGGAGGAGGGGGTGGGAGGGAGAGGAGAGAGGAAAGTTGAGAAGAAAACATTATGCCAGAAGAAAACATCATTAGTATGTCTAATGTGTCATTATGTGAGGCTACCTTCAGGCCCTGGATGACAACTGTCAGCCTTCATCTAGGCACTGGCTGACAGGCCAGGCACACACAGGACTGCAAGAATGCATAAATTACATTGAATTAAAAAATGCTCCCCATGATGTGCCCGCACCAGGACTGGCATGTCAGGTGTGCGCTTTTCAGAGCAGCTGGATCCACTTCTCAGCCATCACCCAGCTTTGTCAAGCAGTACATCAGGCAAATCAAAGTGACTCCAGCGTGGCGGAGACAAGTCACATGGATAATAGGAAGTGAGTAGGACCAGAGCCCGACTGTCCCCCCCGGGCAGCAATACCTCAGAGACAAATGCAGAGCGAGCGGAGCCATCACAGACTGATCAAACCTTTCGCCCCTGCCTACCTGCCTGCCGGTGCTGCTTTGACCCCAGACCTCTGAGGCACAGACGAAAGACATCTGTGAATGAAAGTGTCATTCCGGACATTTTGAGCTGGTAGCCATGCAGCAGCCTTCCCCCAGCCCTGGGTAAACATGTTTTCTAGGCCATTAGCATTTGTGGAAAACCACTCAAACCTCTCCTTTTTCTCCAAAGGTCAGTTTACAGCATCTGACTTAAAGGGCTGGTCTTTGTCTTTTTGCTGCTGATCAAAAAAGACACATTTGACTTTTATTGGGCTTTTTTATTATGTAAAAAAAAAAATAAAATCTTTGAACATCATCTTTTCTATTTTGGTAAAACACCCTCCTCAGAAGGAAAGAGCTGATGTTTCCATTTGCCACCGGAATACTTTGGCTTTTAAAAGAAATTCTCAGAGAGCTGTCAGAGGAAGTGAAGTTTCAGCTTTTTTTTCCTTCCTCACTCCCACCCTGCCCCCCTCCCCCGTTAAAACATTTAAAAAGAATAATATTGTGAACAAAAGAGGGGTGATAAACACCCCACCCCCACGTCGAAAAATAACTGCAGGATGCCAGAGGGCTCATCCAAAATACAGATGCTGTACCTGTAAATGAATGGAAAAGAAGACAGGCTGACATTTACTCTGCTGGTATAGTGCCAAGTGTCCTGCGATGGATTTTATCACAGCATATATTGAAAAGCAATGTCTGGCTGCCAAAAAACCAAAACCCATTCTCAAATTGTTTTCTCTTTTTCTAACAGCACCTCCTGCAGATGGCAGCACAGCCTGTGTAATGTTGCTGAACTCACTCCCAACAATTAAGCTCCTGGCAGTCAAATAGAAGACCATGATTCAGGGCCAAATCCAGATCATGCATAGCCACATGCACACACACACATGAAATCTAAATCACATAAATTTCAAGGAGAGCTTCACCGGACTATAACGAGGGGGATTTGCCTTGTAAGGCAGTCAGGACTAAAGCAGATTTTTCTGCTCTGTCACTATCATTTTAGTCTCACTGGCCAGAACTGCAGCTGCAGGCTCGAAAGCGAAGCCGAGAGAAGCGTGTTAAGGACCAGACGCGGCCTTTGCTGGGTCGCGGTGCTGGCTGCTGGACAGGTAGGGTCAGGTAGAGCAGGGCTCTGCTACCAGCAGAGCAGCTCCCATGGAGACCTGGGTTCCTCGGATGGTTTTCTGCCACCTGCAGAAAGACATTTAATCTCTCTGTACCACCGAGTCTCCCTCTGTGAAAGGACAATATGCTCATCTCAGCAGCCATTATGAGCCCCATCATAGAAGCACTGCTCTCACTGGAGCTGTGAGAGAAGGAAGGTTGAGGATGCTGCTGTAAACCAACACACCCTGCACAAACGCTGATGGTGAGCAGCTTAGGTCTTTCATTTAAACCCTCCTTCTTGGCATTCACTTTATGGTAGTTATTTACAAAGCAGGTGGAAAAAATGGATTGCTTCCAGGTATCTATTTGCCATAGTTGCATTTCCTAAGGAGCGCTATAAGGCTATGGATACTTCAGAGCTTTGAGTGATGGGCATCATTGCCACAAGGCAATACGCCTATGAGCCATCCCTCAGGTCTATCCCGTATGTGAACAAAAGTAGGTGGATGACTACAGGTGTTAGCACATTAAATGAACACGTCTATCTGAATGGGTTTGCTCCTGCAAAACCAATGCTCAAATCTGGTCTCAAAGGAGCCCCAGGGAAAGAATGCATCTGCTGCCGCAACCCACCCTTTCCTACTATGGTAATTCATGTAAATATCATGAGTAAAATAAATGATCACTATTAAATGTAACAATAAGGTTTTCTCTACAAGCATTTGGGAAGCTGGGGCAGTGTGAAAGAGACCAAGCCTACGCCCAGCAAGCTGGGTGTCTGCAGCTGTATTGCTGCAGCAGATACAACAACTCTCTTCTCCAAGGACACGTTGGAATAAACACAAATGTAAAAGAAAGGATCCAGAAATAAATCCAGTTGCTCTAAAGCAAGCTGAACACTGCACTACCACACAATAAAATATTCTAGTGTGATCCAAGATGAGGTCATATACCAAATATCGAAGCGAAGTCTATTGAGAATATTCAACTGGGGAAAAAAAAACCCTGACAAATACTATACCTAAGTGGGATTTTTTGGTCATCCTTTATGTCATGATTGCAACATTCACACTGCCATACTACAGCTAAATTGCACGATGCTGACTGGCTCAGAGGGTTCAGCTTAGGGCCGTGTGTTCTTTCAGAAGAAGTTCATTTACCCTCCTCGATTTGCAGTTGGTAGGATCCCATTCCTTTTGCCTGCAGCAGCTTTTTATTTTAGTGCTATGAAAAACAGCCATCATGCCAATTGGTTTGGAGAACCATCAACAATGTGGAAGTTGAATATAAAATGAACACAAGCTACATAAAAGAAAAGAGGTTTCAAATTCTGAAAACTTAACTGCTGTAAAACATTTGGAATGAAAGAAGAGATTTCAAAGCAGAGATGGGCACTAAGTAACTGCCAGTTAAAGCGACTCTGGAAATCACTGCCCAGAAAAAATAAAAAAATTATCAATAAAATCCCTCTTTTAAAAAAATCAGGTATACAGAGACCTCCTTGGAAACCCTGACCCTACTTTACTCTGACTCAATGGTCCTCATGGATTTTATGGTGCCTGTTTTCACTAAGCCAGCTTCTAGTTCCTGGCCTTTTACTGTTTTTCTCCATCCCTCTTAACACATCTGTGAGCTCCCTGAATCGGGAAGACTTCTCTGAGCAGGTTGCCACAATGTAGTATTAAATAATACCAAGGAGGGTGTACCCATGTGAAGGTACCCCAAGTTGATGTTGCAACATTTAACTGGTATTGAGAGCAGGAAGGGGGCAGGAATAAATTTTAGGTAGCATTCCTAGGCACTGGGATGGCAAAACCGAAGTCAGCCAAACAAAACCAGAACACTGACCCTGCAGTTTTAGAAAGGGAACATGTCCTCCCCTCTGCTTTTTTAACAAACACCTGGACCCCGATGCTAGTTACAACCACCATTCAGCCTCTGAACACCTGCAAAATGATCTACTCAATAAGGTGGGTCTTACGCAGCATTATTTTTTAAGTGATTGAGGAAAACTGGCAATGGAGTGGCTGAAAAGTGCCCCTCAGGTAGTATTTCAAGTACATTTTTGCCTTCTTGGCTTCTCCAGAAGGCCTTCCACCAGACCTGACGTAACACTATGGCTCCTTCCCTGCTATGCAGCTGCCAGAGCGGTCAACCTGCACACAACTTCTGGGTGCTAGACCATAGCTGTCCTTGGACTACCACCTTTCAAATGTCCTGGGTTTCATCCCACTACCAAGTTGGGGTCAGAAGCTCCATTTCACATGTGCTTTTGACAAAACAAAAAGCATTACGTCAGGTGAGGACACTAGAACAATAGTCTGGAACATGTGCTCTTGCCATCTGGAGTTCAGTTCTTGCACAGCTTCTACAAAGAGAAGCATATAAAAACATGGGAAGCTTTACAAACAGTGAGAGGTGGGACCATGGCTCCCATTCTCCCCCCTGCACACCCATCTCAAGAGTAATAAATCTGTGATTTTCAGTTTCCACTGAGACAAACTAATTCTGGCCGATCATCTGAAGAGCATGGTTTCAAATGAAAAAAAATAAATTAGAAACCTGTGTATTTGCATCTTCCTCTTCTTTTTATGACAGTTGATTGGCAAGAGACAGAAGGAGAGTTCTGATAACTTTTTAGTCCTTGAACTTTTAAACTGGGTATTTGCCCAACTGCCTTTCTGGCTTATGTGAATTTGCAGGCATGTATCTGGCCCTACCTCTTTTTAATTAGGAACATGAAAGTACATCAAAAGAATCATTAGAAAAATACAGTAACAGTCTTTGATATGGACAAGGAAAATCTTAAGACTTTTGTCAAGAAAGACAAAGGACACAGATAAGTGATTATCTCTCTCTGTTGTTAGAAGACTTGTTTGCAGACAAAATTGAACAAAACCTCCAAAATAACATCACAGAAAAGCCCCAGAGGATGTTTATTTTGCCTGAAGCAAAAAGACAATGATGTCTGCCAGCACCAGCATATCAGGGGGATCTTCATGTGACAGCACATCTGTGTAACTTTAGCCTGCTTGAAGCGAGGGGACAAAGGAACAGGAATACTCCAGGTGGAACCAGATACATTTAACCTGTGACAGAAATGTCACACGTGCAGGGGAGGGGGGAAATGCTGCAGTGTTAAGAGATCAGTAAACAAACCTATTCAAGCCTATCCAGAAATGATAAAAACAACGAACTTGTAATCCCAGCTGCTAAAGGGGAAGAAGGATGAACCTGTGGAACAGCGTGTCATGGCTCTGAATGAAGCACGAACAAGCAAAGTCCGTCCTCAGCTACTCAAGAGCTTGTGCAAATCTTACCTGTGTGATCCAGGACAGGGCTGTTGGCACCGCAGGTTTGGTACAATGAAGCAAGGTCCTTTGGAATGTATGTCTTAAAGATATTTAAAACGTCCAAATGTTTCTCATGCCCATCTGATCCCACATCATGTTTGCTGGAGTGTAAACCCGGAGAAACTCCCGCGGCACTAGGCTGGGGCTGCAGCAGTGGACTTGCTCGTGCTACCCCTGTGCAGTTTGCCAAAGTCCTCATCTCATTCCCAGCCTTCACGTGAGACTCCCTCTGAGGCACCGATGGCTCTTCGTGTTTAGTGTACTGCTCGCTTTTACACAGGGGGTGATACTGTGGCGGAGAGCTGAATTTGGTCTTCATGGGGTCGGATGCACAGTGCTTACCTGGAGGGGCAAAACTAGAACTTCCTTGAGGAACCACGTATTTTTCTGCTTGCTTACTGTTGGTAGGCTGCGTGCTAGGCCTGGATATGACCGTCTGAGTAGGCGTTACGCTTCTGCTATAGGCTCCCATTTGCATAAGTTTGGAATTTGCTTCATATTTAGTTTTTTGCTGCGCTATGCTGTATTGCTCCTGGGAATGGTTTAGCTTGGGCTGTCTGTACCCATCCAGACCTGATAAGCGTGGACCACAGTGGCCGAAGGCGTGAGCATCCTTTGACTGATGCGTACTCCCAGACTTCGCAGTCACCCCGACAGAAAACGAACTGCATTTGGACCCTGGCAATGCACTTGGCACTTGAGTGCGCGTAAATCTGGCGATGGGCAGAGGCTGGCACTCCTTGCCACCAAGAACAGGCGGGGGGCCGGTACGCCCACTCCGTGCCAGAAAGACCAGGTTGGTTTTAATACTCTTGAAACCATTCTGTTGAACCCAAGGGGGGACCATCGAGTTACAGCTGATTTTGTGCAAAATTCTTTTGTGCATCCAGAGGACTTCAGGGTAGTAGGTCTTGTGACTGCAGAAAGGACACGGGTAGACAATTAAAGCAGCCTGCAAGGATGTGTTCAGATTTTTATTGCATGAATTATCCCTTGTTGATTTTTCACTCAAATCGAGCGGAGCTACTTCTTGAACTTCAGCACCTTTTTCTATCAGAGGATGATCCCTGTGCAACTCTAGTGAATTTTCTCTAGCGCGACTAGCCTGCACTTCAAGTGATATTTTCAAGTCCATGACCATGTTTGCAGATGTCTGGCCCACACCCGAAGCAAAGCTAGCAATGCGACTGGAGCAAGGAATCCCTTGGCTGTGGTGAAATGCTGGCATTTTTATGTCTGCAGAACCTTTTAGATCTTGGTATTTTGAAAAAGGGTCCTTGATGACGCTCTCCAGTGCTGGCACCAGGGCAGGAATCTCTGATTTAGATTCCCTGGCCTCATTTTCTCTGGCATTGCAGTTTCCCATCTTTGGGAGTTCATCCAACTGAGATGTTACCATTGGAGTTTCCTCTTCAGAAAAGCTGCAGTGGTATGGCTTTTCATCTGATTGGGACAAACAAAAAAACATCATTGGCATTTTATGCAGAAAGGATCCCAAAAGACAGAGCAGAATTCAAGATTAGAATAGGAAAACAGAAGACACAAAATTTTGGTATTAGTATCGTAATGCCATGCTACAGACTAAATGTACTGTATAAGCAAGAATATCTTCAAATAAGACACAAGAGCTCAATTTACTTCTAAAGATGACTGCAAAGTCGGGATAAACTCTCTAATGCTGCATGTTCATGACATTTTGAAGAAGGAACAATTCAGTAATATACCCACCTTAACATTCTAGGACAGAGAAAAAAAAACAAATATGCAACCACTTAGTGCTTTAACAACAGCAGAGATAACGGGGCCAGGTAAGACTGACCTAGTTAAAGGTCTGTCAGCGCTTCCATTGTAAGTCCCTATTTCCAAAGGGTTTATAACTCAGCAATAAAAATAGGCTCCACACAGAAACCAAGCCCATAAGCAGGTACAGCACACAGCTCACATAAGAGGGACTTTTTCAGTGGCCAAGTATAAAAGATGAGATATGGAGGATGTAAATTGTGAATCTTCCATCCATTGGTTTAAAGCAGCTACATTGGGGTTTTTTTAATGTACATTTACATTTGAGTCAAACTTCAGGAAAATTTTATGACCCCCTCAATCCACTGAGAGATAAGGAATTCAACATTTTCAGCCATTTAGATGACAGAATTCAAACCAGACTTTCTATTCTTCTCATTTGCTGCTTCACTTCTCAACCCTCCAGAGTAAATTTATCTACCTAACACATGTCCTGGGAAGGGAACATTCTGGGCAGTAATTAAAGCCATTTAGGGTGAAGGAGAAGAGTAGGATTTGTTTTGCTGGGAGCATGGCTACCTCTGCCCGCTCTCCCGATGCGGATCTCTCAGAGACGCTGATGAATCCTTTGAATCCCTCCAAATCAGTTCACAAATCAATTCAACAGAGATTTTCATCACAGCAGTAACGCTTAGTGCACTGAATCCATTTAACGTGGAACTGAATTGAATCATCTGACAAACTTTCAGTTTCAATTAACATGCAGTTAATGAGCCACTGCCAGGCAAGTGTAAGGAGACCATGCTCCATCTAAAATGTCACCAGTCCAAAGTGATCACCACATCCGTAGGAGGGGTGAGAATGGGAAAGGAGTGAACTGCTCTAGAGCTGCATATCCTCTCACATCAACTCATAAAAGCCAGCACTTTAACAAACCAAGCACTGTTGGCTAGAGCAGTGCAGTGCCACGGGCATTATTCTGCACGGCGCAATGGAAGCAGTGGCATCTCTTCGGCTGGAGTTTCACTGCAAATAAAAGTCTACTTAGCCTCCTCTTCAATTCAAGCAAAAAAAAATCTTAAGCTTTTGTTTAATTTAAGGTAATTAGGTTAAAAATAACCCATAGATTTGCAGCCTTGTAGGGCTGAGTGCTCACTCTGCTAAGATCGTTTTCCTTTCAAACTCTTTAAGGGGGTAAATTCAGGGGGGAGGAAAAATCCCATAACCCAGAAACTTGTTTTTCCCGTGTTGCAGCAGGAAGGTTTTGGGAAAGCACATGCCCAGCACTCCTAGCCAAATTTACAGTTTGAAACAAAGACACTGGAAGCAGTGCTGAAATCTGACACTCGGCATCTGTGTTATTTTCAAAGCACATCTGTCAAAGCCCAAAATATTTGTGCTCTTAAATAAGATTTTAAGGCTTCTCTTTATGATCACAAGGAGTGGCTCCTTTGATCATCGTAGTAAATAATAAAGCAAAGCCAAAACAAATCATTCGGTCGTAGCAGTATTCAGCAGAGTATGAACCAACCTACTGGCTATGCTGGGCAGAGGAGGGAGAGGGGGTACTCCCACCAGCCCCACTCTTGGGGCCCACGGAGCCAGGATGCTCCAGTCACTCCTTGGTCCACCTGCGCAGTTGTGATGAAGGGACACATTGTCAGACGCCTAGATCTTCAAGGTTGGTCTGTGTACTTCAGACACTCCTTGATGGTTTTTGACTTGGTCAGAATCTACATACCACACTGTTTCAGCAAAGAGGACAAAGTGGCACAGACTGGGAGGTGGCACGGCTTTGGTCTGCACTTGGTCGTTAAGTCTGGACTGTATAGTCTCTGACTAAGAAGAGTGGGAAGAGTGGGAAAAGGAGGAAGCAAAGAGACACACCACAGTCCCACATGCCTCTGTAACCACAAAAAAAGCCTGGGACTGCAAACCTCAAGGTGTTTACAGTCCTTTTAGCCCTATTGTTTTAGTCCAGCTATTAAAGCAACAGAAATTTTCCAGGTGGAAAATATATCACAGAGTAGGAAAATGCAGGAGACCTTTCTGAGGTGTATCTAGATCTGCAGCTGCCACAATGCTGAAGGTATGAGCTGGCAGTACAATACATGAAAATTTGTAAGTCTGTTACAAAACAGAGCTTCTACCATCTCTTCACAGCATCTTGCTAAATTCTAATCCCCTCAGTACAAACAGTACTGAGCATACTAGGAATAATTTTAAAAGCTTAGATCAGGAACCTCAATAGCAATATTTGTGTTAATTGCTCATGCTGCACTTCTAGCAAAAAAAAAAAAAAAAGCAACAACAACCAAACAAAACCACATCCCTACCCCCCTTCCACAAGACTTGGGACAGACAAGTTTTTCACCTGCAGACCAACTCGCACTTCTTTACTAACCCAAAGCATAGCCTAAGCTTTCCCTGACCCCCATCCTGTTCTCCACCAAGGACCCGACACTCAAGATTATCAGTATCCTCCCTGTCACGGGTGGCGACCCAGGATGGGCTGCGAGCAGGTAGCGAAATCCAGGAATGCAGGCAAGAGCAAGAGGAGATGGTGTGCAACCCAATAATATAGGCAGAGGCTTTTTAGAAAAAGAAGATGAAATTTATTTCTGCCTGCTCCCAGCCACTTGCCCCAGCTGAGAAGAGGTACTAACAATCCTTTTAAATCACTGGTATAAAATATTGCTCTAACCAGCATAGCACAGGCATTATTGTCACCAGAAACTTTTGAGATTTTATTATGGCCAGGTCAGAGAAAAAGGCCATGAATGGGATGCTTTTTGCATGATCTCCAGGGACTATAACTCACATTCCCCATTGAAAAAGTTCTTGACCAAGTATGCTCTCAGTTTTTATCCTACAGACCCCCATCATCTTCTCACCTTTGTCTCAATTCCTTTGTTTCTTAGGCAAAATAACTGTTCACCTGTTGTACTTAGGAGTGAGAAAGATCCTTTTACCACATCCCTGAATGGTTACATGATTTTTTCTGTGATGGATACCCAGCCAACAGCTGAAGCAGAAGAATTTCACAATGTGCCCAGGTGTGATGCTGATGCCATCTCACACCTTTAGTTTCACTATAGCTTCAACTGTGGATGGCACTGCAGGCATGGGAAAGCAAAGCAGGACAGTGCAAAACAACTGTATAGAATCATAGAATCATTAAGGTTGGAAGACCCGTAAGATCATCAAGTCCAGCCATCAACTCAGCATTATTATGACCACTAAACCATGTCCTGAAGAAACACATCTACATGTTTTTTTGAACACCTCCAGGTATGTTGACTGCACCATCTCCCTGGAGAGCCTGTTCCAATGCCTCACCACTCTTTCAGTATAGAAATTTCTCCTCATGTCCAACCTAGACCTCCCCTGGCTCCGCTTAAGCCCATTTCCTCTCATCCTATCACTTGTTACTTTGGAGAAGAGACCAATACCAACCTCACTACAACCTCCTTTCAGGCAGTTGTAGAGAGCAACAAGGTCTCCCCTCAGCCTCCTCCTCTTCAGACTAAAGAATCCCAGTTCCCTTAGCCACTCCTCCTAAGACATATGGGAAGCCATGGTCAAGAAATACAGGAACATTCAGAGATTCCAACAGTTATTCAGAAATCTATCTAATTGCCACAATTTAGTTACTTACACAGGCAGATGAAAGTGATTCCCCTCTTTCTCCCCCCACACACATATCCCTCTTCTTTATCTCCCTCACATGCCTGAACTCCACTTGTTTCCTCCCCAGCTCTGTTTCTCCACAAAACCAAATTTTAGAACAGGCCTCACAGCTGTTTTAATTCATGAGGCTTCCTATAAAGTAAACCAGGCTACAAGCCTGAGGACAATGAAACCATGATTTCTATTCAGAAGAGCAGAACTGGCTAGAAATTGCCCCCCTTTCTTTCTGGCAAACATTACAGCACCAGGAGTTGAAGGGAAAGGAACAGATGTGATGTGTTTGATTTTTAGTAAACATTTGATAGTGATTTGCACTTTTGAGATGAATGCTGTGGTTCAATTTGAACACTGGCTGCAAATAAATCATGATAAAAGTGAAGGATAACGTTAGAAGAAGGTGCAATACTGCAAGGACCTGTATTAGGTTCTGTTTCACTTGGCATTTTTTTCCATGATCCAGAATAGACTCTAGACAGAAGAGACTCTAGACAGCATGCTAACTTTAATCTCCAGGAAGTATTGCATTTGGAGGAGCTGCAAAAACAACAGGGACAAGGAAATAATGCACAGGGACTTAGAGAGAATAGAAATGCAGTCTGAAAATAATCAAATGAGATTCATTCTGGGGAAAAAAAAAAAAAAAACACACAAAAAAAACAACAACCAAAAAACAACAAACCAGACTAAGACAAGTGAAGGGAAACGATCCAAAAAAACTCTGTGCAGTGGGAGGACGAAATCTAGGAAGCAGCAATGCTGAAAAGAACAGATGTTACAATAGATGGCAAGTTAAATGTGAGTGTACCAGGTGAGGTTCTTCAGCTTAGCTTTCACAAATAAAAGTATGCATCATAAAAATAAAACTACCCACTGAAGAAGACACTGACATGATGGCCATGCTGGTCACATTATACATATATATATATATTTACACACACACATACAAACACACACATATATAAACCAAAATCTATATACCATAGTAATGGGCACTAGGTAAAAATGCCCAGCAAGCACAAGACAATGGGATATGGCAGTGATAAAAAGGAAAAAAAACCAAAACTTGTAGCAGAAACTTGGGGTCTTTTCTCCTGTGAAAGGAAGGTCTGACAAAAATACTCCATGCACCCAGAATATCTGTGCAGATCTGCAAACAAGGACAAGTCAGAAGGAGTTCAGAGAACTTCAACAGAAAAGTAATCGACCAGAAAATACAGATGAAGAGTTAAGTGTCCCTCACATGGCTGAGGGAAAAGAGGAGGGTGACAGGCCAGCGCCTGCAGCCTCGCCAGGAGCACCAAGCTCCAAAAGAGAGAAATACACCATCCTGAGCACTGGAGTTTATCACAACTCAGATACAACTGCATGCAGGAAAGCTCATGATGAACAGAAAAAAAGCCCCAATTATTTGTATTTGCAGCTTGAGGAGTAACTGTCAAGGGAAGATGTGGCACACCACATGGACTGTAAAACCTAGAGGGGCAAAACATGGATTATCAAGTCATGATAAAAATCCATCCTTTTCACAGGGAGGCAGAAAGTATGACTTACTCCTTGCCTTTGCTCTACCAGCAAGACAAACCAAAATGCCTCCTTAAACTGATATTAACACGCTACAACTGCATTGTAGACATCTGCCAAAACCGGCTCACCTTCCGTACTAATTCCCTCTGTGGTTAGCTCTTGGAGCATTCAATACTGATCTCATGACCCTCCTTAGCAGCAGGTTTACCATTTGACCACAGGTTGGGCTGTTCAAAGAGACCCAGTACCTGTTTTGCTGAGGATGATGTGTGCAGAGGCCATAATGTGTGCACCAGACATGCTCCCTGTTCTAGCTGCCTGCATGTCTAGTTTTGATACTGCACCTGCTATCTGCCACCTCCCCTGCTTTCTGCCCCGGCTGCATCACTCAGCATATTCCCAACGTGGTGGCAAAGTGGGTGCAAGGTGAGAGACAACTCCTACAAACCTCCTCAGGTTTTCTTACAGCACAAGGCTGCTACTGCAATGAGGTAATGTGAAGTTATGCTATTTTGACACGAGATCCAGCTTCTCATCTGGCTTCATACAATGTTAGAAGCTCTCAAGCACAGGTACACCAGCCCCCCAATAATTCAGAAAAAGAGATGACCGAGAATTAGCCTAAAGTTCCAAGGATGGGGCAGGCTAGCAGGTAAGAAGGTGGTACTGCAAAGTAGAAAGCACATGATCAACTAATATCCCTGCTTCCTCTCACACTAATTTTAGAATTGATGGGGCTTTGGGCTGAGGTTTGAGGTTTTTAACAGGTCAGAAAACCAACACAGATGAGATTGAGATGCTGGCTGACACAGATGGCTCATCAGTCAGCCCGCTCACCTCAACCCACCCCAGACTCACTGGTCGTGAGGTGTTCCTTGTTTATACTGCACTGCTTTTCCTTACCAGTTCTCAGCATTTTATATTTTTTCCCCTATTTTTGTTGTGGCTAGATGTTGGGGAGTTAACTTTTAACTTCCATGCAACCAACTGTACATTCTATCCTCAGCAAATAAACCCAGATCATGGGTTTATCAGTCACAACTAGCAGCCCTTTGGTGTGATTTGCATTCATGGTCTCCATTCCCCTCTTCTACATCTAAACCTTACAGTTCCTGAAATGACTTCTCATTGACTTTCTGCTCACAGCCAACAGTTTCGGGACAAGGATACATGATGCCAACTGTCAGCTTTCAACCAAGTATGTTTGGGAAAGGATGCTGACTATGACAAAGCTTGATATCAAAAGCAGACAGAACTGCAGTTTTGTATCCTTTTTTTGGGGGGAGGAGAAATTAATATCTGACCAAAGCAATTTTAATACTTTTAGGCACTTTAGATTAATTAAATTTAGTGGAAGGGGGGAAAAAAGCTCTTTTCCTCCCAAATGGTACTACTCCTATTGCCACAATGATTAAATGACTAACATTTGGAACCATAAATTCAACTTTTTTCTATGACCATGCTATTTTTCATTTATTTTTTCTTGCACATTTGTTTCCAGGCTTCCCTCTGTTCCTGGAACAACAATGTACAGATCTATTCCAAAGTCCTGTCTCCTCCTTTTCATTGACTTTACCCTCCACATTTTCTAGCTTTACCCACAAATTACTTTTTACCCTGACTGTCTAATGCTTAAGTCTTCATATAGCCATGCTCCGAAGAGGCAAACAGCTGAAGGACCCCCTTAATGTTGCTCATCTCCTTCCCTCTGTAGAAGTGGGGGACACTGCAGGGGATGAAAGTGGGACAGGCCATCAGAGCTCCTCACTCTCCATTTGACTAATCTCTCCCACATTGTCTGGGAGGACACCTGCTGCTTGTGAAAACAAAACCCACTGAGCTCTAACAATCTGGGCAGCAAAACACATGAATAGGCAACCATCAAACTAATTCAGTAAAGTTTGTTCAGGTCTGGACTGTCCATGTTGAGGTTTTTGCATTATTTTAGGTTATTATTGTTATTAGCATCAGATATACTGATTGCATTAGTTTTGCATTTTGGAAAGGATCTGAAAGGTCAACGAAGTGATTGGGGAAATAAAAGCACAAAAATTTTAGTTGATTAAATTTGAAACCTAACCTTTTAAGATGAGTGAAATCTGAGCCTGAGAACAGTTACAGTATAGCCCACAAAAGACCCCTTTCTACAAGGTATTCCCTAGCTCAGTAAAATTACAAATTCCTTTGTGCAGCAGAAATGTTTTGGAGTTATGTCACATTGCAAGGATCACTTAAAAAAAAATAAAAAAAAAAAAGGAAAGGGAGATCTGAAACCATCCCCCATCTACACAGCCACAGTTGCAAACGCCAGCAAAGTTATTGGAATTTCAAGCACAATCAGAGAACAGGCACCAACAAAGTAACTGAGGAGCTAGGTGGGAAAGGGTGTCAGCTCCAAAATCGGTCAGGCTGAAGTGCACGCTGTTGGGTACCAGAGGCAGGATGAAAAACAAGCCTGAAAGTTCACAGTGACCATTTTTTCTCCAGCTACTTGCATACAGTTTTTCCCTTGAAGAATATTTGGCTTTGTTTTTATCTAGGGTACTGATGCTATAAGCCTGCCAAAGGCCAACTGGCTGCAAGAGTAGATCCATGTGCAAATTACTTGCACTCTCCCTTCCCCACGTATCTTTTCATCACCCTCAACTTCGCACAGGTGCACGGTAAGTGCAAAATGCTTTGTGCTGAAGCCCAAACACAGAACTCTCTTCCAGTGCTGAGTGCTTTGGGATCTGTCTATCAGGTATCAGCCCTTCCAGAGTCAACACAGCCTTTATTTGAAGGTGAGGGAAGGAAAGTAGCAACAGCAGAGCACGTAACGAAGTGAAAGAGCACGTGTGGGTAAAATGGCTGCTCCTGGCAGCATGCCACAGACACGACATTTCCAGTGTTCATCACATCTCTCAGCACCTCCTCAGTGGGATACTTTTGTATTATTATATACACAGTGCAAAGGAATTCTGGACGTGACAATGACTTCCTAATCCTTTCACCTCTGTATTTCTCACAGAGGTCCAGGAAGGCACTCTCTGCCTAGCGGCAGAGGAGAAGACCCACAAAATACTGTGTATTTATCTGTAGGTGAAGGTGTAGCTCTTGTTATCAGTGTATTTCCATGGACCTTTTTCACCCTTCAATCATACCAGCTTGACCCAGGGAAGTTAAGACTGCAGTGGGGTTTTTGCCGACTGAGAAGAAAACTTGTACTTTAAATAAAGAGCTGAGGGGTGGTGACACCAGTCTGTCCAGCCTCACACAGCAAGGCTGCAAATAACTCATCCCATCCTCACGCTGTTGCTGCATCCTGCTCACATCCCCAGCACAGCCCCTTCTGGGACTGGGGACCAGACTTCCCGGTCGTGCCCCACAGCCCATCTTTGCCCTGCGTGCTTCAAGAGCACCGTGATGTCTTCCCATCTCACGCAGGGTTACTCCAGCTCCAGCTGGCCAAACCAACAGCATCCAGAAACCAAAGTGAAACATCCACATTACATGTGGCTTTTGCAACTATATCCCCATCTCACAAAACTTCAAACCTGCTTTTCTTTCTTTAGGAAATATAGTAGCAAAGTGCATAAGCTGACACAGAAGAAAGGGTGCCTCACTCCCACACGCAGGCTGAACCAGAGCAGAGGCATCAGACTAAAACCTACACACACCTCCACATTTCCATGTCCCTGACTGGATCCTGGGAAGTGTGAGGGAACAGTAAGTGATTATCTATAAATTATGGGTAAAATAGAGGGAGAGACAAATCCATGCACACGACCAATACAAAAACACTTGCAGGGACTGCTTGCCAAAATGAAAACCGTACGATTTGGCACTGCCTTAACTGTTGCTGCTCATAATACACTTAAAGAAAATTATGGGATATAAAACTCCTGGAATGCTCTGCAAAATTGGGAAGCGATTAGGCCAGATGATACCAATTTGACTCTAAGACAGCTTTGTCGTAATTCCAGAGTTAACAGCAATACAGTATGAACTGGTCCAAAACCTAAGCAGAGTACTTCCAGTATGCTCTGTAGCCACTGGGCATTTCTCCGTATGTGGCCCTGTCTGGTGCAGGTAGAAGGAGGAAAAAGAAAGGGCATACAACCATTAGTACAGCAGGATACTAATTAAATTTGAGATGGTTGGGTTTGGGTAGGGGCTGTTCTGGGGTTTGGTTGGTTGGGGTTTTTTTTCTTTTTGTTTTGTTTGGTTTGTTTTGGTTTTTTTTAGTTTAAGGAACAGAAAAATAAGTGCAATTAGTTTTGATTGTCAAAACCACTTGCAGAGGACATAGAAAATTATGACTGAGATTTTTTAATAATTGTTTAGAAGCACGTGGCAGCCTGCCTGTACAGCCACTCCAAACCAAACACAGACCAAAATAGCTGTAAATCTTCCAGAGATTTTCCCTCATGTTCCAACAGCCAGTCTTGCCACACTGTCTGCTCCAGAGCGTTGTCTTGACCCAACACCTGTTCCTCTTCCTTCAAGTGCATTTAGGAGAAAGTCTTTCCAGGACTGTGGACTGGCAGCCACCCCATACAGCTTAACATTCCTCATCCAATATTTCATTTCTCCTATTGTTTGTTAAGCATGGGTAGCATACTGCCATACATCATAAAGCCCCAACTAGAGCTGCTCAGTCTAAAAACAGAGGGTACAGCTGTGCTGTAGGCTCACATTCTGCAGAAATACCTCAGTGACAGCCAGCAAACCCAGCATGGTAACAGAG
Organism: Chloroceryle aenea; assembly: GCA_013399075.1. Lineage (NCBI taxonomy): Eukaryota > Metazoa > Chordata > Aves > Coraciiformes > Cerylidae > Chloroceryle > Chloroceryle aenea. The sequence continues at coordinate 3,687 of VWZY01005898.1, read as the reverse complement.
GTAGCACAGTTATGGAAATAAGGAGCTCTGCATGACCTAATTTACCTTGTTTCTCCTGCTGAAGGCCATGGTACCATGCTTGGTGGCTCGGTTTGTAGACTTAAAGCAGTCAAGGACTGCAACTGTGCATGTCAGTCACATCAAAAACAGCAGCACATCACAGAAAGATGAACTTAAATTCTAAGTATTACAAGTTTTTAAAGATTCACTAGTTATATAGTACTTGGACAGAAAATCTGCTTCCTTGTGTTAATAACTGTTTTCAGGCTTTCAGAGGAAAGTTAACTTTGGAAAGAGAATGGAAGGAAATAGGGCTGGAACCGGAAAAGAATGAAGTCAGATCAAATGCAAACATAGGCCAGACAGACTGAACTACCATCACTGGAAACTGGATGCCCTGGCTGAGGAGTGACTTTGCTGATCATAATCATCACCATTACATGGTGCCACAAGGATGTGGCAGGAGAGATGAGGGATTGAGCCCACCAAGGTGTGTGATGTGCAGTTTCCTCAAGGTACAGGAAAGCTCTAAGCTACTAAGGTCAAAAGCTGATTGGAACAGCTATGCTCTGGAAGGACCACACAGAATTGGAGCTCTCGGGAGGACGTGGCTGCAGGCGTCAGGGCAGGCTCCAGTCACTTGGCCAAGGCTCCTGACTCAGTACTAAGTGCAGCGGAACTGCACCAAACGCACTCTGCACCTGCCACACAACCTGCAGTCTTGAGCCAAAAGTCTCCAAGGAAGAGGCTCGAGGTTCTGCCTGCCAGTCCCAGCTCCCCTCCACCCGGCCCCCACCAGCTCACCATCAGCAGCGCTTGCTCCTACTGACTGTGCAGGACACGGGTATTTGCAGGTTGGCTAATTACTAGGTAAGCAGCCTCTCCTTTCCCCATCCTTCTTTCCAGTGTCATCCCCTGCCCCTTTGTGTAAGAACAGAGGAAACAGTAACTATAGGAAGCACTTCCAGCAAAGTAAATGGCCTTTCAGACCTGGCTTGAAACAACTCTGTGACAGCCTTACTGAGATCACTAAAGACATCAGCCATTTACTGGCAGCTTCCATAATCCCCTTGAAGAGCTAATAGACAAAAGCACACTGGAACGACCGTCACCAGCACGGCAGCAGCAAAGGCAGCTGCCTGCGGGCGGAATGTGCTCTAAAAGGAACCTGAGTTTTAGCATTTTTCCTGACACTGTTCCTTTTATACCGAGAGGTGAATTTGAGAGCTCACGAGAGCACCAAAGTTCTGTGTTCGCTTACATTCTTACTCTTTAAAGTTTTACTAATCTGGAAAATGAGCAAGGGAAGAAAAAATAACAAAACTTTGAAGATGTAATTTAATAGATAAAAGAAATACATTCCAGTATCTATTCATCACTGGTGTATAGGCTTCCCATTTCAAAAAAGAGGAAGCCTTCTGTTTGGGAAGGAAGTCAGATGAGAATCATCCTACAGTGCATGACATAGCTCAGAAAGGTCAGGAGACACGGGAATGTCTCAAAGACGTATAGAAAAAAGCAGAACCAGCTGTAAATGTGTTTTAATCAATCTTTCAAATACTAGAAGCGTTATGCTAAAGGAGAACGGGGGTGGGGAGAATAAAATCCATTTAAAAATGGCAAGAGCAACATATCACTTCTAAAATAAGCTTCATAGACAAGGAAAAAGTGATTCTGCACCTGCGAGTCATGGCTATTTATAACACACGCTCATTTTAATAAATAAAGAGCTGTGTTAAAATGCTGAGACATTATTAAATACTGAAACTAGCTATTGCATTTCGCTCATAGGAACCTTCCCAACTTTTCCAATTATCACCAAGGCTTAAGCTTTAAATGCAGCAGAAGAAGAAATGCTGAAAAACACTGCCACAGGCTGGCTTCATTTGGAATTTCTTCTTTTCAAAAGGATTGTTTTAAAAAAAAAAAAAAGGCAAAAAATGAAAAAAAAAAAAAAAANAAAAAAAAAAAAAACAAAAGCATCCAGAAGGGCTGGAAAGTACTTCAGATTTTTTTCCTTTCCCCAGCCCTCATTCTGTTACATACCTTAAAAGTGAACAATAAACTGTGTTTAGGAGAAACTTACAAACTTGGTTTGATGGAGAAGAGCTTCAACACGTGTACCTGCAGCAGCCTGCAAACCCCATTTTGGGCAAGAGGCTCAGTTAAGAGGCTGACAACTCTTGACTCCATATTGAGAGAAAGCCCCTAGAAAGCAGCAGGAGAAATCCCTGCACCTGCTGCAGGATTAACACAGGAAGATTTTAAAATGTGGCTGATCAGCTATCTGTATGAGGTGTCCTTAAACAGCAAGATGCCTGCCGCTTCTGTGCAAAGCCTTTCTCCTCAGACACGCAGAGCTGGTGGGATGGAGGAGCACCCTGCTGTCAATCAATCAGGAACAAGCTGAATTGGTTTTTGGGTGAGGGCTGTGGCCCGGTGCATTTTTGCAAGAAGCAGTGCTGATACATCTCCTCCCAAGGATCTTAAGTGTTAATTACTCCCCAGTGTTCAGGTCTTACTGGGATGTGTTTTTTTGGAAACTCAGGAAGGCCATCTGCTTTCCCAGCAGTGCACGATGGGCCTCGCCAGAGCAACTCCAGCAGAATTAAACAATGCACAGGGGAGGGATGAGGGGAACTGAGGTAACCAAACCACCTCCCCACCACCAGAGCACCGTATCAGTTGCATGGTCTGTTGTTATGCACATAAAACTCCACAGGGAAAAAAAGAAAAAAAAAAGAAGGATTAAGTTACCAATAAAGACAAGAGTTCCTCAGATCACCTACATCACTTACTTGCCATTTACCCACACTGTCCTGTTACAAAAGGCAGGACACCCCCAACCCAACCCCAGCTGACTCCTCAAGACTGCTTCCAGACAGATATAAAACTTGCCTAAATAAGACCAGGCCTAAGATGGTTAATTCAGATCCTAAATAGCAGATAATCATACAGAAGAAGAGATGTTTGCCCAGAGAAT
>VWZY01005895.1:0-12125 GCA_013399075.1 Chloroceryle aenea | reverse complement strand
ATGGGGAATGGAGATTAACAGTGCACTATTTTTGACTGAATGGGGTTACACCAGTGATGAGCACTGCCATACTGGACTTGTTAGAATTCTAGTACAAACTGTAGTCAAAGGCAGCAAAGTCGTATGCTACTACTGACATTGCTAATGCTTTTTTTTTTTTCTTCTATTCCTATAATACCAGAGTGTATGCCTCAATTTGCTTTCACCTTGAAAGTTGTCCAATACACCTGGAATCGACTGCCCCAGGGGTGGAAACACAGCCCTACCATTTGCCATGGACTGAGCCATACTGCAGTGGAGAAAGATGGAGCTCCAGTACACCTGCAATACATTGATGACATCACTGTATGGGGTAACACAGCCAAAGAGGTTTTTGAGAAAGGTAAGAAAATAATTTAAATTCTTTTAGACACTGGTTTTGCCATAAAAAGAAGCAAGGTCAAGGGACCTGAAGGTGAGATCCAGTTTTGGGGAATCAAATGGCAATATGGGTGGCAGCAGATCCCAACAGATATGGTTAACAAAATAAAAGTTGCATCCCCACCAACTAACAAAAAGGAAACATAAGCCTTCCTGCAGAAAGAACATCAGAAAGGCAAAAGTCCAGCCAGAACTCAATCCCACCACTTTTTTAAGAAATAATAAAAAAGGTTTTTACAAATAGATTTAGAACAAAAAAAGAGTCAAGGAGAACCTTTGCCTTTTATTTGGGTGGGGGAGGATGGGGGAACACTGCCACCAAAGATGAGGAAAAGGCTGAGGTACTTAATGCCTTCTTACCTCAGTCTTTGATAGTCACACCAGTTATCATTCAGCCCTCTGAGCTGGAAAAAAGGGAAGGGAAGAAGAATAAACACCCCATAATCCAGGAGGAAGCAGTTAACAACCTGCTATGCCACCTGGACACTCACAAATCTATGGGGCTAGATGGGATCCAGCTAGGAGTGCTGAGGGAACTGGCAGAGGTGCTTGCTTTCCAACATTTACAAGCAATCCTTGTTAACAGGAGGTCCAAGATGACTGGAAGTTTGTCAATGTGATGCCCATCTACAAAAGGGCCAGAAGGATGGATGTGGGCAACTACAGGCCTCTGAGCCTGAACATGGTGCTGGGGAAGATTATGGAGTAGTTCCTCTTGGATGTGTTCACCCGGCACGTATAGGACAGAGGATCAGGCCCAGCCAACATGGGTTCATGAACCTGATCTCCTTCTATGACCAAGTGANCAGAGAAAGGCAACAAAGGTCGTGAAGTGTCTGGACAACATGTCTTATGAGGATCAGCTGAGGGAACTGTGATTGTTTATCACCCTTTACAATAGGTGCATGTTATGTATGCATCACTTGAAAGACATTACAGGCATTACTCTCTACCCTGTTGTGATATTGGTAATGATGAAGGGATGGCTGACCTGATTTTTCATGGATGCCTATTGCCTTGGAGGTGTCTCAGATTGTTTATTGCCCTCTACAACTCCCTGAAAGAAGGCTGTAGTAAGTAAGAAGGATGTTGATATTTCAGTAGCGATAGGAGAAGAAGAAATGGTCTCAAGTTGTGCCAGGGGAGGTTTAGATTGGCTATTAGGAAAAAAAAATCTATACTGATAGAGTGGTAAAGCATTTTAACAGGCTGCCTGGGGAAGTGGCCGAGTCACTACCCCTGGAGATGTTCAAACAGTGGCTAGATGTGGCACTTAAGGACATAGTTTAGTAGTCATAGTAGTGTTGGGTTCATGGTTGGACTTCATAATCTTAGAGATCTTTTCCAACCTTACTGATTCTATAGGCTTTATAGACAGGCTTTTCAAGAACATTGACCACAAACACAGAATAGTAAGTTGGCTTTATTACAGCTATAATGGCAGAAGCAACACAGCTACAATAGTTCATCTTTCAGTTAGTTAATACAATGTAGGACACCTTGGCAGCCTGTTAGGTCTCCTGTTTCCATACCTTCAGTTCTAACATTGCCAAGGAAAAGCCAGCCTAAGTTTTATCTACATGTTTTGGTCACACTCAGCTGTTCTATAGACAGAGTAACAGACAACCAAATGCAGTTAGAGGATTATTATTTTTTTTAACAGGGTCTTTCATGGTCTCCATGAATACCCTACAGTACAGTAGTAAGGTATAAGACATGATCCCTGAACTGAATCTTTACTGAAGTAAAGATTTTTACAAATATCCTGCCTACTTTGCACCAATTAGCTGGCTCTTCTCACCAACAGCTTCACCAAAATCAGCCTTGGAAAAAAGTTTCTTTAGAATACAGCACTAATAATACAGTCCCTTGAATGGAGTCAGCAGAGGTAACAAATCCAGGGACACTGACACAGAGGTTCCAGCTTAAAGTTCCACTCCATAACAGTGAAATCTATAATACTGAGTGACGCAGCCAGTAAATTCTGTTAGATTTAACAGATTTATTTTTTTTAAAACAGGCAGTTTTTAATAATGGAATTATGTTTTTAAAGCATTTTCTTTCCCAGAAACAGATTACAGTAAGACAACCTGAAGAAAGGTTAATCACCTTTCATCCACCTGAAAGGGAAGATCAGCAGAGTCAGAATCCCAAAGTTGACCACAGCAGTTTTCTAGTCTGTGTCACCAAACAGTTTTCAAATGGTTTAACTAGGAAACAATGCTGGAAGACTGAAAGGAACTACAAGCCAATTTACACTGCCCTGACTGCAGGGAGTAAATAGAAACTTAAAACTGCCTTTATATCCCAGAATCTACACTGACTTTCAAACCAACCCAAGACTAATTCCACCTTAGGGCTAGAGGATCCCAAGGTTATTACAAGCAAGATTTTAAGTCTGACTGAAGCATTATCTCTTCTACAAAGCTGAATGAGAGCAAGGAAAAAATGCCAGTAAGACTCCTATGTAAGTGAGAGAATGTGGCACATGGGTCACTACCTCCTTTCCAAATATACTTCCTTGATATAGTGTTCAGGAGGTGTAACTGTGAGGTCTAATGTCCATTATCTTCTCAAGCAACATCCCAGCCTGAATACTCTCTCCATGAATTCAGAACAGTCTCCCTGCTGTGCAAGTAGCACATTGCTTTGTAACAATCAGCTTGTTTACTCAGACTCACAGCTACTAGGTGAAAAAAACAAAGCCTCAGTTTACACTGAGAGACAGGCAACACGTATCCATGAAACATCAGATCAGCCACCCCTTCATCATTACCAGTATCACAACAGTGTATAGAGTAATGCCTTTCAAGTGATGCATGCGTAACATGTGTGTACACATACATATGTGTAATACAGTCTCAAAGACTTTGGGCTGCTTCCTAGCTAGGAGAAACTTGACTTTTCCTTTTGCTTCTTTAAATGCAGTTATAAATCTTCTTCACTCCCTTTCTCAAATTGAGATACTCTGCTTAACATTGTCTTGAACTCAAGGAAAAACACCAGTTCTTCTGTAGTGAGCAAGAAAGTGCCATGCTCCCCAGCTACTATAGGAAAGGGACTGTTTTCCTTCTAAACTTACACATTAAACTGAACAGCAGAAAGAATCTTCAGAATGTCATGTTTCTGCCTAACTTGCGCACTGTAATAAAAAGAGAATCAACATTATGTTTGAGTGGCGTACTTCATGCTTGTCAGTACTAAACAGTCCAAACTCACACAATGGTAGTGAAAGGAACAAAGAGGTTCAGTCATTTCAGAATTACTGAAGTATCTCATTGCATAAATGAATGATACTAGTTGGCACACTCATTGTCTCCTCTCCCAACCACCAGTATGCTTAGGGAAATTATTGTGTGTGCCACTTGTACTACTAAACTCATTTTATCTAGAGTGATACCATTGAACCTTACTAATCAGAAGAGTTTTGGGGTGTTAGATTTGCAGACCAGAGTTTGCAAAGTAGGAAATGTGTGAAAGCAAAGTCTGAACTGGAGTGAGTTTAATCAACTGCTCCCTTTAAAAAGGCTGAGAGTTGAGTGGAGTATGTATATTCTGGTGAGACATAACCAGCCTACTTGAAAAGATGCTAAGTCAACAATACTCCTCCGTGACACACTATTTAGATTTTAGAAGTTCCTTCTTATTCAAGACTATTTCAAACTGCAACAAATAAATTACTTAATAGGTAAAGGGAGTATTTGACTATTACAACAAAAAAGTTAGTTCAAGAAATGACACAGCTACTTCGGCTGGTCAAGTAAGAGATGGCTGCAAAGTAACTGTAGTATAGCACTTGGCAATTTCTTCATTAAGCACTTTGTTAGCACTTAATAATTTCTTTGTTTCTTTGTCTATGCATACAAATTTGACCCTCAGGAAGAAACAAGTTGCATTACATTCACTTCTGTTGTGGAAAGAACTTACTACACACTGGGAAGAGATATTTCTCAGTTGTATGGTATGGCACACCACTGGTAACTTTTAATAAACTCCTGAGCATGAAGTATGTATGTCTAAGAGGCTGTAATAGAAATCTGGATGACATCCTATCTAGGAAGCAGCTGAAAGTCTAAAAAAAAAAAAGTAAAATGCTTCATGAACTTCTCCTCTTCCTCTAGTTGCTCTTATTCATCTGATGGTGTTTTCTGACATCTGGTCTACCCTTCCAGCCCCTGGTCTCTGAAGTCGGTCTCATTGGTAAAGCCACCAGCAACTTTTCCCTGCTACAGTGCCCACTTGAGGGATGCTGTCCTCAGTTCCATATAATAAAACTTTTATTTTGCCAGCATTAGAAAGCATGGTTAAGAGTCTGCAAGATAAGCTTTCTCCACTTCTTTTCCTGCAGCTATCAGGGAAACACCATGTTTAATAATCAGTAGGAAACAGGATTAAAATGACACAGCTGCGAGTTCACAATGAAATCTGGAGACATGTTAATTTTTTTTAATTAAGCACACCTTCCAGTCACACTTCAGACTGAATGTCACTTCTCACATTTTAGGAAAAAAGGAGAGGAACCTAAGGGAAAGACTGTATTTCAAAAATCTAAAGTCTGATGTATTTTAACAATGCCAGAGCTTTAAAAAAGGAATAAAGAAAATTCCTTTAATACAGCAAAAGGACTGAATGCTGACACAGACCTCTATGCTTCATAAAGAGAGCTCATCTACAAACTTGTCCTGAAGAATGACCTTTTTACCTGAGGCTTATGCTGTTTCTCTAAAGATCTGCATAAATAGTTTTACTTCAGACAAAGAATATGTGAATTAAATTAATAATTTAAATTTACAAATACAAACTCGATTGCTTACTTTGGGAACTGTCCACATTGCAGAGGTCTGAATACAACCCCATCTATGTACTATTTTCCTGTGCTGGCAAACAAGCTTATAATAATGGCCCACTCACCTCATAGAGAAAACACTGTGGTCTTCCTTCTCATGCATTAACTTTATCAGCTCCATCTTTTCTAGTGACGAGTGGGAACAACTGCTTTTCAGATTGACTGGTAATGTTCACGCTCAATCACACTGTTTCACCTCCTTCATAGCCATCTTGCATGGGGAGATACCATGGCTTTGGTAGCTATCCTACTTCATCCTGAAAGGTCCAAATTCTGAAAGGGTTTACTTGTTTTTAAGTTAAGCATGTATCTGTGTGGATACCTGAGTCACTTCCACACTACAGTATCTGAGGGCTCCAATACATCAGCAACATGCTTCCCCACATACCCCAGATTTGCAATGAAAGTCAGATTATCAAGTAACAACATCAGAAGATATTTTTCTCAGCAAACAATGTAGTATTACTACATTATTACTATTATTATCCAGGTCCCTGTGGATGGCATCCATTCTGTCAAGTGTATCAACTGTACCACTCACTGATGTCATCCACAAACCTAGTGAGATTCCACTCGTGTCACTGATGAAGTTATTAAATAGTACTGGTCCCTGTATGAATGCTTGAGGGACACTACTCATTACTGGTTACACATGGGTTTTGAGCCATTGGCTGTAATGCTTTCCACACCGCCACTCAGTCAATTCCTTATCCATCTAACAGGGCATCCATTAATCTGTATCTCTCCAATATACAGGCAAGAATGTTATGTGAGGGTGTGCCAAAGGCTTTACATAAGTCCATGGAGATGTAGCTCTTTCCTTGTCTGCTGATGCAGTCATGTCACTGTAGAAGGCCATGATTTGCCCTTGGAGAAGCCATGCTGGCTGTCTCTAAGCATCCCTCTCTCCTCCATATAATTCAACATAGTTTCCAGGAGGATCTTGTCCCGTGATCGACTGAGTATGCAGGTGAAGCTGACTGGCCAGTAGTTCCCTGCATTCTCCATTTTACCCCTTTTTTAAAAGTCTAATTGCAAAAGAAAGTCAAGCAATAAAAGTGCTCATGAGATTAGAATTTGAACCATCTCAACTGCTCCCTGGGTATACATAAATACCAGCTAACATATACCAACCTCTGTGTGCAGAAGGGAACAATTTTCCAAAAACCTGCTTATTCCCAACAAGCATGTTTATTAAGGAGTGATCTATCTATACATTCTGCAGGTAATTTTCATGCTGCTAGGGACAGGGTCTACAAATTTAGAAATGGTTTTCACAATGGATTTGGTAATCAGGTACTAGAAACAAATGAACAACACAAGAATCAGTTCCTCCTGTCTGAGCAGTCATTCTCCTTAGATCTTCTCTCATAACAAGATCATTCTGAGGCTATTTTCTTCAGAATTGGTATCAACTTAAATTGCAGCTTGAAACATACTAGCTCTGCTGCTAGAGCACAAAAACATACTTTCTCTTAGCTGCTGTATTACAGGACTCTTTCAAGTATGACTTTCTGTGTAGGTAAGTCTTACAAGACCAATGTTGATGCTTTAAGACAGATTAAAGATATGCCATGTTTTATTTTCCATTATCCTCTCCTCTGCAGTAAGATTCACAGCTCCTACACAGGAATTACCTTGTCTGGCCTCTTTTGCAGCTTTGCTTTGGTTTTGAGATTCAACTGTCTTACGTTTCTGAGCTTCCTGAACGCAAGTTATTTTTCAAAAGCTACCTGAAATTTCAAGCATTTTTTTTCTGTATATGTAACTAGACTATTTAAACTGATTTTCTTGAAATTCATCTTTTCAGGATCTCATTAAGACCCTGAAAAATCAGACTGCTTATGCAAACTGACTAGTGCTTTCTTTGTCTTAAGTTTATTGCAACCATTACAACATAAAGTCGTTGTCATTACTACAACAACAAAACAAAACAAACAGAAAAAAACAACCCACAAGAGGCTCAACTTTAAACATCAATTCTAAACCTTTTAAACCTTAGTTTGTTGCCTCCTTCCTGTTTCTTTATGGCATCATCCACCAAACCAGCAAACCTAGCATTAATTTGCACTTCTCCAACATTGCCCCTCCTCTCAAGAAAAGCCTTAAAGTACCAATACAGCCTAGCCTGAAGAAGAGAAAATTTTAGTGATAAAAATGGTGGTACTGCTGTCTGACTCTTGTAGCCTTTTTAACACACCTAGGAATCCAGAGCACGCATTTGTAGTCATGCATTTGTGGTTTTAATGTCAGTGAAATCCTGGGATCAGAATTTTAAATATAACTCAATTATATTTTCTAATTTATTTTCATTGTATGTTCAGTTTAGCCATAAAGCAAAAGGTAAACATGAGGCACTGCCTACTCAGGAACTAAACTTGCAAATACCTGTTTGAACCAGGATCAATTCTGCAAGCGTGGTTAAAGATGTATCATGAAGCTATCTCTAGGAAATTTTCTCAATGGAAAACTTGAGCTCTCTCCAAGTATGGCTTATCTGCTAAAATGGGAAAATCTAAATGCTATTAAAATTGGTCTTGGAGAGAAGCCAGAGAAGCCAAAGCAGTGTTTTCTTACTGTATATGAACTTTCCATAACCCCCATTTCCCTCCAGCTGATTTAAGTGCTGCTATTGAAATGTAACTTAATAATCTGAAGGATTGACTTGCCCAGTGAAAATGAAACAGTTAATTTGTATTCGACAGGCAATGAAATAATTTTCTCATCTCACTCCATTTACTAAGCATTTTCCCCAGTCTTGTTTCAAAGAAGGAAACACATTAACATTCAACACTTTATTTTTATCTTTTTCTTATATGTGCAGAACATGACTATTAGTAGCCAGAAGCACAGTTTTCCTTTCTGGATATATCATGTCTCAACCTGATAACTTTTTCACAATGAGAGAGACTTTGTAATTTATTGTAATAAATTATTGTTATTTATTGTAATAAATTAGGTAAAAATTCTGAGAAAATATGATGCAAATTCGGTATTTGCACAGCTGAATGTTTCTCTGGAAAACTGTGTTCTGCTTTTTTGGAGGAACGTTCAGTAAGCAAATTACATCAATTCCTTCCAACTCTTCCTTTTCTTTGGCTTTTATAACCAAGATGCACACTATCCCATAATTCACCCTGTATTGGTATTCTTCTCCCAGCTGTTCCCTTTAACTACATTTGCCCATTTGCCCAGACATCTCCACAGATCCTAGCCCCTGCCACCATCTAGACAGGACTTGCTCTTGTCCATACTATGCTCATTTGGAAAAAATCTTTTTCTTCCACACTGTCTGTTCTGAGAAGGAATAACATCAATGGGTATACAAAGTCCCTAATTCTAGCTCCACTGAAAATAAAGGACACAATTATTAAATTGTAACCCTTAATTAAGCATTAACTAATCTACAAGTAAATCAGACAGCAAACAGATATGCAGAAAGTTTGATGCTTTCAATTTTCAGGATTCCTGCATTCTGGTGGTTTTTGTTGTGGTGGTTAATTTGATGTTGGGGTTTTTTGTTAGCTTTGTTGTAATTTATTTATTTGTGTATGTGTTTTGAGGTGGGGTTTTTGTTTTGTTTTGTGGTTTTTTGCTTGTTTGTTTTCTTTTTGCATGAATAAATACTCCAAGAAACTTACTTAACCAGACAAAATGCATTTCTGTCTGTCCTGGACTGTAGAGATAGCAGCACATTTCTTCTAAAGGCTTCCCAAATGTTGCACTGGAAAAACTGCATCNTCTGGTACAGTATCTCATTCAAGGCACATAACGAGTGGATTTCCCCAGGTGTCAGTACCGGGTCCAGCCTTGTTCAGCGTATTTATCAATGACCTGCATGACAGGATGGAGTGTACCCTCAGCAGTACACGCCACAAGGCTGTGCTGTCATTCAGCAAGACCTGGACAAGCTGAAGAGCTGGGCTGAGAGAAAACTCATTAATTTCCATAAGGGCAAGTGTACGTTACTGAATATAGGGAGAAATAACCCCATGTATCTGTACAGGCTAGGGGTTGAGCTGCTGGAAGGCAGGTGTGTGGAAAAAGACCTGGGCATACTGGTGCACAACAGAATGACCATGAGTCAGACATATGCTTTTTCAGCCAAGAAGATCAATAGCATCATGGTATGCATCNTTTTGCTTGTTTGTTTTCTTTTTGCATGAATAAATACTCCAAGAAACTTACTTAACCAGACAAAATGCATTTCTGTCTGTCCTGGACTGTAGAGATAGCAGCACATTTCTTCTAAAGGCTTCCCAAATGTTGCACTGGAAAAACTGCATCTATAAAAAAAAAACCCCTATGAGAAACTGAACAGTATCCTCAGTTTTTCAGGGAACTATTGCACTCTTATCAGCTCAGCTATCAGAAAATTAGATACATACTTCATCTACAGAAAGAACTACCTTTTCAAGTAACACCATTCTCTTATTTTGAGGGTCCGCAATTTCTAAAGAAAGTTATGACTACTAGAAGGGGTCAACATGGATTCACAAAGCGGAAGTCACATCTGACTAATGTGATAGCCTTCTATGAGGGCATGACAGGATGAACAGATGGANGTAATGGGCACAAACTTGAACATACTAAGTTCCAGCTAAACATCAGGAGGATCTACTTTACTTTGAGAGTGACAGAGCACTGGAAGGGTCTGCCCAGAGAGGTGGTGAAGTCCGTCTCTGGATACATTCAAAACCCTCCTGGATGCACTCCTGTGCAGCCTTCTCTAGGTGAACCTGCTCTGGAAGGGAGTTGGACTAGAAGATCTCCTGAGATCTTTTCCAACCTCTATCATTCTGTTTCTGTGATTCTGTAATTAAAGTTAAAATAAAAAGTAAAAATAACAACAAAAAAACCCAACAAACAATCAAACAAACAAAAAAAATCCAGCAACAAACCACACAACCACAAAAACAAACAAACAAAAGAACAATTACTTTCAATAGTTTTCCCATCATACCTCACCATATCTGTTTGGAAAGGCAGAAAACCCCCTCTGAATACATACTATAAAAAAAATCATATGCCTATGATGGAGATGAAAGGCTTCCATAGTTAAATAGGCTTCTTTTTCAGTGTCAGCAAAACCACCACACAGCCCTGCTGAATAGCAATAAGGCAACATTTCAGTATGGTTACATTAGTCACTATTTTTACAAGCTGTTGCCTTTTGTCTTTTAAAAATATAGAATTTATTTGGTCTATCTTTCCTGATTCCACGGGCCACCAAGTCTTAGAAGATTTATTAAACACTGAGGCACTCTTCTGATACATATCCAACACCCAGATTAGAAACCTGTTATAGTTACTAACTAGTAAGATTCAGGTTTTCTTTAGATGAATGCTCCAAAGTTTAACTGAAAAACAGAATTCATATAGGTCTCCTCCTTGAATCTGAACTAATTAAACCTAATCTAACCTTTGTTTCATGTGAAGATGATTTTGTGTGGTGTATAAGGGTTTTGTTTGAGGCTTCCCCTCTTCTCCCCACTTTAAAGGTGAACAGAAAGCATGCACAAATTGGTATTTGTGTTGTACACAAAGAATCTTCTCATTTCATTCCCCTATTTTTTAAGCCTATCGCGGACGCCCAGCCTCCTGGGCCAGGCATTGTCGCTCATAGCCAGCAAGGGGCATTCTCGGCCACAGGTTGTATGCCAGCAGGGCAGGCCTTTTAAGCACCCATCCCATTGTTATTATTCTTTCGTATGGGATAGAATTATAAAATTGTTCTGATTGAAAGACACCTTCAAGACCATCAAGTCCAATCTTCAGCTCTGCAATACCAGGTTACCACTAAACCATGTCCCTAACCACCATATTTACACATTGTTTAAATACCTCCAGGGTTGGTGACTCCACCACTCCCTGAGGCAGTGCTGTAAAGCACTGGAACAAGCTTTCAGTGAAGAATTTTTTCTAATATCCAATTGTAACATCCTCTGACACAACTTAAACCCACTTCCTCTTGTCCTATTGATTGTTACTTGTGAGAACAGACCAACCCCAACCTCACTACAGCTCTTTTCAGGTAGCTGTAGAGAGCAGTAAGGTCTCCTCTGAGTCTCCTTTTCTCCAGGATAAACATCTCCAGTTTCCTCAGCCACTCCTCACAAGATTTGTGATCTAAACCCCTCACCAGTTTCATTGCCCTTCTTCGGACACACCTCAGCACCTTGTCCTTCTTGTAGTGAGGGGCCCAAAACTGAACACATTGTGGCTTCACCAATGCTGAGTACAGCAAGATTAACAGGTCCATGGTCCTGCTGGCCACACTATTTCTCACACCAGCCATGTGTTTGTCTCCCTGCAGCCTAGTTGTGCCCTTTACCTCAGTTTGACCAAGTTCACCATAACCTTTCACACAGTTGTTCTGAATGCATAAGAAGCAAGATAATGTTGGCATAAACATATGTAAGTAAAAACAAAGGAAGGGACTTTGTCTTATGACAGCACTTATTTATAAGGTATGAACCTGCAAAACCTAACTGGATTGTTTCTCTGAAATGTAAAACAAATTGCTAATTTGTTACGGGGGCAGGATGGGTCCTGGAAGCATAACCAGAAAACAAAATACAGACATTATGAGAGCACAATATAACTATATTTAGGTTGCTACAAGCTGATTATTAAAAATAGTCCTGATAAAATATTTAAATAGGTCAAATGTTTCCTTGTAGATGCCTGGTATTTCAGAAGTTTTCCAGTTACAAGTCTCCTCTCCGATACACTTATGTACGAATGCACAAGTCCCAGTATCAGACACTTGCAGAGCCTTTCTTTGCTGCCTCATGACTCCTCCCACAGCATAAGCAACCTGTCATGAATACACTGATCATAAAATCATAGAATAGAT
>VWZY01005890.1:1215-16864 GCA_013399075.1 Chloroceryle aenea | reverse complement strand
ATTTGGAAAACATACCCTATGAGGAGCGACTGAGGGAGCTGGGGCTGTTTAGTCTGGGGAAGAGGAGGCTGAGGAGAGACCTTATTGCTCTCTACAACTACCTGAAAGGAAGTTGTAAGGAGGATGGGGTTGGCCTCTTCACCCTGATGACAGGTGACTGGACAAAGTTAAATGGCCTCAAGTTGCCAAGGTAGGTTTAGTTTGTCTATCAGGAAAAACTTTACAGAAAGGGTTGTTAAGTACTAGAACAAATCCCCAGGGAAGTAGTTGAGTCACCATCCCTGAAAGTGTTTAAAAATTTATTGGATGTGGTGCTCAGGAACATGGTTTAGTGGTGGGTTGCTAGAGTTAGGATAATAGGATTAGGTTGAGGTTGGACTTGATAATCTTGAAGGTCTTTTCCAATCTGAGAAATTCTGTGATTCTGTGATGATAAAAGCAGTTTATATACCAAAATAAGCAAAGGATTAAAAATCAGTGCTTTAAAAAGAAAGCACCAGTTGTGCTGCAAGTTGCTCTGATAGTCAAATTCTTAAGTTATTCCACACTTCTAGTTCAGAAACTGGAATCCTGAGGATGCACACATAGATCTTTCAGTTCTGACAAACAGAAATAACATTCTTCAGTTGTGTGTTTTTATTCTGCTAAGTGTTTTTCTGTTGAGCAGCAGAACAGGATAAAATATTTATTTTCCCTATACAACAGATACAGATACATATATAGACATAGGTATAGATGCTATAGACACATACATATATATATTTCCTATAACATAAGAGTTTGACTAGAGTAGCAAATCCTCTGTATATTCCATATCTGGTTACTACCAGTTGTAGTATGGATCTCTGCAAGGACTGATACTGGAGCCATATTGGAAAAAAAAGCAGATACAAGGCAGTATTTTTTTGTCTACTTCAGAGTACACATTTATTCGTGTCACCCAGGACCTATGGAACCGGCTACTGTTTTTAGCATTTCTAGTTAGTGTCTATAATCATTACATAAAACATCATATACTTTGTCTTTACATTTTTGGCATGTTAAATTATGGTCTTTCTTAGTAAAACTGAAAATGTCAATGAATAGAGTGTGTAAAGTGGAAATATGTGCAGGTACAGTCAGAGGCAAAAGGCACTTGCCTCTACAAAATTCTAGCACATATAAAATGAAACTAAGAGTATATGAACTTTATACAAGTAAAACCCTACTGAAAAGTACAGTAGAGAAAAAAGCAGCCATCAATTCCAGTGCAACGTTACACTGTCTAATAATAACGTGTCCAACAGTCATGGGAAAAGGAAATATATAATTAGTACACCTTTACTAAAAAACATAACCTTGTTTAACTGACCCACTTACTTTTGATACAGCTAACCCTCATCTTTAAGAAAGAAGTTACAAATCAGATGAGTCATGTCAGCTTCTAGGAAGTATATAGTCTAGTAGAGGTTACCTTTTTTAAAAAAATTGTTAACACTGACTTTTCTTTTGTATTCTTCCAGTAGAAACTGGAAATAATTATATATTCATTATTTGAAGTATAATCATGCACAGTGGCCATTGACACAAGGAAGAATCCCACTGTGCTAGACAGTTAACAGTGTATATTATGAATTAACATCATTGCCATGTCTCATAACTCAGTAAGAAATTCAACAGTTTCATTAGTTTCAAAACACAAGGACAGTATCCAAAAAGGAGACTAGACTAGACAGTTCACTGTTCTAATTTCTGTATGTCTTTTATTATTAAGGCTCATGATGGGAGAATATTCTGAAATTAATCAAAAGACACATCTAAATCCAAGCCTGAAATCCAATTAGAAATAACATTTATGTTTGGCCTTATGAAATTTATATTACAAATGAGGCATCATGAACATTCTAAAATTTACAATCATTTTCTGGTTCTATAATGGCTCGATTAGCTGCAAAGTGACATAGAACAGAAGGCTGAATAAATCATCCTTTATCAAAGTGGTTTTATGAATACCTACAATAAAGTATTTTTTCACTTATTTCCCCTGAGATAAGAGTGTACTAAGTTCCTAGCAGTACTGCTTTTGGTTTATAACAGCATCGTAACAAACTTGCATCCGTTCACTTAGGCACTCAAAAAGTGTAAAAGAACTATTATAAAGTAATCCAATTTTTTGCTAACAATCACACAAATAAATTTAATCAATTTTATGTTGATAATAATGTTATACCTGTTGAGGAAGGGTCACAAGGGAAATTTCCACATCTGGGTCACAACACTGAGCTATTTTGAATTTCATCTATTGATGTCACATGAAAGTAACTTTAATCAGGTGATGCCAAGTTAATACTAGGTGTCAAGGAAGAGAAGTGATGCCAGCAAATCATAATGAAGAATCTCAGTCAAACATGTATTTAGTATCCTAGATAAGACCACAAAATAACATGGGAAGTATATGAAATGCAATTATTCAGACATATAATAAATCCATGGTTACAGTATATGTACTTTTAAACAACCACATAAGAGATCTTTCAAAGAAATTTCAGCATTCACTGGAGGAAGAAATATGCTAAATAATTCATCAAAGCATAAATTGAATAGCTTTTTATGTCCTGTACACTGCATGTTTTGATAAATATTTTGCTCAGCTGCTGTTCAAAAACAGTCAGAAATGGTTGTAGCCCTTGTTTCTTGGTGGGTAATTCTTCACTGTCCCTCTTTTCTAATGAAAAAAAACCCACAGAAAACTCTTGAAGAGCTTCTTATTGTCACAATATCAAAAGGTAAAGATTTTAAAATCCAGAGTTCATGGGATAGTTGTCACAGTTCACTGTTTTTTCATCTCTTCATTTTCACGTGGTTTACTACAATTGTATTCCACAGGATGCTACAATTGTGCATCACACAATACATTACTGGGATTTAGAAAGTCTGGGGTTAGTTGATTTAGGCAATTACCATTATGACTTAGAAATATGTATAGCTGTTTAAAGAGTGTAGCCCAGCACTGAAGGAATCCTCCTCACATAACCAAGATAGGAAAGCTTCTCTCACATTTAAAACAGGTGCAGTTTGGATCATTTCTCCACCTAGTCAACTGCCATTCCAGCAATCTTGTTGATGCATTAGAACCAGATATAATAGCTCAAGTTAATACTGGAAGGGCACAAGCTAATTTCAATAGCAATGGAAAAATATTTTTTAATAGACTATTGCAGCTAAGTCATACATCCATAATACTATTTCCATGCAATGGTGATAACCACTGTCATTACTATGCAGCTTCTACCAATAAATTCTATCATAACTGGCGCCTTCACTGTCTTCCTACACACTATTTCATCATGCAGCAGTATGAAATAGCCTTTGCAGCAGCAGCTGCATTCAAATACAGAAATAACCATATCTAAATACAAACCCACAGCCATTTAGAGTCAATTTTTCCTTTGCACATGATTTATTTCAACATATTTTTCTACCTACCAATGCTTCCAATAAAAAGTTGGATAATTCACTAACTAATTTTGTAAGACCAAGATTTTTTCATGAACATCCACTGCCACCAAGAACTATATCAACTTTCTGCCAAATGTCAAGCTCACACTCAACAAAAGTTTCTCCTTCTAAGTTGCCATCCAGTGAGTTTTCATTAATGTGATTATTTTCCTTTTGCAAGAAAAAGGAAAAGCAAAACCTATTTTAGACATGAGGACTAACCCATCAAAAATACTAGACAGAAGGTATTGATACTACTACATGGACCATCACAGACAGGTACTCTGCAGATCAATCCAGAGCTCCACTGAGAGACCTACAGACTTTCACAATAACGTATACAATGAACACACTACTTTTCTCACAGTTTGTTAGACCTACTCTTCCAGACAGCGTGGAACAAAAATGCTTGAAGATAAAGCCCTTCTGTACATAGCTGTATATACTTTGTCCAGAAGAAATACATATAAAACTTTTAAATAAGAGTCTTAGTTAAAAGAAAGTACTTAGATACATACTTTTAAGTATAATGCCCATTTACATCAAAGCTGTATAAACAGTCAGTTATATCATGGCCTCAATTTCCCAGACATGAAGTTTTCAAAGGACTTGCCTCTTTCTAAACTTTATTTATGTCTGGATTTTGAACATTTCTGTAGCTGTGAAGGAGTCATCAGGAAGCCATCTCAGAAAGTAACCTAATACTCCAGTCAAGTAGTAGGACTTGGTATGAATAGGAAATTCATGAATAGTTGAGCTGCTCTTTTGTATTACTTGGAAAGCTCAAGATGTGCTAAGGAAGTTTGCAATATACATAACTTAAGCCTATGGCAATTTTGTCAAATTGGCTGAGTCACAATCCCTGGACCAGAAGAATTTAGGAGATAGATGAAGAAGTTAAGCAAATAATAATACCTAAGTAACTGAGAAGTTAAAATAAGTAAATAAACAAACTGGTAGCTAAATTTTAAAAATATGTTTACGGCATTTTTTGTCAAGCATCTGCTTTTCAAACCAAAATTCTCCCCTTAAGCTAGAGTGAACAACCATCACACAAGTCTCCTAGAAACGGTGGTGTTCTGTCTGTCTGGATGTAATGATGCATTCACTGCTTTTGTTGAATGTCAGACCTAATTGCTGCAGATACTGGAGGTTTACTTGCAATGCAGCCAGCAAGTTTTTGGTTTGCTTATTCTCTAAAGCCCTTTAATATGCCACAGAGCACTTCTACTGAAAATAAATAAATAAATAAATAACAGTAATTTTAAAAATGTTTCACTTTTAAATATATTTTTCTTTTCTTCCTCTTTATTGAGAAAACAATAATAATAATGAGGTTGCATAAAGTGTATTTATCTCTTCAAATTCTAAGTGCATGAAGTGAAAATATGTATAAATATACAGAATGCCCTAAGAGGAGAAGAAATTAAGATATAAAACTAATCACCACAAAATCACTGTGAACATTTCAAGCAGTTTTATGAATGCTTGACTTCCACTCAAGGACTCAACCAGAGTGGTTTCCAGTCTTATTGTCTACCATTAATCTTCTTTTTTTTTTTTTTCCACCTCAAAAGTTTGTAGGTATTTCTAAATTCTGTTTTATTCCATACAATTTTTTTGTCATCTTTATGTTTTAAAGAAATCTGATACTAATGTAATCTTTCCCAAAAGGAATTTCAAATTCAGTTATCACCACCTTATACCAACAGCACATCTCTGGAGCCTTATCAATAATCAGTATTTCAACACTAAAATAAGATATATTAAAGACTACATTTTTAGCTTTTATACATGCAGCAAAACTCATATGCATGTAATTTCAAAACAAAACAAACAGTAGACTTAACTAGGGAGAAATGGGTTCTTTTTTTCTTTTTTTTTTTTTACACCTGAAAAATAGATGTGACTGTATATACCCAGTCTGGAAATAGTGAATGTGATGACCTCAACTACGGGGATAAAATTAGATTCTTCACATTTAAACTACATGTTAAATACAACTACTAATTTAACCTGCAAAGTATATACACTTGAGCCATAGAGTGGTTTTATCAGTATGATTTTGAATTATCATTTTCTGTGTACAAAAATGGGGTTTGATAACATTTTTTCTTTTATCAATCGTTTCAGATTAGGTCACAAGGAAATACAAAACTTTTCCTGTAGATTTAGAAAAGGCAGACTTCTATTGTCTTATGTCCATCAGTGGTGTGTATTTAGAATTAAAACACATGAAATGGATATATTATTTGGAATCAGCAGAACTTTCCTATGCAAGTTCTATGACCCAAAGTAGGTCAAGTTTGGTTCTCACTACTTAAACCATTTCCTTTTATATGAAAAAAAAATACTCATTTTAAATCAGGACAAAAAAATATATTTCTACACCAAAATAGTGATGATCATACACATTTCAATAAAGAAAATGTCTAAAGAAAGATAAACAGTAGGACTGCAGAATCTTTTAGCTGAAACTATATATTTAGGTTAACCATTAGCCTCAGGTCTTGACCAATATAATATTAAGGTTAGAATACTCATTGTCTCACTTTAGCAGACTTTAAATAAAGAGAACAAGAGCTTTAGCAAACCCAGGTCTTGCAGAATAACGAGAAAAAATGCCTTTTCCTAGGCTGTGGAAAAGAAGATATTCCTTTCTTTGGGGCTACACACACTTACAAAAGGGGAAATGAGTAACAAAGTCTTGGTGTTATGCACCTACCAGCCTCTGACCTCTATCTACTTGCAGTTATAGTAAAACATTAAAGCATTTAACTGACAACTTCAAATATATTTCTCCCTTCTCTCAAATTGGGAAAACAATCCCAGAAAACATGCTTAAAGATTTCCCGGAGGGAAAAAAAAAAAATATACATATAGTCAGGGAAAAGAGAGATATCAAGGAATTCACTAGTACCTGCCTATTACACTTACCTGAGAAACATGTTGACAAAACATTGAACATCGGTTTTGTTTGTTTTTCTTGTTTGCTTTTATTGAAAGTTCAGACGTAGGCAATGATCTCTGCCTGAATCAGCAACTCATTTGGATTCAGTAAAGCAGTAGCAATACCTCCAGAGGCAAATATAAATGAAGTTGCTAGAACTGTCTGGGATGAGGAGAAGAGGAAATGAGATGTGAGCATGAATGAAGATTGAGCCGACAAAACAATGCAATCTCTTGTAGAATCACAGAATCATTGCAGTTGGAAGGGAACTCTAGAGATGATCTAGTCCAACCCCTCCAACAAAGCAGGCTGGACTAGAGCACATTACACAGAATCACATCCAGGCTGCTTTGGAAAAGCTCCAGAGAAGAGGACTTCACAACCTCCTTGGCAGCCTGTTCCAGGGATCCGTCACTCTCACAGGAAAGAAGTTTTTCCTCATATTTAGATGAAACATCCTGTGTTCTGAATTATGCCCATTGCCTATTGTCCCATCACTGGGCACCAATGAAAAGAGTCTGGCTCCATTCGCCTTGCACCCAGCCTTTAGATATTTATAGACATTTTTAAGATTTCCTCTCAGTCATCTCTTCTCCAAGCAGAATAGTCCCAGTTGTCTCAAACTTTCCTCACAAGAGAGATTCTCCAGTCCCCATTCATGTTTGTTGCCCTCCACTGGACTCTCTCCGGTAGTTCCTTGTCTCTCATGAACTGGAGAGACCAGAACTGGACACAGTATTCCAAATGTGGCCTTACTAAGGCAGAGTAGAGGGGTGAGATTTCCTCCCTTAACCTACTGGCCACACTTTTCTTAATGAATGCCAGGGTACCATTTGCCGCCTTTGCCACAAGGGCACATTGCTGGGTTATGGTTAACTTACTGTCTACCAGGATTCTAAAATCCTTCTCCTTGGAGCTGCTTTCTAGCACATGTATCCCTAACCTGTCTTGATACATGGCATTGCTCCTCCCCAGTGCAGGACCCTACCTACATTTGCTGTTGTTGAACCTCATTACTTTCTGCTCTGCGAAACACTCCAGCCTGTCCAGGTCACACTGCCTGACAGCACAGACCTGGGATGTCAGCCACTCCTCGCAGTTTTGTATCAGCAGCAAACCTGATGAGGATACAGTCTGTTCCCTCACCTAGGTCACTGCTGATAATGTTGAATGGTATGAATTGGAAAACATTGCTGGCTACAGGCCTCCAGGTGGACTCTACACCATTGATCATGACTCTTTGAGCCTTGTCACTCAACAAGTTCTCAATCCATCTGACTTACTTTAGAAGAATTTAGGATTAGCTATTTTTGAAATACAGGTTGACTGTTTTCTTTGTTTCACAATCAGATTGTTTGACTAAGTGAATCATAAGTTGGTATGTCTGTTTATACACAGATGCTGCACTCATACTCCACATTCACTTCAGAATAATCTGTTGAAATTTGGCTCATTTTTGAAGTCAGTATGACTAAACAAAATCTATCCCCAAAAGATAACAAGCAGGAAAATTACAATCCCCCATTAAACAAGGACCCTATCCCTTCTCTAACCCACCTTGTCTGTCTTCCTCTTCATTAAACCCTTAGAGGATTAATTCACACAGTGCCTACCATGTCACAAAGGTGCTCCTCAATAGATTAGATTATCCTAGAATGAGCAGCGCTGCCAGAACCACTGATACCTTTGTATACGCCTTTGCCATAAACATCTTAAACTACATGTTGTTCCAGACCACAGGAGTCTGTTTCACATTTTGCATGAGATGCCACTTCCACAAGATTTCAACAATAAAGAGTGAATATTCTTATAAAGGAAATATAAAAGGGCAGTGCATATATTTCAGGTGAGTGTGGACACACTATGCCTAATGGACTCATAGGGACAGTCCTCTGCACTAGAGATGTACCCAGACTTCATTTGTTCACAAATATTCCAGCCAACTACTGTTGTTGATGGACAAATTGATAGGGGAATGTAAAGGTCTCCATACTCTCTTCTATCTACAGAAAATATGTGAAAGCAGCTGCTGTGCCCACCAGCCCAGATCCACTTTGTGTGGGTCTTAAAATGGGGAATACTGTTTTTTCCTTTCTCTTTGTAGTACATGCACTGCTCCTCCTTTGGTAATACAGTCACACAATCAGTCAGTGGTCTTAAATTTTTCATCAACTAGTTATCTGGAAACTGACAAGTACTTTTTATTTTCCACTCACAGTTACTGAGGAATTCTCATGCTCTTTGCACTGCCAAAGTCCTCTTTCTAAATGTTAGATGGCTTGTTTAGTAGAACAGAGCATAAGGAATTGTGTTTTGGGGCAACTAATAATGTCTGTTACAGAGATGATCAGTAGCATGAGTTAAATGGCAATTAAGGTTATGAAATGTATAAAGTGCCAAATACACTTTATCACAAAAAACATTCAGAAGGATAACTTTTATTATTGTGCATCTCTCTAAGAAATCCTTTAATTATAATTTTTGAATGTTGTTGAGTGATAAATCACCATCTATGACAGAAAGCCTCTGTGGCATCTTTATTGTGAATTTACAATCATGAATGAAGAAGCATAATGAATGCTTTTTAGGTTTACCTCTTGTCTGTAGTTCCCCAGTTGAATTCTGCACTGGAAATTAACCACTGAGCTAGTTCCTGACACCTCGCTCCACTTCCTTCAATTTCTCAAGGGACAAATAAAATAAATAAATAAATAAAGAAAAAGAACAGTAATGCTGCATGAGGACTAGTATATGCCTGGTATATCTCCAGCATAAAGCAGCTCCAAAGTAATTTCCATCTGGTATATGTGGCTTCCACTCCTCACATTAGACTGCTTCCCCAGATGCAACTGGCATTGTGCTTACAGGTCCTTAGGGCCTGCTCTTTGTGCTGTATCAGCAGTGTCAGGCTGTTCTGAATTTTGCCTGGGTGGATTAAAATACAGATTGAGCCAAAGATTAGAAAGGTGGAAATTTTTTTAGATTTTTTTTTCTTGCTCCCACTAATATTTTTCTTCTACTACTTCATATACTGGGAATATGTTGTTCTGAGTGCAACCAATAATGAAACTACCAAGAAAGTAATGAAGTCAATAGCTCTTTTTAATGTCTCTCCTCAGGAAAGAATTCAAGATAGGGTCTTTATTACCAGCCTGTACTACCTGAGTAAGCCATTTTGTGATCTTGAAGAGAACGCTAGCACTGACAAGCTAAAGCAACATGGTGCTTTTTTAGTGCCTGAAATTCACTTGCAGAAAACATCAAAATCTCTTTACACCTCTGCTGTCTGACACTGAGGCATTTGGACAAAACCACACCATCAGAGGAGCTTCATTTATGATTTTGTTTGAAAATGGATTTTTCTTCCTCTGTATGTGCAGCAGCTGCTGTAGTTCAGATTCACCATCTGACTAAAAACAGTTCTCTGATTTTTACACAACACATAAATCCCAGAATGTACTTGTGCCATTGAAAGGTATATTCAGTGAGTTGTCTTGGACAGGGTGTGCAGTAAAAGCAGAGATGACCTTACGCCACCTTTTAGGTGTCTGCACAAAGGCCAATCTCCAAAGCACCCTGTGAGCACCGGCTGTGGGCTGAGGACCCTTCACCAAACATGGATACTATAAGCAGTGTACCCTATACACATCCAAGGGGAGATGCTGGCACCATTCCTAGAGACAGTGTAATGCTACAGAAAGGATGGCACCATCATTTCCAGGAAAACATTTCCCAGACTTACTACATTGCTTCCTGCATCTCTTACATGGAATACCTCCATTATACTGTGCTTTGGCAACCTCTTTTTCTCATATTTCCTAAAATTAAAATGCTAATTATTTTTCCAGCCTAAAATCTGAAGGCAGTTACACAAAAATATTTAAAAATTTTCCATGAAGTGAGGAATCCCAAATAGACTGAGGTGGGGGAGGGGAAGGTAGAAATCATTCCATTACCCAGATGAAAACTAACAGAAATTGCCTGCTCAGGTGACCAAGAAAGGGATAGACTTGTGGAATGATTCCTCTCATATTTATTGTGCTTAGCTCCCAGTTTGGACTTTAATCTGAAACTTGGATATTGACAGCCTTGCTACTGGCAATAGCCTAGTTTTATTACATGATTTTGACAGTTGTCAAAACAGGATTTGTGGTGTCAGTGCTTAAAGATGACTAAAACACATAAAAGGCAGTGCAACTTTGTCAGGTACAAAAGCAAATTGCTCTTTTTCAAAGTCTCTATTTCTATTAAGTTAAAAAGAAAATGACAAGAACTTGTTATTATATATACTTGCGTGTATATATATATATAACATTTTTAATATATGTGTGTTTATATCTATAAAGTCACCCTATACGTCTTCAAAAAGAGTCAATGAATAAGCAGCACCCAGCACTCCTTAATCAAAGGTATTTTACTGAAGAGAAATAACAAAGAAGTCACTTTCTAGTTTCAGGATCACTGCAAGTGCCATATGGGAATCCTTATTGTCCTGAGCACCCTCAATTAAGAGTGCATTACAATAACAAGTAACAGCTGCATGGGAGGTGGAAGGCAGAGAGGAAGATTTTCATGATTACTGGCAATGCTGACTGTATCAAAGGCAGCTACAGCACTTTCCTAGATGCTGGAAAGACTGCAATGGAAGGATGTTTGCTCTTGTAATTAAAGAGGTGTAGTAGAGGGAATCTTTCCATCATTCCCCCATGGAAGAACATTGCTTTTGAAAGATATATGGTTGCCAGGAATCGGGGCTCCAGCAGTGTAAATCCCTTCTCTTGACAGCACAGCTCAGCATTAGGAGAGGCATAATTGAGTACTCAGTATTAAAAGGAAAAAAAAAAAGGAAACAAAAAAGTTTGTCTGGGATCTGATCCAAAGCACACTGAAGTTAATTGAAAAAATCTGGATTCAAATGACATTTTGGTCAGATCATAGTGCACTTAAACAAGTTTTTTTATTATTATTATTCTTTAGACACAGAATCTTCCATTTGCAACAATGAAAGACAAGTCAAGGAACTATGCAGAGGTGAAGTACATATTACCTTTTTAGTCCAGTGATACCAATACTAAGAGAACAGCTTGATTTTCTAGTGTTTATGTTCATCCAGACAACAAACTCATGGAGAAAATAGGTTGTAGAGATCAGTGATCTCTTTAGTTGATAAGAGAGCCATCAAATGACTTAAAGCACGTAACTATTGGCAAGGGAAGTAGAAAAGTTTCCATGGGGCCAAGGGTGAGGAGAAGGAAAGGATTGTTAAAGTACAGGCACTTAAAAGCAGAATGAGAGGTCAATGAGTATACAGGAAGGCAAGATCACAAAACTTTATTATTGGAGAATGAAAAGAGAGAACAGAAAGGAAGTTCCACAAAAATAAAAATACATTTAACATCCTTAGAGGAAAAGAAGGCAAGGATGCCATGGAAAATTTTCCATACATATATTTAGACTGTATACAAGGGGAACAAAGAGAGAAAAAACATAAGATGAAGCAGATAATCAAAACTATTACCAGACCATCAAGGAGGTTAATGAAGCTGGAAATGCTTACCAGAGAAAATGCCTCTAGATGAGGTGATATGCATAAAATGGTATGAAGTATTGATAACAAAGCAAAACATATGATGATAAATAAGAAGATGTGACAAGTCATTATACTCGAAGTTGGTTTAAGATTCTCTCTTACAGAAAGGAGAGATTATTGTACCAGCAGTTAAGCTCAAAAGTTCGGTGATAAAGCTAACTGGAAGCCTTGCTTCCAATGCAGTGAGGTTGCACACTGCTTTACCATAGAGGTTGGTTATTTATGTAACAGTTTTCCCTCCCTCAGAAACAAAAGGCACAAGACTGTGCCTTGAGTCACACCTGGTGGCATATCTTCTGGAACAAAAGACATTTTGGGGGTTATTAAGTGCTTTAAAATACATGGCTTGCAGTCATATTATTTTCAATTACTCTTGACTTGATTTGCTTTAGTGGGTAAGAGTTTCAGTACTCACATTGCTTAACAGCAGTGCAAGAAAGCATCTAGTTTCACAAATACAGATAGTAATATTCCAGCAGGATTTTCTGTAGTGAACGCAAAACTAGGCACTATTTTACTCAACTTGTTTTATATCTAACAAATATCCTATCGCCCTTTCAAGAATAAGTAACTTCTCATAAAGACTCCAGTTGTGACAATGATTCAAATTTCAATGGATCTGTAATTCATATGACAGTGGACATATGACCAGAGCATCTTAAGTATGGGCTCATATCTCTGTTCTTCTAAAAAGGAAGACTATTGCATTTTAAACTACCAATTCTGGATTTGCCTTCCAGGTCAACTACAAGTAGATAGAATGCATTGCAATCATCCAAATAGAAGGTGACAAATATGTGAATCATCATTGTCAGACCTACATCCAAGTGATAAGTGTAGCAAAGGGATGGAAGTTGGTATTTCATCTACTACTGTATCCTGGAAATAAAGAAAAAAAAAACACCTTATGTACCTTTATAGCATCCTCTCCTTTCCAATCTGTAATGGAGTACTTATGTGCTCAGAAATATCTCTCATCTGTAGACCTCTATGTATTATCAACAACTGCAAGAGAAAATTAGAAGCAACATAAAAGCAGCTAATCTCTTGCAGATGGGGAAAACAAAAAACATCATGCACGTATTTCTGTCAGGAGGCAACACTCACTTAAGTTCTTATACAATTCTGTACCATGTCTTCAAACTTCTCTGGACAAAAAGCCAAGTCACTGAAGCTCCAGCAGACCAGGAGGTTTTAGAAAATAAATTGGTGACAAAACCACCATTAAACATGAGTTTACATCACAAGTTACAGGAAAAGAGATCCCACTGTTAGTCTCTGAGACACTTTATTGTGTGAATGGGAAAGGAAAACAGATAAGGGTTTTAAGATGATGCAAATCACAGAAGAACTTGACTTGTTCTAGTGCAACTCCTAAATGTTCTATTTACTTGATTTGAAACAGCCTAAAAGGGCCCCTCCTCTTCCATCAACATAGTGCAAGGATTTAATCCTGTTGTGGTATACCCTTTTCTGGGGAAGTTTTTATAGTATCCCATGAGCAGTCTAGATTGTACCATGACACAGTAAAATAGACTGAGGAAAACAAATTCTTCCTACTAAAGCCCCAAAACCATGCAGTAGAGTTACAACAGCTAATACTTAACTCATATGTACCCAGTGCATATATATCCTCCCTAAAGGCTTTAGAAAAAGTAGTAACTGGGCCAACGTCAGCTCAGTGAATCCAATCTTCAATCTGTTCCTTTATATGCCTTCTTATGCTTTCATTAACCTGCATTTAACTTCTGGCTACAAGTTTATAATTTATTTATCCACCCTGAGAACAAATAATCTCATTCTAAAATTGGTTCTAACTGTATTGTTTCTATTGTTATTCATGATGGTTTAGAAACAGAGGCAGATACCTCACAATTTGAGAGTTTCCTTCTATTACTTACAGAGTGAATAAAAGGAATCCTCAGTGTTTAATAGTTCTATTATTTTCATTATGTCTTCCTACATTTGGTTCTTCAGGAAACTAGTGTTCATCACAGAAAGATTTACTTAAACAAAAATTGATCTTTGTGGAGAGAGTAGTGAAAGTTTGAGATGACAGATCATTAATTACTTCTTTTAATAAAATAGAGAGTATATGTACCAACAAACTTTTGATGCCTCATACAATAATCTCCANTGGTGAAGACATTAAAGTATTTTCCTAATGGGCAAGATCTCAAAAAATTTCCATCACACCTGACACTAATTGGTGTCCTTACTGACCACCTGAGCAGAAAAACCATGGTTTAGTCTAAAAAACCTTGTCCCTGAAGAAAGCTTCCCTGAGTCAATGTTCCTACATATCAGCTGACCTGCACGGTCAGGCTTGCATTGGCACTGCCTGACTTATTTCTGTATTTTCTCTATTTTCAGCATGTTTCTACATTTCACGTGCTTTTTAAACAGCATATGTGTACTTCACTGAAAATGAAGGTGTCCCCTAACCACCTCAGCTGTACTGAAAGAGGAAGAGTGGGAATTCCTGAGAGCACATTTAGAAAGTTTTAGTATTACTGTAAAACTAAGCAAACACTGCTGCAAATCACGACAAGCCAGACTAAATTGGTGTGGTGCAATCGGTCAGACATGACAGACAGGCATAGGAAGAAACTGTCCATTGATGATTGGGAGATACCAGTCAAATTGCTGAAGTTCAATTAAGTCAAAAGATCTTCAAACCCCTGTTTTAATTTAAGTCCCTGAAACTATAACTTAAATAAGAAGAAGGATGCAAAATACGTTATGTTTTAAATACTGGATTGTCTTCCACATGATTGCACAGTTTATCAGTAAACTGCTATCTAATCTAGAGCATCTTTGTGGATTTTTTTTTTCCCCAACTTCTAATTACAACAAAAGGCAACCATCCTAAGAAACACTACAGTCCTCCATAATATATTAAATATAACCCACTAAAATAAATCCTTTTGAGAGAGATGGAAAAAAATTGTATGGGCTTTGCTAAATCATTATGAGATCAGATGCTGTTTGAGAACTTCAAATATATCAACACAGACCTTACTAAATTAATCTCACCTCTGACTGACAAAAACTGTAACATTCACCTCCTGAGCCTTTATTGACATTCACCAGGTAGAGAGGGGATGCATCTCTGGAGCACATCTGTGAGATAGTTCAAAGCACCACATCACCCTGGAATCCACCATTCCTATACCCTGCAGGCAAGTTACACGCTCCAAGGCCAACCTTAATTTCTGTGCCCAAGATTAAGCAATTAATAAACTATTTACTCAATACGGTGAGGAACGTTCTAATAATCCCATTCTGCTTTCCATTATATAAAAATATTAATGATAGCATCCCAATTATCTTAGATATGGAATGGATTCTATGAGGGATTTTAAATAATTGCTTTTTTCAGTTGTCCTTTTTCTCCACCAGCCCCCTATATTAGAGTTCCTTTAAGTAGCATGATATGTGCCAAAAAGTGAAAAGAACTTTCTTTATTAGACAGCTTTCAACTACATTAAGCTTCCATAGTTGAGCATGTAACTTTTAATAACAAAGATGTTGAATTGCTAAATGATGTGTGCATTTAGGTTTCTCAGGATTTAACAGAGACCTTTGGTATTCTTGATTTAGGTTTTTCTTTTTTTTTTTTTTTTTTTTTT
>VWZY01005889.1:0-11726 GCA_013399075.1 Chloroceryle aenea | reverse complement strand
CTACCATTCCATGATTCTATAATGTTTATCTCTCTCTATTTTATCAGTACTTCCCATCACCCTTTAGAATCCAAACTGGAACACACACCCGCAGCCTCCGCAGGCTAAACCTTGTATCATTTCTCTTACTCTCTGTAATGTGAGGCAACATTGCCCTGGGGAGAAAAAGAAGTGTTCAGAATACAACTCTATCTGTTCCTATCGCTGTCAAGTGTACAGCAGTCTGTGTAGCACGAGCTGGCTGGAAGGATGCCAGTGAATGTTTTCCAACAATGGCTTTGTGTCGAAGCAGGGACGTTCCGTGGGCTGGTGTTGGCTTTTGTGATGTTTCTTTCTGAAGTGCTTTTTGTGGTGTGGAGCCGTTTGAGAAGATAAAGTTCTAACGTTCTGTTTTCTAGCTTTAAAGTTTTGGTGATTGAAAATTGTTTCATAGGAACTCATGGAGTAATTCCAGTGTGGAAGATGGAGAAGTATTCCAATTATAGGCTGTCCAATTCAAGGAGGCTCTGACCACCCCATGACTCTGCTTAAAAGTTGAATATTTCAATGTATGTTGGCATTACAAATGAATTATAGAAACAGATACCAGAAGATTTTTTGGCAACAATGCAGCATGCAAAATATTAATGTCTAGTGATTGAAATGCTGATTGCCTTTGTTACTGTAAAAGTGCTGGAGAGGAAGTGGGGACAATTTCAGTATTTCTGTTTCAGAGCCCTTTTTGCTGGTAATGTGTTGCTGGATACACAGTTCACTTCCAGAACAAACACCTTTCTGGCCAAAATAAAACCAAGAAAAGCAAAAGCAAGAAAAATATTTTCTATATCAACTCTCTGAAAAAAAAATTAAATAAAAATTTAGGTTTAATTTTTACCTTTTTTTTATAAAGCCACTTAAATTGCTGATATGCATGGCTTAGGAAAGCATGAAGGGGAACACTGGTGGTTTTTTCCTTTGTCACTCTGAACTTCCCCAGTGCTGGACATATGTGGAAAAGTTTCAGGATTGAAAAGGGTAAGATGCTGGGAAAAGTAGCAGGGAAAAGACTAACAACCCCCCTCATATTTTGAATTAAAAGTAAAAATAAAGGATAAAACCCCCCAACCTAAACCTCACCAATGACACCACCACCAAAACACCCAGGAAACCTCCAAACCCTGCCATATACACATGTAGTTAACATATTGTTTTGGCAAATTAGAAAATAAAAAAATAATTTACATGTTTATTCAAGCAACCATACGTACATTTTGGTCAGGGCTGTCATGTTATGATTACTTTAAAAGGAGGAGCCTTTCTGGGCAGGCTGCAGCAGCAGCACAAACGTGGCAGCTGCTTGTTGGCAAATTCTATTCCTTTCATCATCTGTTTTATAGGCTGGACTTGTCCCCAGTTCTCCCAACGTGAGAAATAAACCTGTCCTGGTGATGCCTGCAGATGCATTTCTCTTTGCTCTTTCTCCTTTCCCAGGAGGCCAGAGGATAAATATCAGTGGTAGTAAACAGCTCTGAACTCAAAATAGAGCTTTATTCTTAACTCTGTAGCAGAAACTAGGTCACCCCAATTAATCTGGTGGATCTCTTGTGAACCTGAGCTTAAGGATACTCGGGCTGCTGAACTGGCAGAAGCCGTGGTTCCCGTTTCCTCCATGCTTCTTGCATTTCATGATGCTGTTTGAAAGCTGAGTGACATTTGTGCTGCTTGCCATTCAGGCTCTTTAGGAAAAACAAGCTCGACCTTTAAAACCAGTTTGCCACAGAACTGCAGCCTGAAACAATATGAAGTTATTACTCTGAAATGGGGATTGTGCATTCAGTTATAGAGAGGGCACTTGGGCTCTGTCAGAGGAGCTGATAAACAGGATTCCTATTGTACTTCTTATTTTATTGTAATTCCCTGGATTGGGTTTTATCTGATCAAATATCTTTCCTTTTAAGGAGTGAGCATTTGAAGTTACTTTGATATACTCTTAAAATGCTCACCATTTCTGGTGTGATGTTCCAGTAAGCAAAAACCAGCTTGAGCCTTACTGTAGGAAAATGTGAGCTGGTAATGAGGAAGATAATTAAATAACTGACTTAGTTCTTAGCAGTGGTGAGTGCTTGGGATCTCTGTAATAAAGTCACTTTTCCTCAGCTCTGTCTCCAGTGCACAGTAGGCATGGATCTGCAGAGGACAGGATGGTGCTGCTAGCACAATGCCCACTCTATTGTTGCTTTAGAGCTTCTACTTCAGACTAGCTCCAGTGCATTCTTGGGGACTGAATGCCAGGTTTCATTGGAAAAGACTAAAATTCCTTAGTTCCACTGGAAGAAAAGACTGGTTCTGAGTCTGCTCTGCAATATGAGTTGGGAGTGCAAGAAATGGTGATGCTCCAGGGTTTAATTGAATCATAGACCTGATCAGAACTGACAGGGTAATGTAGACACACCTGGCCACCTCCAGCTGAAGTATGGGGTCTGAAACTTCCAACTGCCTCAAAGGATATCTACTTGGAGGCTGTGATTATCACATATATAAAGAAGTTTGTTAAGGAATATGGTATGAGTGTAATCTATTGATGCAGTTAGTCTGTGGTGACAGTTTTGGTAGCATACTGCCCCTGACAGTCAGGTGGTGTGATGCTTCAGAGCTCTTGAACTGGGCTGGCTTGCAGGTCTGCTGGTTTCTGAAGAATTGAGCAGAAGTGGCTGGTCCCAGAGCTGAGTCAGCCTGCCTGTGCTAGATGTGTGAAACCTAATGAGATCACAGCAGGTGCTGACGTGGCTGCAGATGGGAACCTGAATCCAGGCTCTTGGCTGCATTTGATGCTGTGTTTTCCATTTACAAAAAAAACCCCAAACCAGTATTAATCTTTTGGTTGACTCTGAAAAATAAAGCTTTAAAAGTTTCTTTAAAAGTAATCTTCCATACTCTTAATTTCAGGAAGTACTGAAATGTAGTTGCAAGTGCAAACAAGTTGTGTACTAGTGACTTTGAAGCACATCTTTTCTTCCATAGCCTTAGCTCCTCTGCAGCCCAGTTTCACCATTTATTAAAGCTGAAAACCAAACCCAGATTGACTCCCTACTGCATCAGACCATATGCAAAACATGGGAATACTGGAAAAGGAGATAAAGAGGAGGAAAAAATTCCTCCCTGTTGCTAGAGATCTTCTTTCCTCATTTGTAGCAGCTAAAGCTTTTTTGGACACTTGACTGGTTGTCCCATCAAATCCTCAGGAACTGCTTTCATTATTTTTACTCTTAACTGAAGATTTGTGGACAGATGTTGTATCTGTAATCAGGAACTAGAACTAGCAGTATAAAGAACAGCTCTACGTATACTGTAAGCCACTGTAATATTTGTTGCTTTTCTGTCTACCCATTTTCCCATCTGTCAGGCTTAGTGGTTGTTGAGCTGTGGCCATTTCTCTTGGAATCTATCAAAGGTAGAGCAGGAGATCAAACTTAGCTTTATTTGGAACAGGGAAGGAAAAACATTAGTGAAAATCACTCTAGGGAATTTTGTGGTTGTTGCCTCACGAGGAAATTTCCTGTTTCCAAATGGAATTGTCGTTTGCTTATTGCCAGTTAGAAATAGTCTTGATGGCAGCAGAAGTAGAAAGAGTCTGCTGGTGAAAGCCAGCTTTCCATGGCATGGCTACAGTTCCCATCACCATTTCAGGGGTGTCTGGCTGGATTTTATCTGGACGAGTTTCCCAGAATGTGGAAGCCTTTGCAATTGGTATTGCATTAAAAAGGTGGAGACAGGCTAAAGCTTTAGTTCTCATTTCTCCAAATCTCTTGGTTTTGTGGTGCAGTGAGGAGTTAAAAACATGTTTGGATCACTGAAGCCTACAGGTTTGACGTGTAGAAGCCTGATTTGGTGGGGGGCAGGGGAGGAGATTCTCCTACAACTGCTTTTCACATTGAACTCACTTTCTCAGGGCATTTCAAGTGGAACATTTCGAGGTTTAAAACTTGCATATAAAAATGGCTTTTAAACCAGATTACTGGGAATATGAGAGAAGGATGTTTTGTAACACCCGGTGGGAACCCACAGTTCTTTCCCTTCCTTCTGTCCTTTACTTGTTTTCCTTGGAATTTTGCATTAAGTGGAGGGATTAGGGGACACCTGTCCATAGGCTTGAGCAGATCATGTCATGGGTTGTTAGGCTCTCAGGGTCTGTGAAGCTGGCTGAGAAAGGAAGTGGCAAATCACAAAATTCCTTTTCTCAAAATGTTTTCCTTTAGAGACTTTCAGTTTTTATGAGTTTAGCACTTTCCTTGTCCCCTTTCTCGTTTCCTTAGGCTCTAGCAAGCAGCCATCTGGCTGTGGAAAACAGAGCTAATCATTTAGCCTTAGCACACTTGGTAAGTGTTTAGCTTCTGTTATTCTCGTGCCATCAGTGTAATCTATTCCTGGAGCTATGCTTGTTAGTCTAGGTTGTAAAATGCCATGTAATTTTGCAATATTTTTCAGTTTTTAGGGCATTTTCTAGGACTTGTGGTGATTTATTTATATATATAATTTCTTTACATTATTTGTGGGGGGTTTGTTTGTTTATTTTTAAAATCTTGTAGACTAAATCAAATACACTGTGTTGGAAGTGCCTGTGGATAGAAATTTGCCTGGTGCAGAGCTTTGACAGGCTTTGAATGGCACATTATGTGTCCTGTCAGGGCACATGAGGAAGAAGAGTTAAAATCCATTACTAGGTAAGCATGTAAATGTTAATAAGGCTGCTAATTACCTCCTGCACAGCCCCAGTCAACCATGGGGAGGAGATGAGGCAACAGTTAGCAGATAGCACTCACTACATTTAAACTCATTGTGTGGCCAGGATACCCCAGCTTGGGTTGCAGCTTGGGCTGTGCTAAGACAAGAACAAAAGATGGGTAACATTTGTGCAGTTACAGTTGGAACCTTTTACTTCTGTACTGCTTACCTTTGAAATCTAGGTCCCAGGCAGGTGATGGGGAGTACAGTTGAAGGGGCTGTGGAAACCAAAGATGAAGATCACTCAGTGTTTTCCCTGTTTGAGCCAAATTTAGGTCTGCTGTCAGCCAGCTGTCTGGGTGAGTCACACGTCCTGCTGAACCCAAACTTCACAACACAGGTTTCAATTTGCTTTGTGTTCTTCTTAGGTCTGTCTGATAAAATGAACAGTGGCTGCTCTGAGAACATTGTGTAGTTTGTATGTGCAGGTCTGTGATGAATTTAAGGAGAGAATGTGATAATTTGCTCTCAGTAAAGCTCATCCTTTCATGTGAGGAAGCAAAAATGTGGAGCTGGGCTGGTTGGGAGGAGAACATTCACTTTCTCTGGGGTATTTTGGACCTTCACTGATACTGTGTTCTGCTCTCTGATCTGGTCTCTTCCCTGCTCCTGAAACCAAATCAGTTAAAGGCTGGACTTGATGATCTTGGAGGTCTATTCCAGCCTCAGAAATTCTGTGAAAAAGCAGTAAAGGACAACACTGGACCATGCTCTTCCAGTTTGCATTATTTTATTTTTTTTTAATGGATAAACCACCCCTGCCTTTCTTGACACTGAAAGACAGGCACTTGGCAGAAGACAGAAGGGTTTCATATAGAAACTGTTCATCTTTCTGTTGCAAACATCCATAGTTTATGTACTCTACAAAATACAGCCACATGGGTTTGGTCAGTGAGTGGATCAACAGTGACTCTTGGCTGTGAAGCACCAGAATACAAAGGCAGAGGAGGAGCTGTAGGGACATCAGTCAAGTAGTGTAGATAGGGGGTATTATGGAGGTGATCTTTGTATGAGAAGAGGTGATGTAGAGTAGTATACAGTCCAGTGATTCTGAAAGAAGGCAGCTAAGGAGGTGCTGAGCTGACTCATCTTCACTGAGATGTCCTGGTCTAGAGCTTCCACCATCAGGCACCAGAGACCAGTCTGGTCTTGAAAACCTCCAGTGCTGGAGACAGCATGAGCTCTCTGGGGGACTTGTTCTTCTTGATTGCTGTTGTGGTGTGAAAATTTTCCCTCGTATCCAGTCAGAAACTCTCAAGTTTTCCCTGGTTTCTCTTGTTCCCTCACCATGCACCATAGAGTGTGTGAACCTGCTGCTCTTGCAGGCCCTGCTGATGGCAAACTAACAAGCATCAGGGCTTAGAGAACTCTTAACAACTGGCAGATGCATTCTTTTTTTGCATTCTTTTCTGTTCTCACAAGGTGAGAGACTTCACTGATGATGGGAAGAAGCAATTTAGTTGTAAACACAGGGCATTCCTCACCCCCAGTCACTAACCCATCGTACTTAGATAAAATAAATGTCACCTCAGTGGTGCCACCACAGAGGACTGTACTAGTTTTTAAAAGCTGCTCACAAAGCAAAGTCTATTTAAGTAAGAAAACATAGGAAACTAAGGAAATAGATGCCTCAGGAAGGAGATGATATTTGTCCTTCTTATTTCTAGCGAGGATAAATTCTATTCCAGTTCAGTTTCAGAAAGGATTTCTTAAAAAGACATTAGGCAGCTTTCAGCTATGAAGAGGAAATGTGATCCCAATGAATTCATGATGTTCTGTGAAAGTGAAGCTGTTTCATTGCCTTTCACCAGTACCAGCAAACAGAAAAATTACTGGTTAGCACTGGCTGTTTTGTCCGTATATAATCCATACGAAGCGATTTGTTATGAAAAGGAAGCACACAAATTGAACCAACAAGCTGTGTTCAGTCTGCCAGAGTTATTAAAATGCCATATAATAACTCCTGGATGGGTTTTCTTCTGCAAGATCACAGGGGCCAACTTAGTAAGCTGATACTAATTGAAGGAATTGCACATTTAGTGCCAGAAAGGACGTCACTAAAACATCTCCTGGGGGTTATGGGAACTGCATCTGTAGAAAGGAATGTCCTCTGTGGTGATCTGAGATCAGTGCCATGTAGGATCCTGTGGTTAGATTACCCTGCTGCTTCGAGTTCTGACTGTAGAAATATCATGAGCTGTTAAATCTTTAATCACAAGGGAGAGGAGAGGGGACTGTCTTTCTACCAATGTTATAATGCCACGAAACAGAGCAGAAAACTCCTGAGCTGCCTCTGTTTGATGACAGTCTCATTCTACCTGAAACACAGGATGAGGGGAAAAGTGGAATTAGGAAAAGCTGCTCCCTACTCTTAGAATCGTACCTAGTGGATTTCAGTGCTGGAAGAACTTTCTGAACACACTCAGACAAGAAGGGGCAATTTTCTGGAGAGTTCTTTCACATCACCAGCCTTCTCCAGGGGTTGAAATGGCTTCACTGTGGTAGTCAGTGGTAAACTATAGTTATTTTTCTCCACAAATTGGAAGGATGTATTTATTGCTCCAGTCGAGGACCATTTCTCAGATGGCACAAGACTAAGCTGTCAGGTGCAGGCTTTCAGCCCAGTTTTCTGTTCAGCCAAAGGGACACCTGCTGGGCTTTGGGGACCATCTCTGTCTGGTGCTGCATTAAACAGCCAGGATGCATTGCTGGCAAGCGGGTGGCCATGAAATACCTTCGGTGTGTCCCATACCTCCTGGAGAGTAAGGGAAAAGAGCCATCCAGAGTTCCACAGTTGCTGTACTGTGTAGTGGGACCTGATACCTTTGGAATTCCAGAGAGACCTTCTTAAAAATGAAAGAGTGCCCCTAAAGAACCCTTCAGAGCTCTGATGCTGCAGGCAGCAGGTGTAGCTTGGGGAGTTCAGTTGGTGCTGTGTGGATAG
The DNA here is from genome assembly GCA_013399075.1 of Chloroceryle aenea. Taxonomy (NCBI): domain Eukaryota; kingdom Metazoa; phylum Chordata; class Aves; order Coraciiformes; family Cerylidae; genus Chloroceryle; species Chloroceryle aenea. Next base: position 4,021 of record VWZY01005889.1, on the reverse strand, counting down.
GAGCCACAACACCCCAAGCATAGGCTGGATCCAAGCCATATCCTGAAGATGGGTATTGTTTTACACACTACATCTACATACAACCTTTCTCCTTATGCTGTCAAAGAAACTGGTAGGAGTGTACATAATTAACTTTAGTAGCAAGTACCTTTAGTACCTTCCTCTTTTCCCCTTTGTTGTGCACAGCAGCACCTGAGGGAAAGAGTGATTGAATACATGCCCATCTACATCCCCAGCATTGTATTAAAGCTGTTGCTTGGGGTGCTTCACTGCATTTATTTAAGGATTTGCTGTTAAGTAGTAGAATCCCAGCTAAATGAGGGAAGCAGCATTTGCTCCTGGATTGTATGACTTCTGAAAATTAATGTTTGGGTTTGCAAATACGAGCTGAGCTTCCACTGAGGAAATTGAACTAATAAGTTCAGTCAGAAACATAGGAATATTTTTATGGTTTTGATTAGAAATCATGTTTTCTGGTGAGGCTTCCTATAGACTCTTTAAATTCCTTCCCTCCTCACCACAGATTTTTAAAAAATTGAGGAATTTCTTCACTATGACCCACGCTGAAAAAGTGGCCAAGGGACAGAAGTTGGTGATGTTTGTACATGGTGGTGGCCCCATCGATACCTGGGACAGAGAGGTTGGCTGGATGTCATCTGCACTGAGCTTTGGCATTTAAACTGATAACCTACATGCTAAAGGTGTGATTGGCTTTATCATGTGTTTGGTTTTGTTTTTTTTTATGTGATGGCAAAGAAAAGACAATTTAAAAGAGTTCAGTCCTGGAAAGAATTAATAGATAGGAATTGAGTACAAATGGTTAACATTGAGTTTCAAAGTTTCTTGGGGGATGTGTGGATTTGGTCTCTACTCAGTGACTGACTCCTGTGGAGCAAGACTTTGAGCAGAATACTTGGAAGATTAAATCTTGTCATAGTGATCTAGGTTGCTCCAGGGAAGCACTATTTTGCAGATCAAATATGCAATGAGTTCTGCTTTGATACTATTACAGCATCTCTTGTTCTGGCAGCTTTGGGATGTTGGATGAAGGGTTAAGAGAACAAGACTTAGAGGAGTGGCTGAGGGGAACTGAGGTTGTTCAGCCCGGAGACAAAGTGGCTCAGAGGAGACCTCACTCTCTACAGTTACCTGAAGGGAGGTTGTAGTGGGGTGGGGGTTGGTCTGCTTGCTCAAGGAGCAGTGATAAGACAAGAGGAAATGGCCTCACGTTGCTCCAGGGAAGGTTTATGTTGGACATTAGGAAAACTCTCTTCCCTGAAAGGGTTGTCAAGGGCTGGCCCAGTCTGCCCAGGGCACTGGTGGAGTTGACATCCCTGGAGGGGTTTAAAAGATGTGTAGATGTGGTGCTGAGGGATGTGGTGTAATGGTGACCTGACAGTGCTGGGTTAACAGCTGAACTGAAAGGTCCTTTCCAAAGGAAATGTTTCTATGATTCTTTATTGAGCAGTGATAAAGAAGAATGTTGGACAGGTACTCTTTCCTCTGTATGCTTTTTTTCCTATTTATATCCTTCAGAAGAAGGAAAGAACAGCCCTTACTTAGAAAACTGAAACTTTCCAGTTAAAACAGTATGGTAATAATACAGTAATGTTCCAATCACTGAAACTCTTCTAACAAAAGCAATCCAGACATGGCCGAATTCTATGGAAAACATCCAAGATAAAGTTTATTTCCTTGTACAAAGTCCAAAGTAGTGATTTTCTACCCATTCTTAATAGGAAAGGTCACAGCCAAAGTCCCACTGAAAGGCAGAAAGTCTTACCTGATCCCTCAGTCTGTCTTAGCCAAAGGTTCTTCCATTAGGGAAGTAAAATTTGTTTTCTTTCATTTGCAAGGGGTATGTCATACTGTAGTATCAAAAAGAAAAAGAAAATCCTGTCTTAGCCTGGAGATACTGGACTGAAAATTCACTTTTCAGAGTAACAGTTGGATGAGATAGCAGTAAGAATGCTTTCAATATTGATATGCACAAACATTTCTCCTACAACCACAGGGTAGAGTTGCCAGTCTGATCCCTTTGTCTGTTGGATGAAAAAGGGTAGAGTATGATGTTTGTGTTGTGACATTTCTCAGAACGCTCAATGTCTGCACTGCCCCAGAGCACCCAGTGTACAACTGAATGCAAAGGCTTCTAAATTTCAAGACCAATCCATGCAAAGTCTTACTATTGCTTTCTGTGACCAGCTCTTGGGATGCATTTGCTCTGCAAATTGAAGTGGTTTGTGTGACTGTTAGAATGTAATATGTGAGCAAATAATAGGTGTGAGCAAAATACCAGCAGGTATAGATAAAAATCTTTTGGACGCTATTTCAAGAAGAAATTGAAGATGTAAAAGTAACAGTGTTCAAAAAAAGAAAGAGTTGGAGGTGAACAGCTCGTGGTACTCTCATTTACACCCTCAATTCAGCAAGAGATGGGCACTAACAGCTTGAGTCAGCTTGTAGAGGTCAGTAGAATTTTGCTCCATGTGGGCACGTGCTTTCGTGTCCAAATGAAGTAGATGTTGAAGAGAATATACTCAGCAGTTTGATGCAGGTTTTATTGATCTAGAATGATCTTGCTGTAAATTGTCCTTAGGGTAAATTCAGCCTTCACATCATTTTTATGTTACAGGAACTTTGTAACTAAAGGGCAGGCTAAAGTCTTGTTCCTGGTACTGTCGAGATCTGGATGCCAAACCCCATTAAAATCTCATTTTTGCTGGTTGCTGTTCCCTTTATAGGCTTGGAGTAGATACTGGCAAAATATCTTTGGTCTAGTATAACGTGTTTGGGGTAAGACATTCAACCACAGCCAGCTTCTGGGACAACCAGGTATAGCATGGTTATCTGTGTTTGCTGACTATCCCAGTATTCAGCAGTGAGAGGCAGATTTGCCTGTAAGAAGCAGAGCAGATGAGTAGACACAAAGGCAGTTTGACAAATGTTAAATACCATTCAGAAGCAGTTTAATTTATACATTGTTTATTCCACGATCTCTCCCTGTTATTGATATAAAACCATCTTGCTGTAGCTTTCCCTGTGTACTTTCACTGACCTCCTTTGTGATTGCTTTTTAAAACAGATGACCTCTTATGATCTGAGGGTTGTCAGTTTAAAATGCAAATATTCCCATACAGCTACAGAAAGAGCCCTTTGGTGGATTTACAGAAATAAAGAAAGAAATTACAGAAACAAAGCTCTGCTGGAAGGATAATAAAAAAGCCCAGATAAATAAAACACACATTCTTTTTAATTATGAAAGATTCCCAGTGAAATTACTTTAAGCCCAGAAGTCAGAAGAGTTCTCTGGTGGTTTTTAAAAGGGGACTGGCATAAAATTCAGATGAATGCAGCTGATGTGCAGAGTCAGAAGTCTTTTCAGTCTAAGTCCTGACTGTGTTAATGAGGTGCTGGTCTCCTGGGGAGATCTCCTCCTCATCTCTGCTTTTAGTTAGAAACACAAGCTGTCCTGATTCACTGAGCCTTACCTACTGCACATGAAATAGTCCTGGTGGGTGCACCCCCCAGTTCCAGTACTGGGTGGCCGGGCAGCAGCTGCAGGGAGCGGTGGGTGCTGCAGAGCAGCCAGGGGTGTCTGCAGAGTCACACTCTGGTCCTGCCTCTGCACGAGGGGCTGCAAAGCCTTGGCATGCCAGCTAAGCAGATCCCTGTCTCAGTGCCATGGCCACGTGTGCTCACGCTCACAGAGCCTCAGAGGCTGAGGGAGGAATGCTCTGTGGTCCACAGAGCAAGAACTACCCTGTGCTTGAATTTTACTAGCTGAGGAGCCAACTGGTTGCTCCAAACCTAAGCCATCCAGACAGGCAACAGGCCCACAGTGTGGACAGCAGGAGCAAAGGAGTCCCAAGTGTGTTTTATGGCAGACTTAACAGAGGTGGTGATCTCTGTTTTCCCTCTTGCAGAGCTGCAGTTCAGGATTGAGTTCATGAAAAAATTTGAGGATCACACTTGAATTGATGTAGTGAAGGAGAGGGAAGAATTTCATAGAATCATAGAA
>VWZY01005887.1:21815-36979 GCA_013399075.1 Chloroceryle aenea | reverse complement strand
TTGCAGACCAAGGGCAGGGATTTCTCACGCAATAAATAAACCAGACGGATGCAAAGCCTCGAAAATAGCCAGCTTTAATCTGTCAACTTGCAAAGAGAGACCCAAGAGCAGAGCAGTGGCAAAGGAGGCACCAGGGCTGGTGAGTGACGAGCAGCTCGGGCACAGAGCCAGAGAAGATGCTGGACAGTCCCCGACTCCTACGTGCAGCAGTGCCATGCCCTTCATTTCAGTTCTTCAGCTACATAACCAAATATTCACAGTTTCATTGTCCTGGGTAGTGCTTGGGGGAGCCGGCAGCGTTCCAGAGGGGTCAGCAGGGTCAGGCTGAGCACCAGGGATGTAAAGCAACATGGGGCCCAAGGTACCAGCATTTGCTGGTTGAAGCATCTCAGGCATTTGCTCTCCAGAGAGTGGGTTTCAGCTGCTGTTTGCCAGTGGCAGGAGGGAAGGGTTGCATTGAATGTGCAGTGATGGGAGAGAGACCCAATCCATCCCAAGCCACCATTTGTACCTCCACCCCACCAGCTCCAGCCTGCATGAGGCCAGAGGTAGTTTTATCTGGAAGGATCGAAAAGAAAAATATTTTTCTTGATAAAAAAAGATGTCTTTAATTCCTGTGGCTACTACTTATAGGAAATAAAGGTTTTTCTAAATTGCTGCATGTACTAGAAGTGCTCCAAGTGTCACTCAGATGCTCCCAGGGGAGTTTTATTTCTCATGCCAACTATGTGGGCAGAGAACAGACTTGGCTGGACACTTCCCCATCCCAGCCCTTCCCTCCAGCAGAACCAGGACACAATGGGGACATCGCTGCCCTTGCGGTGGCAGCAGGACAAAAGCCGACAGCAGTAACTGCAGCAGCAAGGATCTGTGGCCAAATGTGGGCACTGGCTGCACCCAGGTGTGGGGCAGCCTGGGGAGCAGAGCCAAGGCTCCCCGGAGGAAAGCCAGAGCCGTGCAGCACCAGCAATGCAAGGGGCTGGATCAGGCCCTTCCAGCTGGACATGAGCAGTGCTGAGAGCAGGGATGGTTGCAGGGGAGGAGAGGGCTGGGGGATGCACAAGGACTCGTCCATGGCACATAAACAGCCCCTACAGCCACCCCAAGGGGCCCTCAGCTGGGTGCGGGGCCATATCCTGCATCCTGCTAGGATGATGGAGGCATACCCATGGCTTTCTGGCTTAGGCTGACAGTCCTCGCATCGTGGTGATTTCCCTGGTGGCACATGGTAAGCTCCAGGCATTGCCCCACAGGGCATCAGGATTCAGCCCCTGGTGATGTCTCTCCTCTGCTCCACTGCATTGTCCCATCCGAGATTGGCTTATCAAAGCCTGGTTCCCTCAGGTGCTTGAGGGCAGGATCAGGTCCCTGTTCTACCTCACGCCTTCCTGTGTCCCCAGGGCTGCTGGTTCCTCCTGGCCACTCTCAGGAGAAGGCACAGCAGCTGGATTTCTTCTTCTGCGACTCGATGTAGTCATGGATCTGGAAGCGGGGCTCATCCGGCAGCTGCACCGCACGCTGCTTCAGCTCCCTGTGGTGGCAGGGACACATTAGTCTCACCTGCTTGCTTCAGTGCTGGTGCGGGATGTGGTGGTGATGAGGGGACAACTCCCTTGCTTGGGTCCCCCAGGTACTCACTTGGCAATGGCTAGGAAGGCCAGCTCCACATTCATTCCTGTCTTGGCGCTCGTCTCCATGAAAGGCACCCCGTACTCCTGCAAGGGCAGCACGGCCCCATCAGCAGCTGGCCCCCAAATGCCCTTCTGCCCCTCTGAATTGTCCCTGTCGCCTGGCTGAGGCTAAAGGACAAGGTGCCATCCCCTCCCTGCATTGTTCCAGGTTTTGTGTGCAAGCAGCTGCTCTGCTGCCCATGCTGGAGCCAGGCGGGTCTGGGCACACATCAGAGGGGGTGGCACAACTGTGTGGGGACCCTGAGTGATGTACAGTTGTCAGGGGGGGCTGCAGCCAGGTTACACCCTGGCATGGCTCACCCTGGCCAGCGATGCTCCATCCTCTGTCCTCACAGCCCTCTCGCTGCTCACATCAGCCTGCCAAGGGAAGGAAATTGTCACTGAGTACCAGGGCCAGCTGACACCATGGGGGCGACTGGCAAGCAGGGAGTGTGGAGTCCAAAAGGGACTGCCAGGAACTGGGGGTGTCAGGGACCAGGGAACCAAGAGAATCGAGGACCTGATGAGCATCTGGGACCTTGTGACATCGATGATTTGAAAGGGCATCTGGGACCTAGGGACACTGGGGACCTGTGGCAGTATCTTGTACCTGGGTGTATCCAGGACCCAGAGAGGCTTCTGGTACCCTGCTGGTACCCAGCATCACCTAGGATCTCCGGAGAGATTATGGGACCTGGCTGGGCATCTGGGACTTGGGGCTACCTGGGATCTGGGGGTGCATTCCATACCTAGCAGCATCCCTTACCAGGAGTGTCCCAGCCTCAGCCCCTCAGCCTTGTGCTGCCCCCCACTGGCTGCCAGGGACACCGGTTCCCCCGGACTTCCCCAAACCTCTGGGGGTATCTCTGGGCCTGGTTGAGCCCAGAAAGCAGCAAATCCCAGTGAATGGTGTAGACAGGGTGCATTCAACCAGCAGTTAGAGCACCCACAGAGCCCCATCCCTCCAGAGCCACGGGGATGGCAAGGGCAGGGCATGGCACAGCACAGCATAGCACAGCAAACTGTGGGGTGAAGGGGGACAATGCACACACCTTATTGCCCAGCAGCATGATCACCACGTCCTTCTGGGCATACTCGTGGATCTCAGTCAGCCAGGCCTGCAGGGCAGCAAGACTGTGTCCAGGTGAGGGATTCTCCCACCACTCCCCAGCCCTCATACATCGACACAAGGACTGGGAAATGACTTTTTTTTTTGGTATGGGAACCATTACAGCACAACACCTAAACAGTTCTGGAAACGCCCTGTCTCCTGGCTATAGCCCAAGCCTGCAAGGAATTCACCTCCATCCCAAACCTTGCTTTATCCCTCCAGCTATTTACCTTGTCCCTAAACAAAACTCACCCAGCCGTGCAGCACCCAGCCAGGTGCCCCAGGGACAAGCTCCCAGCTGGCTGGGTCTGGCCGAAACAACTGGTGCTTATGTGTAAAACAGGCCTCAAACTGCCACAAACACCTAACAAGCTGTGCAGGGCACCCATGGTCCCCACCCCTGGGGAGAAGCATACTCCCGACCCATGGAGGGGACTCACGCGGATGTTGTCGAAGGACATCTTGCTGGTGATATCGTAGAGCAGGAGTAAGGCTGGAAGGGAAGAAGCAGAGGCATTGCCCTGCTGCAGGGATGTGCTCTGGCCTGTGTCCCCCCATCCCCCTCTGGACCACAAACCCACCTTGGGCATCCCTGTAGTAGGCGTGGGTGACGCTGCGGAAACGCTCCTGTCCTGCAGTGTCCCAGATCTGCCAAGAAGCCGCCCCAGTGAGAGCGGTTAGAGGAATCTCCCCCCACGCTGGGGATGCCCTTGTGGCTCCTGGCCCCACCAGACCAGCATGCTCAGTTGGGGGGGTTCCAGCTATCTGTCTGGTAATTGCTCACCCTCTCCCAAAGCTCACCTGCAACTTCACCTTCACACCATCCACGGCCACCACTTTATTCTGCAGAAGAGAAGGAAAATATCAGCCCAAAGCGCACCTTTGAGTAGGTGTCTGCCGGCGAGGAGCTGGCTGTGCCATGGCCCCTTGGCTGATCACCCCAGGCCAGCAGGATAGAATCATACAATCACAGACCAGTTTGGGTGGGAAGGGACCTTTAAAGGTCACCTAGTCCAACCTCTCTGCAGTGAGCAGGGACATCTGCAACTAGAGCAGGTTGCTCAGAGCCACATCCAACCCGACATGGAATGTTTCCAGGCATGGAGATTCTACCGGTTCTTTAGGAAATTTGTTCCAGTGTTTCACCACCCTCATTCTGAAACATTTCTTCCTTATACCTGGTCTAAAAGCCAGGATGAAGCCAGGCTGCTCCTTCATGACATTGAAGCCTCATTGCTACACACCCTGATCCTGCTGGGGGGGCTGTGATGCTGCATGGTGGACACAGGGACATCCCAGAGCAGCATCCCCTTGTTCTGGGGTGGAAAAGAGCAGAATCAGGCCCTGACAGAGACAGAACAGCAAGATCCCAGGCTGCTTTGGATCTGGTGCCTCACTTATCTCCTGCAGCCAGTGCGCCCATCCTGTAGCTTCGGAGTCCCCTAATGAACCAACTAGTGATGCAGTGACATGGGGAAGTTCAGCAGAGCTGGAGAAATTGGGAGGTCTTGCATGAATTACATGCAAATGTGCATTTATTAATAACATCTTGGTATGCTTTTATAATATTTGCCCACCATATAGCCCTGACCCTTCTGTTCCATGTGCTAAAGGAACCGCCACTGCACTAAAATTTTGGGCTATTCGCAGCAATTTAAGGCATGCGGATGCTGTGAGCTGCCTGGGGACACTCAGTGGGTGGTGCTGGGTGTCCAGCCCTGGTTTCTTTACTGGTGAGAGCCTTGCTTGGCCCTTAAAGGTGGTTGCACAGACTGAGCTGTCAAGGCTGCAAGTAGCACATAGCTTTTTCCAGCATGGGAGGAGGAAATGTGGGTCGGGGTGGTTTGCAGACAGGAAGCTGGGCTGGGACTGGGGAAAGGAAGAGGTATTTGCAAGTGAATGGGGAAGGTGGTTATTGAGGCTTAAGCAATCGTTGTACCAACTCGGAAGCACAGGGACTTCTCTTCAGAGGCCCAGGAGTTACTGAAGGGCTATTTTAAGACTTCTAAAGAATTGTACTTGGAGTGATGAGTCTGGAAAGAGAAGAGCCTTATAAATAATTTAGTTGCCTGGAATTATTTGAAATGAAAATTCAGCTTACGTGGAGATGGTAAAAGTTGAGATAATGGGCTGAATAAAACAAAAAAAGCATGTTCTAACATTGGAAATTACCTACTAGTACAAGCTGGGAGCTTCTGGCAGGGATGCTGGCATGAGGCAGAGTGGGTACCTATGAGCTGGCAACACCCCTGGGACCATTAACACTGAGCCCAGCAATGGGATGCAGCAGAGTTTCCTTTTTTCATGCCATTATTGGAAAGACAGGACATAAGACCCCTCCAAAAGAAGCCCCCAACCCTCTCCCAGGTCCACCGTACAAGCCAAGAGCAGCTCGGATAGCAGAGGCAGCAGAAAACCTGAGCATCTGCAGAGGCAGAGGAAGTGCCAACCGCACTCAACACGTGTTGTCAGCCACAGGCAGAACCCTGCCTGGGGACACCCCTGTGACCCCCAGTCTCCGGAAGCGCCGCTCTGCTCTGTGCTGCAAACAGCTCTACTGGGCCATGCAGCCCCAGAGAGAAACTGTTGCTGAAATTTGGTGAACAAAGAGCAGTGGAAGGACTTAGGGACCTTAACAACCCCTCAGAAACCCATTTCAGCCCTTTCAAGGCACAAAGTTACAGCAGCCAGCACTTGTCCCCCAGAGCTACTGGCTTCAGCCCAGCCAGTGGAGCATGCTGGCTGCCTACCATGCACCCAGCTGAGTTAGGCTAAATCAAGGCTGTTTGTTGATTTAAAGGCAAGGGGTGATGCTTCAGCAGGCTCTTCCATCTGTTACCACTCTCCCAGGGAGAGGCACAAGGGTTTCAGCAAGTATCTGGAGCTGGTTGGGAGATTATTTGGGGTGCAGAGGCTGGAAAATCCCTATCCTCCTTTCCCAGCACCCCACCCTGTCTGAGGTGTGGGAGGCAAGGGGCTGGCAGCTGTGGTGGTCTCACCCGGAAATCTATGCCCACGGTGGCTATGAACGTCCCGGAGAGAAAGGCCCCGTCTTTGAACTGGAGCAGGAAACAGGTTTTCCCCACGCCTGAGTCTCCAAGTAACATCACCTGCAAGATGGGTGCAGGGAGAGGTGTCAGTGGGATGGGGAGGGGGCAGCATTCTTGGGTGATGCCAAGCTCCTCCCCTTGGTCCCTTGAATCCCTCTGTTTCTTTCCCCAGGGCTGGTCCTGTCACATCTGGGGAGCCCCTTGAGAGCTGGGACTGTGATGGGACCCCCAAGGGTGCAACCATGCAGTGCCTAGGAGAACAGGTCAGCCCCCAGCCACCAGAGATGGGGAGAGCAGAAGAGGAAAGCTGGCAGGAAGGCAGGTACAGAAGCAAGAAGAGATGTCTCCTGGCTGGCCCCTGGACATCTGCCAGCCCAAGAAGCTCCTGGAGAACCTGCTGCAGCTTCCAGACATGTGGAGCCACCTCCGCCCACGCTTTGCTCCTGGCCCGGGTGTGGCCAGCCCAAGGGCTGATACATGGCTTGGGCAAACCTCTCCATGTCCAGGACTCTCGCCCTGTCGGTGTCCAGAGCCTTGCTTGCCACAACCACTAAAGCAAACACAGTGCCTTTTCCCCTCCTGCTAAGCAAACAGGCTCAGCTCAGGCTCTCCAACCACTCCCGCAGCACCAGACCTGGGCAGGCTGCAGCCAGGACCAATGATGGTCCGATGCTGGTCTCCACAAGCACAGCTTTTCCCAACACCCTGACACCATGCTCTCCTCCCTGCTCACCAGCAGCCCTTTCCTGCTCAGCAATAATTAACTTGATGCTGACTACATCTCTCCCCTGACTAAAAATGGCAGCAAGCAGGACTCTAACAAGCAGGTGCAGTCCCGCAATCCCACCCTGCAGGGATGCTGGAGTCTGTAAAGTAAACCAAGGAAGCCCTGCTGCCCCCAGAATGGGCAACATAGTGAGCCACGGACCATCCTCCACAGGGATGGCATTTGCAAATGTCTTGCGGGCCAGCACAGCCAGAGGTGGGGGATGAAAATGCTCTACCTCCTGCCAATTCACTTTGCGAGTCAAATCCTTGTCGGGACACTCAGACCCAGCCCAGGCTGGAGGGCAGCTGAGAGCACTGTTCCATTCTTCCTCCACCTCACTCCACATCAAGCTAGAAACAGATTTCTCTCTCTCAAACACAAAAATTGCCCTCCACTAAAAGGAGTCAGAGTGGGGAGAGGATAAAGGCAAAGGAATTAAAGCAGTTTAGGGACAGATAAAGCACACAGGACCACTTTGGAAGCCAGCTCAGTGAGATGAGAGGTCTTGGTGCTGGCACCATCAGCACTGGGCTCAGCCTGGGACTGTGCGTTAAATATTTCAGGTAAAAGGTTCATCAACTTTGTGGGTCCCCTGTGCCCCGGGAACAGGAGGGTGTTTCCCCTGGGGTATCCCTTGTCTGAGCTGGGCTGGGGAAAAAAGGGGCATTCTGGGAGGAGTGTTCCCACCCCAATATCTGGCAGGGGCACGGGGGTGTTTGCAGTGTGGTGGGCTGTAAGGTAGGTGCGGGGCCCTGGTAGCACCTGGGGATAGCACATGGGGGATAGCACATGCTATCCCCCACCCCGGTGCCTTCAAGATGCTATGATGTGCTGGATGGGGTCCTGCTTCCCTTGCCCTGTATCATGGGGGCAGTGCTAGAACCCTCTTGCCCGGGGAAGGGCAGGATGAGCTTTCAGAGGGCAGAGCTTGGCCGTGCCCCTCCCAGAGATTCCCGCTGCTCACCACACTGAGACCCCCAAAAGCCCTATTCTTGCAGCTGGGCCACGGGACCCCGATCGCCATGTCCCCCGGGGCAGGGACACACCCGGGGCAAAGAACTTCCCCCGCCCTCGGAGCAGGGACCCCGCCCATCCACATCTCCCGGGGAGGAGGGACCCCCAGCCCACATCTGTTAGCCCCTCCCGGGGGAGGGCACAATAGCGGCAGCGGAAGAAGCGGGTGGCCCCCGGGAATCCCCCCTCCCCGCTTTTCCCCGGCCCGGAGANACCCCGAGGTGCTTGGCTTTGCCAGGAGCTCCGCAGCACTGCATGGCAAGCAGAGCCCTGGCACATCCCTCCGGGCACACGGATGGGGAGAAACGGAACCGCTCACCCTATGAATGAACAGCTGCCCGTCCCCTGCAGGGCGCAGATGGAGAACCTGGTGCTGCCAAATGCCCCCCTGCCATGCTGGGGTGGTGTGGACGGTAGCTCCAGTTCCAACCCCACCAGCCCACCTGACAGTGGGAGGTTTGCCCCACCTATTGCAGTCCTGCTGAGCTGTGCCCCCATTAGCACCAAAACGCAGTGAAGCCAGGAGGAAACCAGAAGCAGCAGCCGTTAGCCGGAAGCCGTATGCTGCGGCAAAATGGTTCTGTGGCACTGGCATCTCAGCCGAGGTGGCTGCCGGGGCTCGCACTCACAACCCCTTGCATCCTATGCCAGCCATTGGGGCCTGGTTCATAGCACACTTCATTTGGGAAAAGCCCACATGTGGGAATGCATGAGAATTTCCAGGACAGAGACAGGGACATTGTTACCCAAAACCTCACTCCACAAAACCCCATCCAGACTCATACACAATGGCTTCCCTGGGTCTTCAGGCTTATGAGCACCACTCATAGACAGGAGCCTTCAGCCCCATTTGTTTTATCTTCCCTGGATACTCAGCCCCATCTGCCCCATGCCAGGGCTAATCCCAGTACAAATCCCCCAGTCCCACCCACACTGCTGACATTCAGGTGTGCAGGGCTCCAGTGCAGAGCCGTGCTCCTCACCACTCTCTGGGTGAAGGCCGCGGGAGGTCCGATGGCAGAGATGCCCTCTGAAGCAGCGCCTGCCTCCGTACCTTTCCTGGCTGCTGGCTCCTGCTCCAGCCAAGCCTTCCTCTGCCCCTCGGGAAAGGGAACCTGTATTTCCAGTCCTGTAACTGCACTTAGACCCAGCTGGGGGATTTATAGTTTATATATATATATATATATACACACACATGCTCTTTGGCCAGGAAAGTGCCTAGAGCTGAAAGCTGGAAGCACTAAGAGTTCCTGGAAGTGGCTGAGCAACCCTGCAGCTTGCTGGGGAGAGGGGCTGGAAGGACACAGCAAACCGTGCTGGTGCTCACGGAGTTGCCCAGGCAGGAAAAACGCCTGACTGAGCATCACCTCTGCACGATGTCATTTGCTCTGGAAGAAACAAGGCAGCCAAGACAGAGCAAAGGTCAGGAGCATGTCTGAGCCTCCTCTGCCAGGCAAGGGCTTGGGCTCAGGGGCACCCTTGGCTGCCAGCCCTTGGACTGCTTGACCTCAGACACCCCCCCACCCCCACCCCCATACCACATTTCCCTGCTTCCTTGGCCTGGACTAGAGAGAAAACCCCTGGGGGTAACAGCCTCCTCATGGGTAACCTGCCATGGATGCTGGATGGATGCCAGCGTCACTGTGCAGTGAGGTCTCAAGCACTGTATCTGTCCCAGGCTCCCCTGGGAGAGGGGACACAAGCATTGGAGCTGCTCGCCTGCAGCTGCTCTACAAATAACACTGGACAGTGGCCGAGTGCTTTTCCCAGGCGCTGCTGCCATCTGCCTGGCTTTTCACGAGGGCCCTGGTCCGCACAGGCAAGACATGGGCTGGCTTCTCACCGGGACACCAGGGCTGCTCCAAAGGAGGCTTTTTGGGTATGATGTAAAAGGCTGCACTGAAGCATGGCCCCACTGAGGGTTTTGGGATGTGAAGCCTTGGCCATACCCCACCCCTCAGCAGCCCAAAGCACACCTGGCCCCAGCTTGCCAGCAAGCTCACAGACAAATTAGGCCCCTCATCCAGCAATTTCTCCAAATTCTTTATGCTTAACATCACTTAGAATTGTAGAATTATGGATTATTATGACCCAAATAAAACTGTTCCCCTGAGAGCGAGGGAGGCTGCACAGATGAGGGATTGGCCTCTTACCGTAAACCCAATGCCCACGGTGGCGGAGAAAGAGCCAGGAATGAATTTGCCCTGGTCAAACTGGACCAGCAGAGACGTCTTCCCCACACCGCTGTCTCCAACCAGGATTGTCTGCAAGGACCAGGTAAAGAGACATCAGCATGTGGGAGCAGGTGACGCCTGAGCCAGCAGGCATGGCATGCAGCTGGGAGCCAGGCGTTTGGGGAGGGGGTACTGAGGAGATACATCAGTGAATGCAGCAGGATCAGGGTGTGACCAGGAGGAGTAGGGAGGTGATCATGCCCCCATACTTGGCACTCATGAGACTGCACCTTGAGTTCCGTGTCCAGTTTTGGGGACCACAGTTACAAGAAGGACATTGAGGTGCTGGAACGGGTCTAGATAAGGGCAACGAAGCTGGTGAGGGGTCTGGAAAGCATGCCTGATGAGAAGAGTCTGAGGGAATTTGGGTTGTTTAGTCTAGAGAAGAGGAGACTGAGAGGAGACCTTATTGCTCTACCTAAAAGGAGGTTGTAGTGAGGCTGGCGTTGGTCTCTTCTCCAAAATTACTAATGATAAAATGAGAGCAAATGGCCTCAAGTTGCATCAGGGGAGGTTTAGATTGGATATTAGGAAGAAACTCTTCACTGAGAGAGTGGTTGGGCACTGGAACAGGCTGCCCAGGGAGGTGGTGGAGTCATCATCCCTGGAGGTGTTTAAAAAATGAGTGGAAGTAGCACTTGAGGCTATGGTCTAATGGATAGAGAGATGCTAGGATAAAGGTTGGACTTGATGATCCTAGAGGTCCTTTCCAACACTAATGATTCTGTGATTCTAGGGGGACTAGCCCAGCCCCAGATCACAGAGGAGCCACAGACCCAATGTGAGCCCCATGGCACAGCCCTGCTCGGTAGCGGATTGTCCCCATGGGATGCTGGGTGCCAGTGCCATGGCCAGATGACTTGCCCCACTGTACCGTGTTCTTCATTGAATTTCCATCCTTCTGACCATCTCTGCAATAAGTGAATGTGCCCTGAGTTGAGCTTTGGGCATGAGCTTCACTGTACCCTCTCTGAATGCAGGGAGATAGAGAGAAAGCAAAACACAGCTCATCACAAAAAGCGAGCAGAAGAGATGCTCCTGCCCCAACTCAGGAAGCCTCCAAGGCAGCAGGCAAGCCTTGGCTTGCACAGCCCTGGCAGAAAACCTGTTTGGGAGGATTCTGGTAGCACTGGATTAGGTCCAAACCGTTTAATAAAAAGAGCATCTCCCGCAGCCTCTGCACACAGCCTCTACACACAGCCTCTGCCACAGGCACACAGCCCCTCCGGGGCACTGGGCCGTCTTCATCCTGCACTAACATCGAGGACCTGCAGTGCTGCCCCCAGCAGGGTGCTGGGTTTGAAGTTCCAGAGCCCCTCAACCTCTCCAGCCCTTGATGGGAAGCCCCAGCATTCTCCTGCAGGGAACAAAGCTTACTTGTTCCAGAGCCAAAGGGACAAGGGAGCTGTGCAGGTGTCAGAGCTGGGGCACTGCCATCACCTTCCAAACAGCTCCCAGGCTGCCAGCCAGTGGCCCTGGTAGCCACACTGTCCATCGGAGCCCATACTTCCTTCCGCTCCTGTAGCTGCAGCCCTGTCCACCACTGAGCCAGCCCCAGGACAATGTCTCCTCTGTCACTGATCCCTTGCCACCCCTGAGCCAGAGATATCCTGGGGCTGAACCTTCCAGCTCTTCACCTCCATCTGTACCACACTTTGCTGCATCTTGTTCTTTTCCCCCTTTATTTGTGTTTAGATTGCTGCAGCTCAAGCAGCCCTACTCCATCATGGGGCATCTTAGCTCTTCATCCCCACCCCAGGAGACGTTGTGGAGGTCACTCTTCACCTCCCAAGCCAGAGCTGTTGCTTCAGCATCTTCCCAACGACCAGGGAAGCCTCCATACATGGCTTATCCCACCCCTCCATCACCTCCCATGCACCAAGGTGCCCTGAGCTGAAACCCAGCCTGGCCCCACTTCAGGCACTGTGCATACCCACTTGTGAAGTGCAGGGTAGATGACCGCGGAAGAACATGTTTAACCAAGTCCCCAAACAGCCCTGGTAAATCAAGACCTGATTTCATGTCCTGGGAGGCCAGGGGCGATCCAGCCACCAGTCATGTGCCACAGTGCACCACAGTTCCTGCCACCCCACAGACCTTGAAGGAGTTGAAACCAAAAGACAAGGAGCATGAGGACCACAAATGAAGCGAGAATGGGGACTGGCAAGAGACCAACATCCTGCCTTGCATAAATCATGGCACCACAACCTGCACGGAGCCTGCTTAACACCAATACACTTCNCCCAAATCCCAAACATCTCCTGGAAAAAGCCTGACCCGCCAAGCAGAGCTGTTGGCAGGAGGGAGCCCTGCACCTCCACAGGTGTGAAAGGCAGCAATCTGAGGCCAAATCCACAGCTGGAGAATTCTCCTTCCTCCCTAACTAGACATTGGGCTGCTTGCAGGTCAGTTGTACATTCAGAGCAGCCTCAAGGGCTGGGAGCCTGATCAGGAGCTGGGTGGATGCTGAAAGGCAGAAGTCTCTGTGTGAAAACCTTGCATGTGGGTTAGAGGAGCTGGGTCACCCCTTTTCCTCAGGGGAATTTCCCCACCCAAACTCCCCTTGGCTTTGTCGTGAAGCCCAGGCATGTTCCCCATGCAGAGAACAGGATCTGCCCCAGAGCAGTCACACAGGGAAACACCCCAGAAGTTCATTACAGTGGGGCTCCTGAACACCAGTGCTTTTTCTTTTGGTGCTGCACACTATACCCAAGTAAAATACTGCTGCTGGTAGGCACATTGAGACCAGTTGCACCCTGCAGCTCTGTCTTTGGGACCAGTTAAAGCAGAGAAAGGCATTAATAATAGAGGGAGAAGAACTGACTGGAGTGAGCATCAGAAAGCCTCCAGAGCCCAGGATTTGCAGAGAACGTGTATAAACGGCAGACTCTACTATCAATAATTTAATTGGGATTCATAACAGAGACAACTCATGAATTGCTTCATGACTTAATCATAGTAAAAGTTGTCCTGAATCAGCAGAGACTTTCTGAATGATTTTAGGAGAAGCTCATGGGCTCTGTGGACCTACAGCACAGTGGAAATCACTGCAGCCTTCCTGGCTATGAAATAACCATAAAAGCAGAGTAAAAACTTCACCACTGAGTGGATGTGGCTATCCAGCTTCAAAACCTCAGGGTGGACATGCCTGAGTCACAATGGCAAGAACCTTTCAGCCACAAAGCTCCATACTCACACTGCCTCTTGCCAGCACCTTCAGCCACAGACCAACCTCCCCAGCACCCTCTCAGGTTTTCCTAGGGCCTTCGCCACCTCCGCCCACACCCTCCCTCCCCAAAATCTTTGGTAGAAATTTGCAAGATTCGTTTTGGTGCTACATTTGCTCTCTGCATGGTGGTGTGAAAATGGAGCGGTACTTTGCTGGGTGCATGCACAGATGGGCTGGCCAAGAAGCAAAGGGAAACCTCACCAAGACCAGGAAAGCCACTCAGTGACAGTCCCAAAGCACCACTCCTGAGCCCCAGCACAACCAGAGCAATTTTGGTTTCCAGCTAAAGGAACTTTTTTCCACTGGGTCACCTCATTTTCCCACCACCCCACAGCTCATCTGCTCCACAGACCCAGCAGAAAGTGGGCACAGCTGGCAAAACACCCCTGAGCAGACCTGTCTGCCTTAGGAAAAGAGCAAATATCCCTCCCCTCAGCTCAAATCAGGGGCAGTCAGCAGCCAAAGGAGATATTTTGGTCTAACATGCCTAGGGAAGAGCAGTCAAGGTGCACTGCTGTTAAGGCAGCATACGGAGATGATTGCTGCATTTCCAGGGTCAGCCAAGCAGAAGAAGATCTAGGATAGCATGTGTGGGTTGAGGTTATCTTCCCAGTTCATTTTTGAGCATTATCATGTGGTAGCTGGAACTGAACTAAAATGCAAAAGCCTGATAGGGTAAAACACCAGCCCTAGATGATGCAGGAGGGGGAGTCGTGCCCTCCACAGGTTCTGCTGCTTCTCTGAGAGCTGTTGAAGCCCCACATCCAAAGGTTCGCTCCCAGGTCAGACGGCTTTGTTGCAACAAATTGTGGCACTTGTGTACGTGCACCCCAGCACAGCTGCCTGCAGAGCTCAGACAGGATGTGGCACTGGGAGAGATCTGAGAGTGAAGCCTGGTTGCTTTCAGCCCATTGCCACCGCACTCTCACAGTCTCTCAGGGATTCATTACTGAGACTTATTTTTACCGGCTCTCTATATAAAATAGCACTGCCTCTCCCCTGCTTCAGGACTGCTCTGGGACAACGTGGATGGTGCCCAATGCTGCTTTAAGCTGTCCTGTGCCACAGGGACACCTCAGGGCTGTCCCCAGCCTGCCCAGCTTTGCCATGGCCAAGCCCCTTACGCTGGCTCCAGCCAGAGCCCAGGGCCCTCTGCCAACTCTACTGGATCCTTGCCCTGTAGATGTGAGCTCTAGGGCTGTGAATCAAACAAAAGCTGGTTCAGATCATGCAGAAGAACCCCATTTGCAGACTCCCTGCTAACACCTTCGATAAATCACAGCACAGGGTCACATCACTCTCCCCTGGGGTTTTTTCCAGCTGAGTGGATCCAAGTATCCAATGGGAGGAAGAAGGCTTTTGTAATGGGTCAAGTCACTTAAAGAAGAACCTGTCATTTTGTGCAAAGTGAAACTTTGCTGGAACAGGCCAGGACAAACCTCTGCTATTGCCACTTTGATTTGCTCCTGGCCTGTTTCCTCCCCAGGCCTGGGTTTAGCCACCAATAACAAATCACTTGACCTTTTTCTCTAGGGTACAAAACTCTCTCAGGGTTTCTCAGCACATCTGAAATGTGATTCCTTTCTCGGAAACAAGATCTAGTGAGGTATTTGCTGCCTAACGTCCCTGGAACAAGAGTAGGATTGTTTCTGCAAGATAAGCAACCCAGCCAGGAGTGGCAGAGAACATGGGCCTGGGATGGTTATTTGCCTGGGCAGCTCTTCTGCCCAGAGACACATTTCCACCAATGTCATTATTTACTGCAGAATCTCATTGCTGGAGTAGAGAGAGTTAAGGTTTTGCAAAGAATCAAAGTTTCTTGAGTCATCCCTGGGGGCATGTCCTATGTACTCAGCATACAACAGAAATTAGACTTCCTAGTAATTGGTATTTTCCTGCTAATCAAGGGCTGGGCATGTTGCCCTGAGTATAGCAGGATATAAGACAGACTGGGATTTCTTAAAAGGGATCCACACAGAGCCAGCCCTTTCCCGCGCCCCACCCCTGTTTTGATCCTGCTCCCCAGGGGTGTCAGTCCCTGCACAGTCACTGGGGACTGCAGCAAAGTGCGTGAGGACAGCAAGAAG
>VWZY01005887.1:2451-13994 GCA_013399075.1 Chloroceryle aenea | reverse complement strand
TCTTTCTTCTCTACTTACCCCTCTGCCAAGAACTGGTTATTTCAATCCCAGGCAGAAGCTGGCAACTTTTTCCAACTCATGGATCCCAAAAAACACCCTGCAGAAGTGTCACCCATGCCAGGAAGTCAGTGGTCAGTGCAGGCAAGGTGGGCTTGCTACCTGGTGCTTGCTGGCAGAAGTGGCTTTAACAGCAACGTTAACACTTTGGGGTGGGCAGCAGAGACCAGGGGTGGGGGCTTGGCTTTGGAGTAGGGCAGAGGTGAAGCTCCCCAGGGGCTGCAGAGTTCAGCCTTCTCCAAAGAGCCCACTGTCAGAAGTTAGAAGGAGTTCTGCAGGCACTGGGCTTTCAGGGGGAGGCTAAAAGAGACTGAGTGGTTCTGCCTATACCCTCCCTCCCTCCTCAGCCCTTGTCCCTGAACAGCCTCCCCCCACCTCACACCCAGACCCCCAGGCTGTAGTCCTGCTCTCTATGGGAGAGGTTTTCCAGGGGTGGCATGAAGCAGCTCGTGTAGCAGGGGGATGAGCAGCAGTCTGGGGACAGGCAGGAAGCTTGTATGTAGGCTTGTGCTTGTCCACACACTGGCATGGCCTCTGTCCCTGCAGGATGCNTCCCAGGTAAGAGCCTGGTGTAGCTGATCTGCTTTGATGGAGGCTGGAGAGGCAGAGGGAATGGCAGGGGGGGAGGCTTGGGAGGGAGGATGGGGAGAACAGAGGATGGAAGAAATTCACCTCCCAGCTGCCTTCAGTGATCTGTCGTCATCCCCCCCCTCCCCATCCCCCCTTCCCCCGCAGTGTCCATTGCCTTCCTGGANCCTGCCTATTTACCCCACAGTGCCCACGACAGCACACTATGACCTCCACAGGGTGCAAGTGGATGAGGCTCCCACTTTCCCATGGACTCCCCTGGAGCTAGTAAAACACATGTCAGCAACAAAAGTCAGAATCCTGCAAACTGGGTGAGTGTTGGCACCACTGAGAAGGAGAGGGACAGTCCCCAGTCCAAGGATCAGGCAGCTCAAGGATGTAGCATCCAGCTCCAGCCTGCCACAGGGCTTTGGGGACAGAGAGGAGAAAGCAAAATGTGATGCTAAGGGGGTTGATGTACCTCTGCATATCATAGGGCTGCACAGGCTGGGGTTTCCAGAGCATTTGCCCAGTTCCTTCAGGGCTGCTGGGCACCTCAACATCCCAGGCAGGTGTGTGCCATGTCTGTGAGCTTGTCCATGGAGGTGGAGGAGGAATCTGTGCAACTCATTCATGTCTGCTGAAAGAGTCTTGTACTTCCCAAGGTTGTGCTAAACACCATCACAAATGCCCTCCCCGAGGCACAGGGCTGCAGAGTGGGCAGCACAGAAGTGCAGCAACACCTTTTTCTGCCCTCCTAGCACCCAAAATATGCTTGTCTCCATCCTGACACCGTCCACTGCACTGGTTTTGAGCATCATCATCTGCCACAGGATCAGAAGAGCATCGTTGGAGAAGAGCAGAGGTACTGGGTATCTGGGGGCCCAAGCTGTGGTCCTACTCTGCGGGGGTGGCTGTGAGGGTGCCTGTGCTGCTCCCCAGCACCTGTCCCACCACCCCAGTGTACCATAGGCTGCCCTCCAACTCCCATCTCAGGGGTGAGTGAGACTTGGGGCAAAAGGGGCTGGTGCCCAATCCAGGATGCCAACCGACTGAACTCTATGATGCAAAAAACTCTTGGAAAAGTCAGACCAGACCTGAGGCTGCACAGGAGATGATGTGTCACACATGGGAAAGGGCTTAGGGCTCCCCAAAATGCTCCCCTTCAGCTCCACGTTGCCATGAGTCATTTCTCTTGCTCTTCAGCAGCCCAGGCCATGGAGAGAAAGAGGGACAAGGACCTCCAGGTACTGTGGGTGGGAGGGCAGTGGGATAGGGGTTTTGTGATGGTTACATCACAAGGGAGTCACTGCCTGGAGCCCTGCTTGTCTTCAATGAACCTTGTCCTCTCCTGGTCACTGCAAGGTGGGAGCAAGCAGCTGCTTCCAGTAACATCTACATGAACAGGAAGTGGGAGCGCAGATCACCTGAGCATGACTGAGAACAGCCCAGCCAAGTGGCAGGTAAAGGGGCTGGGGCAGCTTCTCAAGTGCACAGCAACTTACCCCATGGGTGCTCCTTCCTCCTATCCCTGTAGCAAGGAGGAGATGCACCTGGTTTTGAGGTACAGTTGAGGAGCAGCTGCTCAGTTTTGGGGTCGAGTCTTTTCCTGCCCTTTAACAGCCTGTCCCAGGCATCAACTCACAAACCCTCTAGCATAAGCAGACCTGCAAAGTACCCAAAATCTTTGCATTTCTCCCATTTCAGGACTTTGAAAGGGGCTACAAGAGTTCAGTTTCCAGAACTCCAGAACTGCAGCCGATCTACATGAACATGCATTGAGTGACACCATGCTCAGCCCCTTGCTGCCAGAGAGCCTCTGTCCGCTGACGGGCAGTCCCTGCGGCAATCCTGACACCCTGGGTGTGTTTTCCCAATGCTGCCCCGAGCTCACACTGCCTCTCTTGCTGAGAATCCCTGTATCCTGCAGAAGCAAACCCTGTCCCCTCTGTACCACATGAGACTGGGGACCCCAGTGTGCCAGGGGTCCCACAGCATGATGCACATGCCGTTGAGCCAGTAGCACTTGTTATCCCCACCCTGCCATGTGGTTATTAAATGAGAAGCAATCAGGATATTTGAGATGTGCTTAAAATATCCCCCAGTCAGGGGTTAAAAGCCCAGCATCCCTGGGCCAGGCTGTGAGGGACCAGGGGATGCTATGTCCCGATAGCCCCTTTTCACCTTCCTCAGTTCTTGTGCTCGGCAATAAGGAACACATTGGGAAAAAGTGGAGGTCAGTGTCTGGTCAGAGATGTGACCTCTGGCCCCTTGCTGACCCCAGTGATTCTGAGATGGCCCAGAAAGGCGGTGGTGTGGTCACCCCTGCTCCCACACAGCCCTCGGACTTCTGTTTCTTTATTTTTACCCAGCGCATCCTCCCCTTCCCTTGGGTCCTTTGCACAGAGCTAAGGGGCCAAAGGGCAGGGTGGGGTGGAGGGAGGGTCCTGGGGGATCCTGGCTGCAGGGGGTCCTATCCTGCTCAACCCAGCCCAGCCTTTCATACAGAAATCAGGATTTCATCCGAGTATCCCAGGGAGGAGAGCTGCAGATGGAAAAGCCCTTATTTGGGTAGATCTCATCACCTACCCAAATAGAATCACCCTGCTGCGAAATGGAAACTTACCCAGCAGCTTTAGAAAGAGGAAGAAAAACCACAAGAATGGAAAGAAAAATAAGCAGGGAGATGTTGCACAAAGGGGATGTGGACAGTCCTGTGACGACAGCCTGGGCAGTGGGCAGCCAAGATAGAGCTCAAACTGGGGGGAAGCTCGGCTCCATCTCTGTCCCACCACAGGCCAGGGGAGCTCCTCTGAGAGCCACTTGCTCCTGAGGGTAACCAAAGCCTTGGCATCTGCAAGATGCTCCAGTGCCAGATGGGGAGCAGGAGTATGGGGGGGAGCTTCTGCCTGGACCAGCTTGAATGATGCAGCCATGCTCCCAGTTTTCCCCTGAATCCCAGCATGTCATACATGGGATAAAAAAGCTGGAGGAGGAGGAGGAAAGCTCACATCATCCCAACCACTCTGTCCCAGTGAGCACCGTTGTCAGACCCATGTCGCAGCTACTCAGCCACAGCCCTTGGTGCTGTGCAGCTGATCTGCTCATTCCCACTCCCCCCTCTTCATACATCTCAAGTCTCCCTCTTCCCTTCAAACCAGCTTGGTGCTGCAGACCCCAGCAGAGCCTGAGGCTGG
Organism: Chloroceryle aenea; assembly: GCA_013399075.1. Taxonomy (NCBI): domain Eukaryota; kingdom Metazoa; phylum Chordata; class Aves; order Coraciiformes; family Cerylidae; genus Chloroceryle; species Chloroceryle aenea. The sequence goes on along the minus strand of VWZY01005887.1, from coordinate 10,173 downwards.
GGCCAAGCATCCCTGCCCCCAAGAGCTGACAGAGCCTGACATGTCCCTCGCAGCTGAAATGCAGCCCAGGAGCTGAGCTGATGCCCTCTAAGAACCCAGGAGGCTGCACCCATCGATCCTTGGCCCAGCTGATGGGGAGCACCAGGACATGCAGACTCCAGCAGCCCCAGGAAAGTGAGGTGGGCTCTGCAAAGAGCAAGCAAATATTGCATCTCTTGGCTGGTTTTGCCCTGTTTTGGCATTGGAGGCTCTGCTCAGCTCATGTGCTTCAGCATCTCTCTGCAGCGGATATTTGGGGTGAAGACCCCTCCCCCCCTGCATTCTCCTGACAAGTGGGGTGCACAGGGTCCCATGTCCTATTTGTGCAGCTGCCCACTCTTCCTGTTGGGTTTCAGATGTGCCAGTTTGCAAAAAACATCTCAACAGTTTTTACCTGCAACAGAAAACTCCCATCTCAGAGGTGAAGCTCAGCAAGATAAAAATAATCCATCGGCAGAGCAGCGCTTCAACCGCCGCCTCTTACGTGAGCAAAAACACAGCAAAAGAAGGTGAGAGTGCACATCAACTCAGCACCCCCACTCGCTGCCCTGCACAGGAGGCTGATGCTCACAGATCTCCAGAGCAAAGTGGGACGATGGGGATATCACCAGGCTGGGGCTGGCTCCTTCTCCCAGGTGAGGACAAGCTCTGACCATGTTGGCAATGCTTCAGTTCCTACTGGCACCAAAAAGCTGGGGCTGCTGAGCCCTCTCAGGGGCACACGCTCCACACCTGGCACAAAGCCAAGTGAAGCTGCTTCTCACTGCACCACGAAGCCAGATGCAGCTCTTCCTTGCTGCAGGGCCAGGAGCAAGGAACACCCCTGGGGTAACTTGCTGTGAACCCCAGAAGCTGCCACAACCCCTATACCTGCCACTTGGCTGGGCTGTTCTCATAGTCATGCTCAGGTGAGATAAGCCCACCACTGCAGCCTAATGGCTAGGGCTAGAGGCTGGTGGATGGGGTCTCCCCCAAAGTGCTTCTTTCTAAAAGTTGCTGAGGAGGGGCTGAGGAGAAGGCTGACTGTGCAGCCCTATTTCGGGATAGGGGTTTTGTCTATTTCTCTCTAGTGTGCAGCCCTGTTTCTCTTCAGTGTGCAGCCCCGTTTCTCTCCAGTGTTGTTTTGGGTTTTTTTGCAGTTTGCCAGGGTCTTTTTATCACCGGGGAGGTCAGTCGCCAGACTGGGCAGAATCTCTCCCTCCGCTGCTGGTACTCCCCAAGCTACAAGAGCTACAACAAGTACTGGTGCCAAGGGCCCATCCGGGATTCCTGCCGCAAGGTGGTGGAGACGGCGGGCAGGGAAGTGCCCCAGCAGCACGGCCGAGTCTCCATCCAGGACAGCCATACCTTCTTCGTGGTCCTGCTCACTATGGAGAACCTCTCCGAGGCAGATGCTGGGATTTACTGGTGTGGAATTGAGAGGACAGGCTGGGACCTGATGGAGCCAGTGACACTGAATGTGGTCCCAGGTAAGTCCTAGTGTCCATCTGGCAGGGTTTTTTTTTGGAGAAGCCAGGATGCATTTTTGGAGAAGCTGCCAGCTCACCAGCCAGCAGTGACCTGAGAGGAGGTAGCAAAGCAGGATAGGGTCCCTGGGACACGGTATAAACCAGTGGCAGAGGTTAAGAGGGGTGACAGGTTGCTTTCTTCAGATGCTCACAGATGTGGGCTGACCGTGCTGGAGCCCAGGCTGTTCTGGGGGCTCCCAGCACCCATCACCGTGCAGACAGGACGTTGAGCCTCTAGACAAGAAAAAGAGGTGGATTTGACCCCTCTGGCCTTGAGGAAACATCTGGTTCATGGTGGGTGGAATCACTGAATCTTTTAGGTTGTAAAAGACCTATAAGATCATCAGGTCCAGCTATTAACCCAGAACTGCCAAGTCCAAGGGTGGAGAGATGTTTCATCATGGGACACATGGCCTGAAGAGGCAGGGGGGAGGCAGACACAGTCAGGGTGTATCCCCCAGGGGTGCCATCAGGGTAGGGGGACATGTGCTGGAGGGAACATGGGCATGCATTTGCCTGCTGCTGGAGGAGACATTGAGGACCCATGGTCACTCCAGCCCCAGTTCCCATCAGGACCTTTGTTTATGCAGCTATAAGAACTACACTGGCAACCCTCATGCCCTGGATCTCCAGCACCATGATGGAACACTCCCCTTCCACCAATGCCACCACCGTGGGGTGAGCCTGGGATGCCAAGATACAGGGTGGGCACAGGGAGGGACAGGGGATCTCACCACTGTGGGCAGCAGTGGGTACCCCTGCATGAGGGGGCTTGTGGGGATACACAGGGTCTTATCCCATCAGCCTGGGCATTTTGGGGTGATGCAGTGGGGTCCCAGGTTGTTGTCCCCACTTTGCATACCACCCAGCAGCTGTCTACGGTGGGCTGTGGGGGGACACTGGAGTGCAGAGTACTGCAAAAGCAAAGCCTGAACATTGGGAGGGTGAGAAACAGCTTTCCTCCTCCCCTTGCCTCCAGCCCCAAGGGCCCAGACCTGAGCGTCCTGGTCCCCAGTGCAGTCCTGCTCTCTCTCCTGGCTGTGACCAGCTTCAACGGGCTCCTCTGCATCCTGCGCAGGAGGAGGGAAGGTAATGGCGTCCACACAGGCCCCATCCTGGGCGCACCCTGCTGCCCATCCCAGGACCTGGGGGACAAGCACACCCTGGGCAGGGGGCTGGGGAAACCACCTCCCCGATCTTGTCTTTCTGGCATGCCATCCCCTCGCACTGAGGCCCCCACTGCCCTCAGTGAGCTGGGCACTGCCGCAGACCTGGACCATGAACCTGTCTATGACAACGAGCTGGACTCAGAAAAGGTGAGGACCCCTGGTGTGGGCAGCACAGGCAGCGTGGGCAGTGCCCATGCAGAGTTGCTGCTCACCCTGGGCAGCCCCAGCATCCCCCAGTTGTGCTCCAGGGCTGTGGGGACATGCTGTCCCCTTGCCAGGTTGGCCACAGTGACACAGGGCAGGACCCCAGGGTGGAGGACAACGGTACCTACACGAACACATTGTTTCAGGAGGAGGAATGCCTGGTCAACATTTCATAGAAGAGGATTCCTACTTGTTCTAGCAGAGCATCCCTCATGGGCAGAGGTCCATACAAGGCTACCCCCGGGGATGTCCTTGTGATCACCCCTGGGGATGTCCCTGCTGTGGTGAAGGCGCCTTGCAGGAAATGGCTGCTTCTGTACCATCGCCGTGACATCTCGGTGGTGTGACAGCCTCTGCTCACAATGCTGTAGCTCAAGGCCATGCTGGCACCGTCCCTCAGCCCGTGGGACCCTGAGAGCCCCCTGCTCCTGCGTTGCTTCGGCAGATTGACCCACACATCTCGGCTGGCAAGAAACCACATACCTTATTCCTCTGCACAGGCTGAGGAGCAGGATGTTTTCCTGGCTTGGCAGCAAACAAATTGTTTTGGGTTCAGATAAATCCAATAAAGAAATTCCTCTGCAGGGGCTTGGTTTGGAAGGGAGAGGGGTTGGAGTGAGGATCTGGTGAGTCCCCGGGGTACCCTGGTAATGCTGGGGCTGGGTGAGGAGAGTTGATGGGAACGGATACTCACTGCAGGGAAGATGAGAGCAGCTGGGGAGGTGGCTGGAGCCCGGGCTGCCCAGCCTTTGCAGACAGGCTTGTCAGCAGAAAGCAGGATTGCAATCTCCAGATGCTTCTTTGATGTAGATCTCACTGCCGTTTGCAGCGACTCAGCTCACTGCTGCTCACACAGTTCACTGGAAATGAGTGAGGTTACCCGATCATCCAAAACAAGATCCAGAGCTTCCTCTTGCCATGGCAGGGGGGCAGGGAGGGGACAGAACAGGAAGAAGGAGCAGCCTCAGCCTCTGCCAGGGCCAGGGCTTTCTGCTCTTCCCAAGGGGCATCGAGGAAAAAAGCTGTCAGCAAGGCAGCTGCCAGGGAAGTGACTCTGATTTTTGTGTTTGGGTTTCTGAAACTTTCAGTGGAAGCATTTAATTCTGGGAGAAAAGCAGCGGTGTCACTCAAAACCTATGGCTGTGCCAAAAAAGGCGGTTGGCAGGGGGAGGGAAATGAGACACTTCTGCTTGAGCAAACAAACAAAAGCAGCCCAGTTCACACTGGCAGCCAGCTCGGGAGCCAGAGAGTTGCAGTGCAGTGGGGATGACTCTCATCAACTCAGTACATCATCCCAGTACGTCATCCCAGTTCTTCACAAGTGGGAGAGAATCCCAGCAGTCCCAGCCAGACCACCCACAGGGGCTGACCTGCATTCAATCTACCCCGCTCCCCTGTCCCCTGGTCTGGCCTGTCCCCCTTGCCAAGTCCCCCAAAGCCCTTCAGGCTCTGAGCACGGGGAAGGGGCTGTGTTCCTGCTGGGATAGGCATCGTGGCAGAGGAACCCACTGCATTTTGACATTTTTACCGGAACCACTGGCTATTTCAGAGTGAAGCAGAGGGTGTTTCTCATGAGACACCCCCAGTGTGAGTCATGGTCCCTGGGTGAAGGGAAGGAAGCCATTTCCTTTAAAACAGGCATCCAGGGTCTGCTGGTAAATACTGCCCAAGGAAGCAAGGTGAGAAAGACGCTTGGGAAACTCCTGGAACACCCATGTGTGTGTGAACCTGGTTCCATCCCACAGGCTGCTACATGAGTGACTGCAAGGAGAAGTCCACATTGGGAGTGAGAAGCTGGAAAATGAGGATTTTCCTGGTTTGGATCCTTTTCCCAGGTGAGACCTGGGAGCACAGATCAGGCAGTTCCCACCCCATGGGTTTTGGAAGAGCTAGAGAGGCTGGGAGGGACCAAGCCAGCTCAGAAGGCCACAGCAAGTGTGTTACAGCGAGAGCCCAGCTGATATCATACTTTTCTTGTGGCCACTGGACAGCTACCGGGCGTGATCTCTGAGATATGCTTGTGTGATTGTCACATGAACTCTGGTAATCAGGCTTTTTGATCATTTAATAGCACACATGCTTGATGGGGATTATTTTTAATGGCTGGGGACATCTCATCTCATCACAACTCCCTGAGTGCATGAACACAGCCTCTCTCGTGACAGGGTGTTGCTGAGCACCCCAGGCTCCAGTCCCTCCCAGTTCCTCGAGGTAATGCCAGTACTGTGCTTGCAGCACCTCTCTGTGTCTCCCGCAGGTGGCTGGGCGATGACGGGCCCCGCACAGGTGACGGCCAAGCTGGGTGGCTCACTGGCAGTGTCCTGCAGCTACAAGCCAGGTTATGAGCTCTACCCCAAGTACTGGTGCCGCCCAGGCTTCCTCTGGTTTTGCTTCAGCTACATCACCCAAACCAATGGCTCAGAGGTGACAGTGATGCAAGGCAGGGTGTCCATCAGGGACGACCACATGGCACGTTCGTTCACCGTGACTCTGGGTGGTGTCACACCGGAGGATGCAGGCTGGTATTCCTGTGGGGTGAAGAGGAGGCTATGGTTCGACCTGAGGTACATGACCAAGGTGATAGTCTCCGCAGGTAAATTTGGGTTGGCAGCACAGCAGGGGTGTCTGATGGAGCCTGTCATTTGGGTCACAGCACTGGGGACAGGGCCTCTCCAGCCAGGGGAACACGGGGGTTGTCAAAGCAAGAACAAGCTCCTCACAGGCACCAAGACCTGCTGGAGGCAGCCCCAGTGCAACTTCGGAGGAGGGACAGAGGATGCTGTACAGATCTTTGTGCAGAGTAGACCCTCTCCCTCACTCCCATTAAGCATCCCTGCTTCCACAAGCCCCTTCTTTGGGATTCCCAGTCCCTCCCAGGAAACCCCCTTTTTCTTCCTCCTCCTTCTCTTCAGTGCCCAGTGCATTGCCCAGAGACCCCCATCTCCACCTCTTGTACCTCCATGGTCAGAGACTCCCTGTGAGGGGGCAGGATGGGCTGCAGTGGATTCTCCACCTTTCCCTGACTCTGTTTTCTTCATAGCTGTTTCAACCACAATGGAGGGCAACGATGTGAGCCCACTGACCACCAGCTCACTGTGTCCTACAGCCTGTGGAGAGCCTCCAGTGCCGTAAGTAAGGGCTCAAAGTTTGAGCAAGCCCCCAACAGCATCCCCCAGCCTAAGACACCTTTTCCCCTGCATGCATCCCTCAGCCCCAGTTCCCTTAGGTTGCAGCAGCCCCAAAAAATGCATCCTGGGGGTAAGTGGAGTGGCTGGCAGTGCCCCAATCCCCACCCTCATTGCCCAGTCCCTACTCAAGCTCTAGCATCATCTCCTTTCTCCTGCCCAGGTCCCAGGTTGGTGTTACACACTTGCTGCTCCTCCTCAGCATGAAAGTTCTCATGGCTCTGGCCCTGGCATGTGGGGCTGCCTGGGTGAGGAGCCGGCGCAGAAACCACAACCAGGAAAACCCGCAGCTCTTGGAGGAGGCCAGCAGCAGCAGGGAACCGGGCTGCCCACCCACCCTGGACACCTTGGAGCCACAGGGACACACTCCTGCTTCCTTGGCTCCCACCCTGCCAAGGCTGTGCCATCCCTCACAACTGTCCCATGCCAGGAGCTGCTTGTTTCTCTCCTTGTGAAGCCTCAGCACCTCCTGGTACCCCCTGCGCTGGAGAGGGGAAGGTTTGTGTTGCAGTGAGCCTGCATCTGCTCAGCTGGAGCTGCCAACTGAGGACAATTTTGCAATAAAACCTGGGTATCCTGCAGTGGCCTATATGTCTGTCTGTCTGCCTGCTCCCCTCTTCAGCTGCCCTCACTGCCCAGGGTACTGGTGGCTGCTGTTGCTGACGTGTGGGGCTGTGGGGACATGCTGTGGCATGGCTGGGGGAGACATCGGGTCACAGGAGACCACACAGGTGTCCGCTCCACCACAGCCTGGATGAGCCCCAGCACAGGAAGAGGAGCCCTCAGCTGTGCGAGGTGCCACGAAATGGCCATCTCCGGATGAATGAGAGACAGGGCACAGTGTCCTTCTGCGGCTGTCTCCCCTACTACAGCAACTTTCCACCCTCAGTCTGAGAGTGAAGCTCACATCTCCCCCAGCTGCACTCTGGGCTCATTTTCTTATTACTCCTATAATTTTCCAGGTTCTGTGTCTCCAAAAAGCAGGCACTTGCANTGTGGCACCAGCAGTCAGGGGAGTGAGAGCAGTGTGGCCACCTTCACCCTCCCTGGGCTACACCACATCCCACACCTCATGGCACTATCAGCTTCATCAGACTCTCCCCAGAAAGCTTTGAGGGGGAGTTTTTCCTCCTCATCTTTGTTTAAGGAACCAAAATGCCCAAGGTGACAAGAGCAGGCATGAACCAGGAACTTGCAGCCTACTCCAGCCCCACGCGGTAAAACCTCCCCTGCAGACACAGCAGTTTGACCACTCATGAGGTAGAAATCTGGGGAACCTAGCCATGTGTCCCACATCTCACTCTCCTGTCCACCCTGCTGCCTGCTCCTGCTGGGAGTCCACTGGGACAACAGNGTGCTGGGGGCAGAAAGGTGAGCCCCTGGGGCAGGGGCAGGAATACAAGCAGAAGTGTGGCAGCAGGGCTCAGGGGACAGTACANCTCCCTCCATTTATTTTCCATGGGGGGACAGGGTTCCCATGCAGGAGCACTGTCCCCAGCCTGGGGACATGTTTGGAGCTCAGGGGGTCCTCGTGCAAGGCTGAGCCACCCCTTGAGAGGCAGAACCCCCACTGGGTGCCTGTCATGGGCAGAGAGTTTGGGCAGTGTGGCAGAGTCA
>VWZY01005886.1:122313-134596 GCA_013399075.1 Chloroceryle aenea | reverse complement strand
AGCCCCTCTAACTATGACACATGAAGAACAATTTCTGTAGTAATGCAGCATAACTGAACTAGGTTAAGTTTGAAAAAGTGGAAAATATAAAACTGACATTAAAAATTAAGGTAATTTATTTTCTTTTGCTGGATCTTCTAAGCATAAGAATCTTGCCTTTTTATTTCACTGCTTCTTAAGTCTTTATCATTGATTTAAACAAATAATAATGTTATGAGACAACAGTACAAAGACATACATTGTGTTACTCCAGTATAAAAAATAAATATGCCTTGAGCAAATTTTCTTACCTTGCTTGTTTTAAAAGGCAAGAGCTAAATTCCAAGCCATCTACTGATCCAAGAAAAGTGATATGACAGCAGAAGCTTGCCTGGAGATGAAAGAATTCTTCTGTGGTTTTGAATTGCCTTTTGATCTCCTTTTATCCCTGGGGACCATATAAATCCAGGTCAAGGTGGCTGAGTTCCATGTGATCTGCAGGATTGTCCATATTTGATCTTCAAGTAGTTTAAAACTTTGGTAGAAGACTTGTTAAATTACAGTGGTTTTAGTACTGAAAGTATCAGAATGGCTTCTTCATATCACTGCTACGCTAAAAGCTGATTAGGTTCCTGTCACAAATATTGACAGTAGTCTCAGTATTACTGCTTTCTATTTTTCAACATAGTAATTTGGTTTTTCATTTTAAGGTGTTTATATGGAATAAATGTTTTTTCTTACTTTGATACCAGTATTTAAAACCTTTATACCACATGTAAGTGTGCAGTGTCTGTATCCCCAAACATCAAATGGCTCTGAAGAATATTTTATTTTTACAAGAATAATAAAAATAGTTATAAATGGCTTCTGTTCTGGAAACTAGGTGGGATATTTGTAGCTGTCTTATGCAAAATGTAATGAATATGTGTCAGCTTGTTTCTAGTTTGGTTTATTTGGGTTTTTATAGGGTGTGGGTTTGTTTTTATAAGCATAAGGCATTTTAGATTGGAAACAAAACCATAAAAAGTTATTTTACTAGTTATATCTATTGTTCATCGGTTATTAAAATACAGATGGTTATGTAGTGCTATAATAATCTTGTATTACAAGACAGAAGTGTTTATTGAAAAGCTGTTGAATTTTAAATGTCTATATTCTGCATCCTAAGAGTGACTGCCTTTTAGGCACGGGCATCTCTATGTGTTTAGAAAACCTTGTGTTACATTTTAGTAATGTGACTTACACTCCTTACTGATCTCAAATATTCTTATGCTTCCGAAGTGTCTCTCTCATTTCAGTACGGGTATTAAAGAATTGGATATTCACTGGGGTTGCTAAGACTGACATTTTGTTAAAATTTGTATTACTTGAAATTTTTATCACATATGATGATGTTTCTACCATCTGAAGCAACATGACTTGTTCATTTTCAGTTTCTGCCACAGAGGCCACATTCTACCAATCCTGACTGCATGACTCCACATGGAACTATCCTGCATCAAACCCTGGATTTTGATGAGTTCATACCACCAATACCACCTCCACCCTACTACCCACCAGAATATACCTGCACACCAGTGGTAGAGGCGCAGAGGTGAGTCTTCTTTCCTGTAGTCGCAGTCATCGCATAGCTCTTATCTATAGATGATGAAGCTTTTCCAAAGAATGTGAAGAGAACTAATGTCCTTCACTGACATTTCCAGAGACAGTACATATATTTTTTGGAAAACTTATTAGTGTGCACCTGGAAATATTTGTGATAGAGCACTGCTGTATTAGAAAAGTTATTGAATTCAGGTAAGACAAAGTTAACAAGACCTGAACTTAAAGCAGAGATCAGCTTGTAGGTGAACATTTCACAGTTGTTAACATTATACACTTGAATACGAGATAAATTTTCTATGGAAATATTGCAGTTAATGCGCATTAACATGAAGTAGCGAGGGACGCTAGCAGCTGCAGAATGGGTCAGTAGAGATGGCTGGCATCCAAAATGGAATCCAATTTTTAAAGCTACCCGTTGAATGAGGGCTTCATTTTGCTTTTCTAATTAATTTCTTCCATATAATTCTCTGTAGTATATTAGCTTTAAATTCAGGCAATGCTCTACCTCACTGTGATGTAAGTAATAGTTTACCAAATAAAGCTAATGCCATTTCCTAATAGTTAAGTTTGTTCATTTGTGTTTTTAAACAGAGGTCTCCATTTGGACTTTCCTCATTCTCCATTCAGTGCTTTATATGAAGTAACCATTAACAGTCCAGGAATGCTGTATCCAGCTGAGCTGCCCCCTCCTTACGAGGCAGTGATTGGAGAGACACCTGCCAGCCAGGTGAGAAAAGCCAGAGGAAATGCTTTACATAGTCTTCAAACAATTTTAGATAAATCTAATGATCTACAATAATTTATGAGTTAATTGTAGTTTGGGGGAACAATCATTAGAAAATATTTATATTCTTTAAATGCATTTTTTCACACCATTCTTTTCAAAAGGGTTTAAATAACAACTTAACGTATCTTCTCCGTATGATCTTGTGCATGTTTGGGCAAATACTTATGCGAGTAGTAGTATTTCAGCTAATAATCATTTGTTAAAAAAGTTTTATGATACTGGACTTCCAGTAACAAAAACCTAGAAGAATTGATTGAAATCACCAAAGCACAGTGGCTTTCCTTGCTTAAAAAGGATAGTGTTGTTTAAAAATGATATTACATTCCTTAATTTCTGTAGATAGTAAGAAATCTTGAGTAGGAAGCATGTTTATTTTCTTTAAGCACCCTACAGTATTAAAATGGGGTTTTTTTGTAAAAAATTTCTTCCAATTACTGATAGTAGGGGATTTGCCTCCCTTTCATATACTACTTTTAGTTGGAGCTTAGTACAACAGTGTAGGAAGGAATAATAAGGAAAAAGATTAACTGTGTGTCTTGTCACATGTAATGCTAATAACTTCTGTATGTTTGTGTTTGTGTGTATATAGCATAGAGCTCATGGGACTCTGCATGTGATCTGAGCCAAGATAAATGCAAATTCCTATTTTAAACTCTATTTGTAGGTAGAAGGTGTACTTGAAAATTCCTAACAAAAATCTCTGTAAATTACCTGAGAATAACAATGTTAAAAATACACATTTGCAGACCTCCATTTATATCAGATTTCAGATCATGTTCTGGAAAACTAATGGGAGCATCTGGTAATAGTATAGGTTCTTATAAAGGTGTGCGCTATTCTTAACAGGATGCCTTGAACTTGGTGCCAAATTTATGTTTTAGTAATTGTAAGATACAACCTCCATGAGGAGGCTTCTGTCAGGTACCAAAGTGCTAGAAACTAATTCCTGCTTCAGTGTTACATTAGCTGATTAAAAAAAAACAAAACAAAGAACTATAAGAAACAAAGATTTGAATGGTAAAAGGATAGGGATGTGTTGTTTCTGTGAAATAGCAAACACTAGCTCTCTATCTACTGCTTATACTTTTGGCTGGTACAGCTTTAATAGCTTCTGCTGTTCTATGGCAGAAATAGTTACTCCTGAAAATGCGTAACAGCTTTATCTTGCAGTTCCAGAAAGGATCCAGTACACTTGAGAAAAATACTTACATGACAATTTTTGCTTTATTTTTTTACTAGGTAGTATCAACTCAACTGAAACTAGAATTATGATGTACCTGCATTTGCCACCAAGGCTAATTTGAGCAAAGGTTTGCTTGAAGTCATTTGCGATAATTGAATCAGCTGTCACAAATGGGAAAATACATACAATTGCTTTTAGAAACTAATTTTTTGCAAGCTTCAGCAAAACTCAAGGGGTCAAATATTCTAGATACTGCTCATCAGTTGTTAATAGTGCACTGTCGTAATATGTATGTTGAGGCTGCCAAATTGCACCCACATTACAGAGGGGAGTACTTTGCCTTTCCCGAAGTGTAACATGGAAAGACATTTTTAGGGTTTTTCTTTCCACATTGAGGAAAACCAGAAAACTGGAGAAATTATAGAAATCTTTACTATTATATACAAGAAAATTGAGATAACTTATAAGATGAATGTCTGAGGAAAAAAAAAAGAATGTTGAGATGCGGAGTCCCTGACAAAAATGCAATTAAAAAACTCCAAGATACGCCTGACTTTGCAGTTTCTGTGACTGACAAAGCAGCTTCTGACAACTCTTCTAATCCTTGCCTTACATCAAACCTTCTACCACCTGCCACAGCAGACATGCAATCTTTGCATTGCACTACTTTTGATTTATTTGGCTATAATAAAATTAATTGTATAAACGGTTTTTGAGTAAAGCTTTCTGAACAGCAAAATTGAAGTTCCCAAGGCCATCTCCTTTCTAAAATATATTTTATCCAAGTTCCATCCTTTATCCTTTACAGTAACATAGAGGAACCTGCAAGCCCCGGAGGAGCTGAAACTTGTAAGAGATTAAAAAAAAAATTATTGGCATGTGCGATATGAATTATACATGGTTTGGGGGAAAAGGGGAGGATCATATCTGTGATAAGAATTTGTATGTGATACTAAGTAAAGTTTAGAGAAGTATCTCTTTATATTCAGCAGCAAATCACTTTGAGCACTCACAACTGGGATTACACTCTGCATGAGCATGGACATCCAGCAGCACAATAGTACCAGCATATAACAAAAATATAATTGAACAAGACATGATTCAAAGCAGCAAAGTCATGCTTTTCTTACAAGAGCATGAACTTCAATAAGTAGACATAATGACAGTTATTTTTTGGCATCTGGGGTGAGTGCCATGCCCATTCATCTCTGCCACCCAGGTTCCAGAAGTTTTTGTTCTAATCACAAGTCAAAATGAGTGGTGATATTTAATTTCCAAGTGGTGGTAATTATAAAGTTTGTTATCAGGAGTGAGTTTATATATCCCTGGTAGTTGCTGGTTCACAGAGCTTGTAGGAGCAAAATAACAACAGGTGCTGAGTATTGCAGTGAAGTACGTTGGCAGTGCTAATTCACGCGAACACGGTGACTTTGTAGCCATATACTTTTCTTGGCAACAAAAGCCCTAATATATTTTCTTCGTGGTCAATGTCCAGTCAGTCTGTGAATGAAGAAACAGACCCAAAGTCTAAGACTGTTCTAGGTCTACAGGAGGAACAAAATTGAGTCCTGAATTCTTACATGATGCAAATGCTCCCATATAATATGCATCAAACTACAGTCCAGTAGTTTTATAATTCCCTCAAAGGCAGACTTTGCAATGGAAATGGTGGCGGAGCTTTAACTACAGAAATAAAACAGTCCCAGGGGTTTCTAGAGTGTGTTGAAGATAACTTCCTTAAATGGCTGGCAAGTGAACCAACTAGGGAAGGTACCCTGCTGGACCTTCTCATTGTGAAGAGAACAGGACTGGTGGGGAATGTAACAGTTGGAGGTGATCTAAGGCACAGCAATCGCAAAATGATTGTTCATTCTTGGAGAAGGAGGAGAGAGGAATAGCAGAACTGCCATGTTGGATTTCTGAAGGGCAGACTTTGACTTGTTTAGGAGACTGAATCATAGAACACCAGCTTGGAAGGGACCTCAAGGATCACCTAGTCCAACCTTTTATGGTAAACTATAGAGACAGTTTAAATGAGATGGCCCAGCACCTTGGCAAGCTGATTCTTAAAACTGTCCAGTGTAGAGGAATCCACCACTTCCTTTGGGAGGTTATTCCAATGTCTAGTTGCTCTGATGGTGAAAAAATTTCTTCTGGAGTCAAATCAAAATCTCCCAAGGAGTAACTTGTCTCCATTACCCTTTGTCTTTATATTGAATTTACTACATCAAAACTACAGATGGTTCTTTTTCATTAGTACAGGTTTCCCAAAACCCCAGCCTTTTCTCATTTATTGTTACCAACTATTTACTGGACTAATTTTTAAAATAATCATGATCCTGTAGAACTGCTAAAAATCCAATGAGATTGGCAGCAAGGTCCAATCCAAACTGTTAAAATGAGTAGAAAGAATATTTCATCAATTTCTGGTGTTTATGGATCAAGTCTTTCCAGCTGTGTGTTTTGTTCATGATTCTCAAAAGTTACCCACTTACATTCATCCTTTCAGAAAAAAGGTAAGTTCTAGTAGTATCTCCCTGGAGCAATCTCCAATAGGCTGGAGAGCACCCTGCATTGGCCACCTTGCGTGGCAGTGATTTTATAGGGCTTAAAAATACGTCAGATGTTAATATCTTGGCAAATAACCAAAGGAAAATATTGCTTGTGTTCTTGTTTATATGGTTTCTGTTCTTTATCCTATTTTAAGGTGATGTGGTGGAAAAAAAGGCATACTTTGGAAAAACAGTTTGTAGAAAAAAGGATTGCTTATAATAAACCCATCAGTTTTAAGTTTTGCAGGCATTGAGATTTGTCTGGGGCCTGCAGCCCTAACTGCCTATGAATTCGAGATGAATGTAGCTTGTAGATTCAGGGAAAATAAAAAATTGCTTCAAGTATATTCCTTTCCCCGCTTTTGTTCCTGACCTCAAGACATTGTAAAATACTGTATCTTTAACTAGCTTTCGATCTGAGTAGCAGCTCGTGTGATAGTTGTTTTACTTTGTCAGATGTGTTCTTAAGATTATCAGTGCTATACTTTGTTTTGGTAAATTGCATATTAATGTGCTGTTCCTTTAAACAATTTTCATTTAGGTCACTGCTACAGATCAGCAAGTATCTGTATCAAGCTTGGGCGAGAGGAACATGACCCTGGACTTCAGCACACAAGGTGATCATAGCATTGTGTTTGTCTACTTGAAAAAGATGTAGTAGGATTTTTTGAGTGGAGTTTTCTTTTTCTCTTGGATGGCAAGACACTGGAATAGATTGTTCAGGGAAGTTGTGGATGCCCCCACCCTGGAGGTGTTCAAGGCCAGGTTGGATGAGGCCTTGAGCAACCTTGTCTAGTTGAGAAGCATCCCTGCCCATGGCAGGGAGTTTGGATTAGGTGATCTCTGAGGTCCCTTCCAACCTAAGCCATTTTATTATTCCCCACAGAGAAAGAAATATTTACTTTGAGATTGTTCATGGCAAGAACCTTTTCACAGTTGTAAACTGATGTGTCTGGAAATACAGAAGAGAGTTTTGCTCAACAAAGCACGCTCTACAAACCCCGTTGAGGCAGATATGGCAACTGTCACTTCTCTTCGACAAGTCATACACATACTGGCAGTTTGTTTCTCATTGTCAGCAACCATGGGTGCCTTCCTGATAGTCCACGTGCCTTCTTCATATAATAGTTCCCTGCAGAGCTTCCAGAAGCCTGAACAGCAAGTTTCGTGCCTGAAGCATAGATGTTGCAGATGCAAGAAGATGAGTAGCAGCACAGAGCGTTATTGTTTAAACCAAAGTTACTAGAATATGCCTCCTTTACGAGATCTGTTGACATGGAGGGCTTGTTAAACATTAGTGGATTATGGATTGTTGAGTAGTTGTACAAAATAAATATTTTAGTAAAATTTCATTGTATACTTTTCCCACATCATATTCACATGGTATTAATGAATAGACTGGCAGTTGTTCTCAGTTAGTACACTTACGTGCAAAGGAGTGGTGGCAGAGTAGTCCAAGAAACAGAAACCGTCCCCTCTCACCACTCATCCAGAATGCAAGAATGGAACAGCCTTGCAAAGGAGTGAGGAGCATCTGTTCCTACACACACAGACTATCTGTTCTGTGAAGTAGGATTTCAGTTTCTAGAGCCACCAGTGGCCACCTTTAATTACTGCTAAATGTTAGTTGGGTTTTTTTATAAACCCTGGTGTTTGACAACCGATATGGAGTGTGACAACTTAAGATGACTAGTTTTTAAGTGCTGCTGTTAACAAAGGGTGTGTCTACAGTCCATAAGTACTTTACATCTGCATATGAAAGTCTAAATTTTAAGGCCAGTGCTAAGAGTTCTGACTATTGAGAAGCAGTGGACCAGCTCTCAGGACAGGGTTTTGACATTACATACTGTGCTGTGTGCACATAAAAGGGAAATAAGAAGGTCCTCAGGCATGTTTTAGTCAGGTAAAATCAGTCAGGTGTCACCACTGCATTTCTTTTGAGCAGTGATTGCTTCTCATCTGCTTCAGGTCCCTTTTCCTGCTCGCTGTAGTACCAGAAAAAAATGTCTGTGGAAGACTAGAATAGTAATTAGCTGTAAGTGCAGTTTAAGGCCCTTGAGTCCAGGTAACAAATAGTACAACAAACCACACTCTAGTTATCAATTGCATCAAATCAGACCAAAGAGAGTTTGGACAATGAAGATCTGTGCTCTGAAGACAGGCACAAACTAGATGCTTTCATTTATGCATGCAAACTCTACCAATATTGCGAAGCTTGAGTTAAAGGAATATGTCGCAAAGAATCGTCTAGCTAGATAAAAAAATGTTTGGGGACTCATCACAAATATAAATGGTCCAATAAAACACTGCACCTTTGCACCTAATACATAATAAACGGTGCATATTATGCATTTTAAGCATAATCTAGATCTACAGATTAATTTCCATTATCGTGTCCTGTTTGGTAATGTTATGACTGCCTTGTAAGTGTTAACAGATTTATTTCCTGGGAACCCCAAAAGAAAACACTCGTGATTCGTTTTATGTAAGAAGAAAATGTCCTTCATCAAATCCAACCTTGTGCATATTGGGTTTTCATTTTGATAGTTAATTTCCCTCTACTGTAGAAAGCTTTCTGCTTCCTAGACCCCAAAATGTGGGAGCACTTACGACATTCTCTGATTCCCTAAAAGATCCTATTTTCCTATTCCTGAACAAAACAGTTAATGTACATTGTCTCATCAGTATGGTTAGCAACAGCTGTTTTGTGAAAAAGGGCATCAGAGGCTGATGAGCCGAGTAGAATTATGTGATTCATATTCCATAAATATTTCCTTTTAGCTGTAGGACTTCAAGGAGTTCCAGTCTGATGCGGGAAAAGTGTTGTCTATATTATTGGAGCCTGGAGACTGGATTATCTGGTTCTAATTTCTTTACTTAGTTTTAATTTTGTCATGACTTTGGAAGATCCAGATATTAATTTTCATACAAGAGGCCATTTTCATCCTTAACATATATTTGTACATACATAGGACAGAGGAAGTGTTGCAAACTAATTTTTTTCTATACAAACAGCTTCAAAGATTATGTAACCATGGATAGAATGTTTAGCTTCTATCTGAAGTTTGGTGCCACATGTTTTGTGTGCCAGAGATGTTACATGATGGTGAATTCTCATTTGTAAAGAACTTAGATACATCCTTCAGGGGAATGATGATTGGTTAGAAAGTGTTAGGTGCAGAGCTAATGCTGTCAGTAGAGATAGGTTTGCAAGTGATCACAGCAATGCTTTTTTACCATTTCTATAAAGTGTTACTTCTTCTACCACAGGCAATCCCTCACTGTTTATCAGAGAAACCGGTACTAAAAGAGTGTTCCTGTCCAAATGTAGTTACAGGTAGTTACAGGTAATACTTTGGTATCAGTGCTCAAGCATGCTTATTACTCGAGTAAGATACTTGAGGACCGCAGAGATTTTCTTTGCTGAAGGACACAAGGAACAAATAAATGACTTCGGTCTTTTTGCTTTCACATTGTCATCTGAAAGCTTTTGAGTAATTATTGATGTACTTGCCAATAACTAAATTTAAATTGGTGCATTGATAACGGGGCTAGAGAGAAATGGGATAGGAGCGAGAGGTCTTTATTGTTCTCTGAATCTCTTGTTTTGCAGTTTCTGTTGAGAGCACCTCTTTGATGGTCTCCGAGGCTGTTGGTATCCCAGACCGTAGCTACTCCTCTGAAGATCTTTGTTCGCTGGAAGTTCAAGGATCTCTCCATTCTGTAGATCTTTCCCCCTACTCTACAACCCCCAAAGGAGTTACGGACCAGCACTGCAATGCTTGGGATTACAGCACTCAGTGTAGATTCCACAGAACTCACCCAGAGGGTTTTCCTGATGAGGATGACAGTTCCCACAGCCAATCCTCTACAGACAAGTGTCGAGGACAGGAAAAGAACTGTAGTCACAGCATGTCCTTGGACTGTTCATCGGAGAATTTCAGCCCCTCAGAAAGAGAACTGCAGAGTTCTGCTCAAGAAAGCAACACCACACCACCCTTCAAGCAAAAGAAAATCTGCTGTGCAGACTTCAGCCAGTGTCCTGCCCCTTCTCAGACCTCTCCCGGTTTTGGGCCTGCAAATACTTCATCGTATGGGAGTGGCCATGAGAGTGCTGTCCAGCCGCACCACATTGCAAAATACCGAATTTCAAATATAGTCCGATCAACGAGTGACCCTGTGTCATGTTCGTCTTGCACAGAAGGTAGGTGTAGTACCACAGGGCTGATGAAACATGGAACAAATGCGTCATATGTGATTTATGTGGCAAGTTGTACTGCTGGAAATGAAATGAAACTTTCCAATGAGGGTTGACTTAATGTGTGAAAGCTTTAGGTCCATGCTTATTTTCTAGGTTTGAAAATTTTTAAGAAGAATGGAAGTGGGAAGAGCAACGGTGTGAAATTAATTCTGGCTTTTCTGAATTGTACCAGCCTCTCTGCAGTGCTCAGAAACCTGCCTCTTAGTTGATGCTTCTGTCTCTCTCTACTGTTCTATTGAGAAACTAAACAAAGAAGTCAGATGGTAGCTGCGGTCTGTTTAGGAGACGATTGAGCTGTCATGCTTATAATACAACAGGTTGTATTTCCTGAAGGTGACACTGACACTGACAGTATTGGTGAATGTCAGAGGCAGTCAGAGTGTGACCATGTAGTGATAAGTTGGAGTGTGTGGTGAAAAGTTTTGAAGGACAAAGAAATGAAAGATGAGGCACATAACAAGGCGATACATGAAAAGGAAAGCTTTTGACTGTCATGGATAAGCAACTTCTATGAATCTCCTTTTAGATAAGTAGGGAAGAAGAGAAGAGATGTTGTTAGCTGACCAGTGTATCTTCATAAAAATCTGCTTGGTAGTGGAAAAGAAATGTTTGCTTTAGTAGAGAATGCTGCACTCAAATAAAGCAGGATTGTACGAATGTCTAAACCATTTGTGAAGTGCATGTTTTACAAACAGGTGTAAGCTGTTCAGAGGGACTCTAAGGGACAACATGGAGGAGTGAAAGTGATTATTAAAAGCTTTTAATATGTCTTAGATTGTGCTGTTGCAGATGCAGTCATTGGGCTTTCTAATGGATCTAAAGGAAGAATCATGTGAATAGCTCAGAACAAAAGTAGGCAAAATGCTGAAATAACTGGTTTCATTTAGGAAGACACTGTGTTGATTCTGCTACACTTTTTGCATTGTTTTTGTGAATTTCAGAGACCACATACTTAGTGCAATAAGTGAATGTCTCTTACACTTAGAAATCTAGCCTCAGCATCCCGTCTAGGAAAAGTAAATCTTTGCTCTAGAATTCTGCATTTACGTAATGAAACTTACTCTGCTGGCATATACGTGCTATGAAGCTGCTGTGCAGACAGTTAAGTAGGAATTTCTGAATCCTTTCTACTGTGCCAGCCTTTTTTCTTCTGGATCACCCTCTCCAAGTTTTCAATATTGTGTTCCGGATGCTCTTTGAGTAGTGTTTGAGAGAGAGGCTACTGTAGGGAGCCATAGCTACTTGCTCTAGCTGACAGCTGGGACACCTGGAAGAACGGATGATCTGTCTTCATTTTTAACATGCCCTAAATTTCTCCAGAAAAGAGGATGGAGATGTGGCATTATGGGAATTCTTTTGATTAATTTCCAAGTTGTGAGCCATATGTGAGTTAAGGGACATGGGCTGAACGTTACCGAGATGTAACCGGGCTCAGCAAAGATTGTAATGAAGGAGCAGACATGGTTCTGGAGATAGGGGGGAGCAAGAGAAGAAGAAACTCAGAGGGAACATTTTTGTGCTGACCTAGTTTGCTGGGTTTTGCTGCCTAGAGAAGACTTGTTAAAATGAAATCTTTAAGAGAAGTTAAGTATTTCTTTCATTATATATTTGGCAAACTGTAGTTTGCAAAATTTTACTGTGGGAAGTTTTTCACTACTTCACATCACTTCCCNTTATTATTATTATTAATTATTTTTCCCAGGAACATACACTTATCTTTTTTTAAATCATCCTGGAGTAAAACATACAAAAGATTTGTTAACTACCTATCGTTAATACTAATAGAATGGTAGGGATTGGAAGGGACCTCTGGAGATCAGAGTCCAACCCCGATGCCAGTGCAGGATCACCTAGGGCAGGCCACACAGGAACAGATCCAGGAGGGTCTTGAAAGTCTCTAGAGAGGGAGACTCCAC
>VWZY01005886.1:29087-121889 GCA_013399075.1 Chloroceryle aenea | reverse complement strand
TTTTCCTCTCTTTTTTTTTTTTTTTTTTTTTACTGTATTTGGAAATTTTACCTAAGTTAGAAGCAGCACAACTCTAATAGTTGTTTATAACATCCCTGAAGCCTATTTTTCCTAAGTTGTGACACAGATGAAGTTCTTCATAGTCTGTATAACTTGAAAAAGGCATTTGATCTAGATTTTTTATGATTGGCTATTGACATTCACTGCAGAACTTTAAAATACATCCACAAAGTTCAACAATAGGCAAAGATAAAGGGAAGCCAAACTGGGCTCCATCAATTACCCAACCCAGGAGAAAAAGTGTTTGTTTTTTGATATATATATATTTATTTTTTATTATTATTATTAATTATTTTTCCCAGTAACATACACTTATTTTTTTTTAAATCATNCCCAGGAACATACACTTATCTTTTTTTAAATCATCCTGGAGTAAAACATACAAAAGATTTGTTAACTACCTATCGTTAATACTAATAGAATGGTAGGGATTGGAAGGGACCTCTGGAGATCAGAGTCCAACCCCGATGCCAGTGCAGGATCACCTAGGGCAGGCCACACAGGAACAGATCCAGGAGGGTCTTGAAAGTCTCTAGAGAGGGAGACTCCACCACCTCTGGGCAGCCTGCTCCAGTGCTCTGTCACTCACAGTGGAGAAGTTTTCCCTCATGTTGAGGTGGAACTTCCTGTGCTTCACCTTGCTACCATTACCTCTTGTCCTATCACAGGGCAACACTGAAGAGACTCGCTCCTTCTACTTCTAATAACTCATGAGTGATGTACTGAGGGGTGGGGGAGCTTCGGGCATGTTTACAAATGGGAAAATACAGTGGTCAGATTGCTAAGTGGGGCTTGGTTTTGTTTTAGGACCTGATCTTTCTACTTCAAGAAAAATTAGTAATTTTCTGATTAACCTCCCTGTACAAATCAATGTGATGAGATTTAGAAGCACAACCTTGAAATCTACTGTGTAGAGTTTTCTTAAATGGGTCTTGAATGTTACTGTGATTGCACTGGACATAGTTTGGAACATAAATTATTTGGCACTGGGATGTTGCACGTGCAACAGCAATAGGGGCACAAAAGCAGTAAGAGCTAATAAATCTGGGAATTTTGATGCTAGCATAAAATTCTTGGATTTTAGGTCAATGAAACACAATTCCTGTATGGTGAGTTCACATATAATCTCTGTAAGAAATAGTTTGCTCTTAAGTTACTTAGGAATGAGCATGCACATTTTTCTGTCTTTTCCACTTGAAGTTTATCATAGCAAGGGAGGACGAAATCAACTTCTAGCACTGACGTTTCTTATAATAAACAATTTATAATCAAATACAATAGGCTATGTGGCTATATCACTTCAGTGCCTAAGTGATTATTGTAGCATCTGTGTTCCAGATAATTCAGGATAACGTCTAGCAGTGCAGTTTCAACTGTGCCACAAGTACATTAAGCAGCATAATAATGGATGGGAAGACAGAGCCTCTGAAGCGTCTCCTCTTAATAAGCATGCCATGATTCATGTGTTGCAGTACTTCAGCATATTAAAGCAAATTAAAGACAGAATAGAAGCTGTCTCTCTTAATTTCTTACAGATTTTCTATGGTTGTAGGATCTTACATTTGTTTTCTTTCATTTAATAATCCACTCTGCCAGAGAGGATTATACCAGCTTTTCATTATAAACTTGCCCTGAAGATACGGAAGACCTCTTCTAATCTACCTAGAAGTGCAAGCTAGTTTTCAGTCTTGGAAACAGATGTAAACAGCCTTAGCAAAAATGTGAGGCTTTCTTCCATTTTGACAGTCACAAGCTTGAAATCAAAAAGACTGCAGTGGTAATTACTGTATAGTGTGATCTCATCATCACTGATCCTTGTGCTGGCATCCTAGAAATTCTGCCAGTAGAAGGCAGCCATGTCCAGAGCTGTCAGTAGATGCTCTGTAACTACTTGTTATTGAATGGAACCATGGTGATCACTTACCCATTAATTTAATCATTGTTGGATATTGAATGAAGTGCTGGGTTTGTAGAAATAAGAGGGATTAACTTGGGTTTCCCATTTTCTAAGATAAGCTCTGTCTGCTATGGAAATACAGGGAAGTCTGACATCTGCCCCTAGCAGGGAGCCTTGCTGTGTGCTTAGGCCTGAAATACTTAGCATTTGACAGCTGTCTAACAGAGAGGAAAACCATCAAGCAGGAACCGTGTCTTTCTGTTGGCATTTATCTAACAGCTTATAGGACATATCTTGTGCTTCTCCTCATGAAGGGACACTTCAAAAGTAGTATTTCTTCTGAGTAGTTCCATTCTGTAAAGGAGATAATAAAAGATTCCAGTGTATTTTTCCTTGCTTTGAGCAGAGGATTTTGAGAGTTGATTGTGCTCTTTCTGTGTCTCTCTCTTTGGTTAAAGGTGATAATTGTGCCTGGACTCCCATATGTAGCCAGCATCAAGAGGCAGGACTATCTCCAGCTACATTAGGAACAGGTGAGGATCAGTTTTCTAGAGTGGTATCGTATGGGTTTTCTTCTTTTGTTTTAAAAATAAGTTCAAGCTTCCAGTCGAGAAACAAGCTCTAGAAACATGGAGCAGAAAAAGCACTTACTGGCAGCATGTGTATGTCACGTACAGAGTGGTGATGGAACCAGCCTTTGAGTAAAAATAAATGCTGCAAATTAAGTCCTCTGTTTTAGTTTAGCATTTTTCCTTTCTCTGTATTTCCTTCTGATCTCTCTTGCATTTTTCACTGCTTGTAATTTTTGACGCCTAGAAGCGGAACTTTATTCTTAAAGTTGGGGGAAGGGGCTGGGCCTAAATACTTGCAAGTTACATATGTCACACTGAGTAGCTGGTGTGTCCCCCTATCACTGATGTCAACTGAAGTCCTGAAAGTAGAGGTGACAAAACTGTGTCTTATGAAGTACTTTAATTACCCATCTGCTTATCTTCAGTGCAGTCTTTGGTCACAGGAAAGAGTCTTACTCTTGGCCCTGGGTTAAAAATACGCATTTTGCAGTGTCTCCTTGATTGTATATTTTTGTTATTCTTCAGATAAAGCAGACACTTTGTAACGAAGTAAAAGCTTCTGTGACAATATTTGTTTTGCCTTTTTTTTCTTTTCTTTTTTTTTCTTTTCCTTTTTTTTTTAAACTATTACTTTAAAGATATTCTTCCCCCCCTTTTTTAGTTCCTGTTTCTGGTTCTCATATGGCTGCCTCTGCTTGTCAGCATTCTTTGAGCAGTTTCCTACCAGCTGGAAAACAGAGGGATACAAGGAAAGTTGATCTACACCTAAAGCCAAAGGCTTTGCACAGCAGAGTCTCAAAAGAACGACCACACTCTTTAGTGGACCTTAAGGCCTATAAAGACACCAAAATTTTAGTGGCAAAATTTTTGGAACATTCAAACTGTAATCTCCCTCCAGAAGTACGTCATGTAGTGAACAGCATACGATCAGTAATAAAATCAGATGAGAGACACATGGAAGAAGCCATCTTCAGTGCCAATATTATAGACCAGGTAGGCCATTTATGTACTGAAGATTTGTTCGACCGTGATGTTTTTATAGTTTTAAGTATTTCAGACAATTCCTACAGAAGTTCTTTTATAGTAACATGGCTTTAGTAAGAAATAATTTCTATTTAAGAGGCAGCAATATATTTTACACAGAAGCAGTCATAAAAGTATTTAAAATTCTTCAGCTGGACCCAGTAATGTCCTAGGAGGTCCATAGGGAACCGATTTACACATTGACAATAATCTTTTCTTATTTCTAATGTCTTTCTGCATTTGTGACTGTTGCATACATTAATTTGTGTTTAGATACACAGAACTGACTGGGATCTGGTGTTCTTTCCAGGAAAGTTTACTGGTACAGCTCTAAGCTTCTAGCTGAAGAGAATGGGTAGATACACGGGCAGAGGCAGTACTCTCAGAACAGAACAGTGCAGTTGTCCTCACTCCTGGCTAGAATGACCCTTGCTACTTTCAAGAAAAAGCAATTGAAAAATGGTGCTTTTTCCAGATGAAGGAATAATCTTCTCACCTTGAGCTGAGAATAAAGCACACACAAGGCTTGGAAGGTATCCCATAAAGCAAGGGAATTAGCGGTGGCAGCAATTTTGAGTATCTAATTCATGTTTAATGATACATCTTTTCAGAAGAAAGGTGATGAATCACCTCTTGCTCGTATTGTTACCAGAATGACATCTATAGAAAGGAAGTTCCTTTTATGTTGTCAGGTATGAAAAGCAGAATGCTCTTAGCACTGACTAACCACATTCACGTTGCCTGTAAGGCCTCCCCAGTAAGGATACGTGCCTTGGGCTGTTTCCCGCTCTTTCAGGATACTTCAATTTCCATGGTAATAGTCAGCTGATCCCTAAGCAAGGGAGACTGGCTAAGTATTAAACAGGTCGTAGTAACACTTGAACAGCATGTGAGATAGTTTAATGGGGAGCAGGAAACACAGCATTTAATAAAGCTTCCTGCAAGATTGTTGCTGCTACCTGTGAAGTAGAACAAAGAGGTAGCACCGTGTCAGTTACTTTTGCAATCACACAGGTAGAAAAGCAGTGCTATAGCATACTTAATACAGCACCAGTATAGCATTAAATGTTAATGGTTTTATGACTTTACAAATTGTATAGGTCATTAAGTCCTCATGGTTAAAAAAGTTGAAAACTGTTTTCTTCAAATGAAAAAACTATGCAGTTTGTCAAAAAACAAAACAGTATGAAAAAAGCTGAGTGTTTATGGAGATCATAAAACCAGAAACCAATGGTCCAGTTTTTATCATGGGTGGATTTCTTAGATCCAGGGAGACACATTTTTTTCACTTTAAAGAAATAATTTTAGTACTAGTTTATTTCAGACAAAACCACTACTACTAACAAAAGTCCCAGCAGAACTTTTGGTAAAGTAGTGGTCTAATTCACATTTGTGAAGGTGCTTGACAGTTCTGGTAATACCAAAATGTTTTGTTTCCCTGGCTTGCCAGGTTTTAGTTCTCATCCACCCTCAGCAAAGCAAGTGAAGCATCTCCTTCTCCTGAAAGAAACAGTCGAGTTTATTTTGCTCCAAACTTAACGCTTGTCACTTATAAGGCAGTACAGATAGCTCTGACCAGCTGTAAAAACAGGAGAAGCGGGAAGGCCTCTGGATGGCTGCGTAAAAGCGCATCTCCTCTGGGAGAGTTCCATCACTAGGAAACTTAAATGAAATAATATTCATAGACTGCACCTTTTAAATGAAAAACTTCTTACCCTGTTTTCCCCATTTTTTTGCTTCTCCATTGCTGCCCTTTTAAACAGGTAATTACAAGTTCCCAGCAGAATGTGAATACCTCTAGGAAGCGACTTCAAGAAGATCTTCATCTTCAGAGCTGTGGTGCTCTAAGCTCTCCAGTTGCCTTCTTACGTAGGTCCCATATCACTCGCAGTTTTGAGCGGGACAGGCCTCGCAGTTTAATTGGAGTTTGCCGGGAGACCATCCTTTGATAAGATTTGCAGGTATGTGATTCCAGCAAAGAGAATTAAGGAAGAAACCAGGACTGGGAGAAATACAAGTAGTAGATGACTTAAAATGGAAAAAGTAACTTCCTTTAGAATTCCACTTTTTTCCAGCAGTAGGAGGAGAACACCTGGTTTTCTGAATGTAAATTTCAGCCCTGAGTTTTGCAGAAGTTTAACCAATTCATTACTAAACTCATAACAAATGTTTTCCCCAACCAGAAATGTGTTTATTTCCCTGTACGTAGAGAAATGCTGCTGATGCTACCTATCATTTCTTGAAAACCATTGAAAAAACACCAGACACCGGCTGTACAACTTTTAAGTTGTATTTATTTAATGTACCTCAAAGTGTTTTAACTATGATCAGTGTTTTAATAAAAAGTATTTCTGGACTTTGCTTTTTCAACAACCGATTTGGATAGAAATGTAAAGGCGATTCATATGCACATCCAGGGCTGCTTCTAATCCATTTTTCCAGTGTCTTTCAGGCCAGGCTGCCTGATCTGTCCGACTCCCCCATGTGTTGCCCCTCTAAATTACAGGAATGGCTGCAGCGTGGTTAATTTTTGCTTTGTCCCGAGTGCTCATGAGTTCAGTAATGGAGTGGCATATGCTACTGAGAAGTGATGTTTAAGCACTCTGGGAACTGTGACCAAAAGATGCAGTAGGGAAGAAGTCTTCGAAATGCCACATTTCCAAAAAGCCTATTTCACAAGCTTTTTACAAATGCCAACTGATGGCAAGTTAGATGAATTTTCATCTAGCAGAGCCTTGAACATTTTTCCAAAAGGATTGCCACTCCAATTAGTAGTTTTGACAGTTGTATTACTACAACCTGTCCTTGTGGTTCTGCTGCCTTAATAATTTTTCTTTTTTTTTTTGAAGATCATAAAATATCATTGACTCTAATTTGATTACCAGCATGAACACAGGTCTGCCAGCAACATCTTCCAGTGCAAGGTTCATCCTGGCTCTCAGAGGAAATTGGAAAGGCCTTAAACAAAAGGTTCTCAAAGAACCTACCACAGGTTGATGTTTCAGGGTTTTAATTTTTTTTGCAGCAGTGCTTGTCAGTAGCGTTGGTTTCCATTTGAGGTTTAATTATATACAGGATTCATTTGTGTCACTCTGAGCTGGGCAGACATCCTGTGAAAAGGTCACAAAGGAATGTGGCTGAAGATGGGTAGTTTAAGTTTTACAGACTCATCCATTTTAATGTATTTTAATTATAGCATGCTTCTGTATTGATGAGAAGTTACAGTGACATCCAGTTGCAACAAGGCTGGTAACTGAAAGCATCTACTCTCAAGATAATGATACACAAATTCCTAATTCAGGAGATCAATTCCTTTTAAAAAACTAATCTGTGACCTTTGCAACTGCACTTAGATGAAGAATTAAATGATCTTCAAGCTATTATGTAAACTTACACAACAAACAAAATCAGCAAGCTTCCTTTATTATTTCAGATTTATTAGTGATAGTAAGTTAATTCTTTCCTAAGGTCAGTTGCATGCAACACACTACTCCTTGAAGTACAGGCATCTAAAGCTCTTTAGTTACTGCATGGTAAGGCTTTTTAAGTCACAGTGTATTTTCTTCAGGGCCTTGGCCAAAAAAACCCAAAAACCTAGACGAGAGGTTACACCAATTAACATTTATCTCATAAGGAATACAAGTTCAGCACTAGGTTTTTTATCTACACACATTCTAATACTGCTGATGGTGCTAGGTTATTCATCAAAACAATTTACAATCAGAACACATTGCCTTAGGAGTAAGAATGCTTTATAAAAGAAACAGGTAAGCATGGCTTTCCCATTTTGAGCTAATATAAACAAAAAGGTAATATGCAAAACTTATAGAAAAAAAAAACCAGCCCGACACATACATTACACAACCTGTGCAATAAGTTATCCATGAAATAACTCTGTTAAATCATAAAAATCACAAGCATTAAAAATAAATATGTATCTAAATAAATATTTTGATTTTAAACTTGTGGCAATTATTCTTTATTTAGCATATGAAACACTTGTTACATGTTTATGGTCACACCTTGCCAAACAGGTTACATTTGTCATAACAATACCAAACACTACAGTGGTTTTCTTTACATCAGAATCTAGAAGTTATAACTGCACACGTTCCTTTCCACTGACATACCATCTATTCAGCACTAGTTTTAAACTTATGCAAAGCCATCGGTATCGGACTACTTTATGGACTGGGATTTTTTTTTATTTTTTTTTTTCACTTGAGGCAGCCATGTCTTTCTCTAATTGCTTCTCTTTGCCACGTCCTGCAGTCTCATTCATCAAATATTCACATTCACCATGTTATCAAACAAGACAGACATACATACGTCACTCTACATAAAGGTTACAAATAAATATGCTTTTAAGTTTTATGAGAAAAGAGTTCAGAAGATGTTGCAAAATACTTAAACGTTTTACAAAGATTTTTGTCAGTGATTATTGTCCTTGACCATCCTTCTCATCGCTTTTTGGCAAAGAAATAAAAAGGAAGGAGAGAGAAGGCAGAGACGCCTGTCTGATCCTTGTTTCAGAGTCCTCAGGTCAGCTTCAAAGCCTTTCACTCATACAAAATAGAAAATTTTCTTCTGCTATGTAAGGGCTTCAGCTCTGATGGAATCATTTAGTTATTTTGCTGCAAGAGAGTCGCATGCTAGATGTATAGGGGTGTCTCCTGCCCAGTTAGAAGCCTGAACATGGCAGCTGGCATAGTCTTCATGTGAATCTGTCAATTGATTTACACAGAAATTAACAGAATTGTAGAATTGTTAAAATAGTTTAATATATTCCACGAGGCTCAACCTGTGCCTCCCTGGGGTATAAGTGCATTTCTTGTCCTGGTTTGTATAGATGTGATATTACCATTTTCTAGTTCAGAGTTCTATGTTTCTGAAACTGTTTTCCCATCCTTCCTTCTTTTGTGCATTTCTTTTTCAAATGACAACAGGATGCAGCACCCTATCGCTTAAATAGACACCGTACTGCTTAAAGAGACACCTCAGTGCTTTCTGTTGTTATACCCTACTCCAGTTACAGTGCTTAAAAAAGCAGCAGCACAAACGTCTCTGAAAATTCATTCTGCTGTTCTGGTATTAACTGAACTTAAGATTTCTACCTCCCTTCCCTGTGGGAGTGTCATTTCATATGAATTGTCTACTAATAGGAGCATGATTCTCTGAACAGAAAACTTTATCTCATGATACTTAAATGCTAGTCAAGTGTTTGGTGGAACAGGCTCTCTCATGACTACTGTATTTAAGTTCTTTCTACAAGAAGCACTGTGATGTGTCGGAGGGATTTTACAGACAAACAGGATTAAGGGCCTCGGGTAATCAGAGTTGTATCAAGCTACATGTACCTATCAGGCAATGCACGAGGAAGAATGGCAATTTACTAACTGATAATACAGACCCTCACCACTCATACACTGCCTTGATATCCTGGTCTCTTCACACTGAAAACAGTTTCATACTGTCCTCATATGTTTAGTAAGGTGTTGCACAGCAAAGAGGTAGCGTAAAAGCATGGAGGTTCTATAGAAATCTACAGCTTTGTTCCTGCCAACACACATGTGCCCTGTATTATTTCTCAAGGATCATTTTCCACAGAAAAACAGAGTTATTGTTGATTTTTGCAAACGAAGTAGTGGAAGATCTGGCCAGGGCTGTGTATGATACTACCACTAAATTCAGTAGGGATTTTGACAGACAGGAGGATCAACAAGATCCATTCATTGATGATTTCTCTAGAAGTACCGGAAGGAGGTGTCTTAACTTACTCCCCAGGTAAGTTGGAGATGTTTAGTGGAAATGAAAATCATTAAAATATATAGCAATTTGTAGCTCTCAACCGTTTGAACACTAATTTATTTCTAACATGCTTGAGCGATCTTTTCCCTTAACTGATTGGCATAATTTAAACAGTAGGCTGAAGGTTCAGAATTGTGCCGAGAACTCTTGAAAATGAGTGGAAAAATGCAGTGAATGTGCATCTAATTGTTCAAAAATGTTTGGCTACTTGTTTGCTATTAGAGCTCAAGGCCAGTTTACTGAGGTGGTGGTTTCAATATTATGTTAAGACACTCTTTTCAACTGAAAAATATATTACTTTAATTCCTTGATAAAGTATTTGTTTTCTTACCTCTCCCACTGAATTAGACAGTGCTTGTACTATCTTCTCATGAGCAGTAGCAACAACGCTTTGTCCATTGATCTCAATAATACGATGTCCTACTCTTACCCCTCCCCTCTCAGCTATTCCACCTCGCATCAAGCTGCAAATCTGCCAAGAGAAACAGAAGTTTAGCGACATTTAGAAATGTTGTAATGTAGCAGTTACTAGAATTTAATACATAATGATGATTGTCGATGCTGTAAGGATTTCTGAAGATGCTTGGGGAAAATATTAGCCAGTACTGTGAGTTTTTAAATGTGGGTTTGTTTGGATTTTTTTCAACATTTCTGCGCATCATAATTATTTTCATTCTTATGGGCTTGAAACAAATAAATACATGGTAGAGGTAGCAGCCATGCAAAAGCAGCGTTAGGGGGAAAAGAGAAGATTTAGGTACTGTCAGGACAGGAGAAGTGATTGTTAAATATTTTTGCCTGTGCCACCTGGACTCCTTCTGCAAGCTACTACTTCATTCTTTCTGAATAATGGGAAATGTAAAAAAAAAAAGTGCTAAGGTAAAAACCGGTCTACAACAGCAAATTTTTCACCCTCATGGAATAAAGAAACTGACATAAACCTTAATCCTTAACCCTGCACAAACACTAGTTTAGACTGAAGTTTAGGGATGATGACGTACAGACATTCTGTATTCAAAGCTGGCAATCTGTCAAAAGAGTCCCAAAGATATTAGGAAGGTATAAGGAAGGAAAGATCCACCTCAAAGATGTAAGGAAGAAATTTTTTTATGATGAGCGTGGTGAGACACTGGAATGAGTCGCCCAAAGAAGTTTTGAAGGCCCCAGCCCTGGAAGTGCTCAAAGTCAGGTTGGATGGGGCTTTGAGCAACCTGATGGATCTAGTGGGAGGTGTCCCTGCCCATGGTAGGGGGGTTGGAATTAGGTATTTTTAAAGGTTCCTTCCAGCCAGACCACACTATGAGTCTGTAAAACATGTGAATTCTGTTTCTTTATACGGGCTGCTCTCAGCATACTGAAGTATGACAGCTTGTTTCCTGTGCTCTCCAGAGCCACTGGTTTTCTCCATGTTTCACGGTGCTGCTGGCCAGGGGGAGTTTAGGATGAAGGTGACAAGTCAGGCCCCTGTTTCAACTGGCAGCTACAGATACCAGTAAAGAACTAGGCACAAGTTTTTTACTTTTATGCCCCCTAAGATAAAAGAGTAATTCTACGAGAAGAGTTAGATTCCCCAAGTATAGTCTCAGCAGACACTGCTGTTTAAAATCAGTCTGAGGTAAAACATGTAATTGTAAACATGCATGGTTTACAAGCAGAAAGAAAAAATTCAGTCCACTATGGGGGATTTAAAAGAGTGTTTCCTCCTCAGCAACTCTTATCTGTGCTCTGACAGGGCCCACCCTGACAACCAGACAGCTGTGTATTACTTAGGAATCATTGGTAAGTCATCTAAGATGACTAAGCTCGTGCAGCACATAAGGCAGATTGTAACAGCCCCTGCTGTAAGAAAACATGGATAGAACAGTGCAAGGCAAACTGTTTATTCTATGTGGATGCCTTAAATGTAATGTATTAAACCAGGTTTCTTCTCATCTATATTACTATTTAAGCCCTGTTCATTTTTCCCCAGATGATTTAAATAAACAAAGGCAAAGAAGAAAGAATAAACTCAACTGTTCTGTTAGATTTTACCTAGTGTTACTGTATTTTTAGACAGAATTGTGCTAGGCTCTAGGGATGGAAGAGATACAGTTCTCAGAAGGTCTAGATGATGTGATACGAGAGATCACTTCTATTTAATTTTTAAAGAGATGTAGCATAATAATTTTCAGAAGGTGGCTGATAGGACGCTTTGTGTTCACCTCCCCATCACACAGCATTCAGGTTTTTTTCATACATACACACAATATTTCTTAGTTTTTTGTAAAGTTTTAATGTTTAAATTAATGCTCTGATTTATGCTGATGTGCCGTTTCCTAACTCGAACTTCCAGAAGCTGGCCCTACTAGTGCACCGTGAAGCACAGCTCCAGGCTTTGCGTTAACTGAACTGTACCGAATATACAAGGAACAGTCACCTGCAGCAGCCCAGCGTCTGCATCTTCCCAATACCCTCTACAGCAAAAGCCAGCTCAGACAGTAGTTTTGTACATCCTGGTTGTTAGCTGTTCATTACAATAATAGCTGTGAGTCCTGCACAGATGAAATGGGCAGGGGGGAAAGAAACCACTGCAAAACTGCTCCCAGAAGAGGCACAGAAAGAGGTACCAGCTGCACGCATTGTGAGGTAATGGCACAGCAGCAGGAGACATTTAATTATAGCCACTCTGGCAAGCCATTTATTTCTTTGTTGTGCTAATGATGAACCAACAAAGAATAAGGGTATTACATTATTCTGAATAATTTGTAACAATTGTAATTACAAACCTGCTTTTTAAAAGTTCAGTGTCAAACTACGAGAGAGCCATACTTTGCAGAGTTGTATTTCCAAATGTTACGTGAAGAAAGCAAGCGCTATCTGGGGAAGGACTTACACATCTAGAAGCTTGTCCATGTAGCAGTCTAACAAAAGATGTTATTCTCTCCTTTTTGTTCATTTGCTTTCGTGCTCAAACACAAACTCTTCATAAGTGAAATGTATTACGAGACTTTCCTTTTTGTGTTGAGAAGGATTTTTAATGCTGAATTCGGTAAACCTAAATGTTGCTCATTTAAGCGGAATGAATTATGACCCTGCAGTGTGGTGAATATGACAAATGACCAGTAAGTGGATGGAGTGAGCATGACACACAACCACAGTCTGCAGAATTCACTGAACTAGGGCTCCAGTTGTGTAGAATTTGATTAGCTGGGACAAAATGATTGTCTCACAGATTCTGTTAACTGCCTCTGTCCACATGAGGACATGAAATGCTGCTTCTAATCTGCCTTGGCTCGATTTCCTTCCCTAGCCTTGACCTGATGCTCCACCTACCTTAATCCCCATCAATGCTGTGACAGGCCTCCTAGAAGAGTTACTTGATAAACACACTATAGTATTTCTCATTGTACCTTAAATATATTTTTGTCTTTTCTCATAGTACCAGGTGAACATGCTGCAGTTACAAAGTATAGCAATTAAGAAATAAATCAATGCCTCGTACCGTGCTCTGTGCTGTTCTCAGTAAAACCAGATCCCATCCCTTTCATCCTTTTTATACCAAGGCTTGGGACTGCTAACAGAGTGACCTACCAGCAATAACCATGCATGTACATACGTTTGTTAACATACATACACATGTATGGGGAAAGAGAATTAAGCACAGGCAAAGGAGAACAGAAGTACACCAACACACCTAATTTTTCTGTAATTTTTTACAGACCTCTCTCTACTCAAGTATCAGAGCATTGATTCCAAACATGACAAATATTTAACCTCTGTTTCTGAAGGACATGAACTTAGGGTAGGTATGACTTCTGAGTGCTTCCAGCTGGCCCAAGGCTTGTAGTGGTGTTATTTTTACCAGTCTCTGCTCTGACCACATGATTTGTGACGTTAGGTAGGAAAAACTCGGGTACAATAATAACTTAAGAGATGGTTAGCAGAGCTGGAAATCTACTAATGAGTCATCTGTTTGCTAAAACACAGTAAGACCCCTAAACCACATCCTGTGGAATTACCGGCTACTCTTCCAAGCGTGGTAAACAGAAATCTGGCAACTTCAGTCGAGGAGTTTCACTGAACAGGGGACCAGTAGCCACAGTTCTTTGTGATGTGGTTTTCTGTGTGAGCAGCCTGATTTTTATTTTTTTTCCTAGACTGGAGGAAGAGGAGATGGTGATGGTCCTGCACTACAGACAGTCCCTAATGTTATTAACAGCCACCAGAAAGGGCAGGTGACTGCATGAGCTAGTTGTGTTGGGAATTTGCTTTGGAAAGGTATAGGAGAATGGCTTGCGAAGGAAGAACTAGGAGAGGAGGACCGTGAACTGCACTGGGTAAGTGTTACCTGCCACATTCATTCTCCCGTTTATTGCTGTTATTATAGGGAAACTGCAGCATCCAGAAAAGGGATACCTGGGCCACAACCTATAACTAACTTACTTGTAGTGAGAGGTGTTTAGTTTTTATCAGAGATTACAATTACATTCCCTTGCCCACTACCATGTGACCCAAATAAATTGCACACTGTGGAAGAAAAATTAGAAGTCTTAGTATGTGCTCAAATTTGAAAGAGAGAAGCGGGATCAGAGCTAATATTAGACTGCTGTAATTGTAAAAACCCATTTCAGTATAACTGTTTTCCTTGCAATTCTGGCACATTAATGATAGATGAAGTAGCTGATCCAGACATTGTACCCAACCATCTGGGCTACATGTCAATTGTGGCTGTGTTATGTAGGAAAATCCCTCAAGAAGAGCAGTACTCGTTCTCCTGCTGAGATGCATTTGCATTATATTATTCAGAGATGTGATTATAAGGCTTTTGGTCAATTAAGGGATTGCAGTGCAAAAAGTGAGGTCGTGCAAGGATTTTTTTCGGTACTTCAAGTGTGTTTCTTGAAAGAAAAACAAAAAGAAAGGAAAAAATGAACTCAATCACTGAATACAGAAACTTACAATTCCATTCTGTACACTGAAGCCCAGCTGGTATTTTAAATCTGGTCGTTTTATGAGGACAGTAGTAACAGGAGGACAGCTGACAATGTTCAGTTTGACTTGCGTCTGATTCTTGAGACCCTGTAAGATATTCCAAAAGTTAGTATTTTGGAAATGGATCTCAATTTGGATCTTAATCTTTCATTATCGGTTTCCTATTTGCAAGAATGTAAAGCAGCTGATCAAAGAAGCAGCAGCCAGAGTTAACAGAAATCTGTCGTCAACTTAGAGATCTGTATTTCTGTTTCATTTATTTCCTAGTCCCAACCAAACATAGCAAAGCTTGTCCTTTAATTAATATAGAAACTTGTGGAAAGTTTTCAAGAAAAAGCAAAAGTGACTCCTGCTTGCCCTTTACCAGCATCTGGCTAATTAATCTCCTGCCGCTCTTGGTAAACTTGCACAGACATTAGATTTAGTCTCACTGATTAAAGATTATGCATCCTGAGATGCCATGGTATCTGGAGAATCTTCATATACTCGATCTCTCCTGCAGTCTACCAGCCTCTATCTACTTCATCTACACAGAGCCGAAAGAAACATAGTAGATTTTCATCTGCAGCATTTTCATTCAGAGGCTGTGGAGAAGCCTGGAACTTTGAAGATAGCTAAGTAATTTAATTTAGGTAACATTTTCAGATATGGCCTCACTGGTTACAGTCCAGTAACAAAGCTGCAGTCAGATTTTCCAGCCCTAAATTTCCGTACATTATCATCCCTGAATCTCTCTTCTGTTAGCAACACATCTTTATTTTATTATTTTAATTTTTTTTTTTCAGTGGTGTGAAAAATCGTATGCTGGAAATCTAAAGGATCGCTTGGCAGAGTACTACATCTCTGCCGGCATACAATCTACAGCAGATACAGTTGTATGTTTGGGGTACCTTTATGATCCCTTGGCATGTTGCAAGAGGCAGACCAACTAAACTGGTCCCATTAATGGACATAATTTGGTCTCCAATACTTAGTTTTCCTGAACGGGCTGCAGGGCCTCCATTCATCATGTTAGCCAGGATAACGGTGGGTAGAATGGATCCCCATCCAGATTCCACAATCACTACCCCAAGAATTTCGCCCTTCTGTTTTTCTAGCTGGAGCTGCAATCAAAAAGAAAAAAATGCAGACATTATTTGCTTTATTTTGTCTAAATTTGAGCACTAGCATCTCCGTTGTTCTTGCGTACTGTGAATAGCATGGAGCTATGTCAGCTGTAAAGGTGTGTTATTACTGTTTTGATCAATAAAAGCAGAAAAACTCTGAAAATGAACAGAAGAAATTCTGAAACCTTTTAAAGCTGATTTTAGTAGCACAGCATTGATGAAGCAATGCATCTTGAGTTGTCAAGTCATCCTTAAAATGCCACAAGACATTTCTGTGAGAATTGCATCCCTCTGCAAAAAAGGATCAATCAGAAAGGAAATTCCAAAAGTAGTTTACCTCTTTGCAGTTTTCTGAATTAGAAAAGTGTATGAGATCATCATTGTACATCTCTTGGGTATTGATGATGTCACTGTATTCTTTTTGACTGAGATCCTCTGGATTAATTCCATTGGCTCTTAAAAACTCTTGGTAAGCCACACTGAAAGCCTGACCAATTGACTGAGCTATCAGCTGTGCCTAGAATACAGAACAAACCACAGCTCAGACAAAGGACTGATAAACATTTTACCACTGAAAACATAAGAAACAAGAGAGACATTGGAGTTTCAAGACTAGTCAAAATAAAGGATCCTGGAAAGTCACTATGTTAGTGTGGATATAAAGTCATTTTAAGGTCAGTTTTACAGAAAGAATCCATTATATCCAAAATCAAATTGCAAACTCCATTTAAAAAACCTGCTGATCTCCTTTCATCAGCACACTGCAGTAGGAAGCAGCCATATGCTATTTATGCACTCGTTCCAATAAACGCTGGCGAGTACTGGCTTTGTACCAGTATGGAACAGAGCTTAGGGAAAAGACTGCCACAAACCCTGCTTCTGATCAGTGTATTTGCAGGGGTGATGGCAGAACGGGGACTCTGCTTGGACATGCCTCCACAGACATGTATGCGCTGATGGGTTTTGGTTGTCACATCACCTGCTGCTTCTCCACCTGAGTTTCATAGGACTGAAAACACTGCTTCAACAAAAACAGCTCCTATTCCTGCCATGACACCCAACTCGCATTCACAGCAAACCAGTAATAGCCCTACTGACCCATTGTGCTATTCCCATTAACACCTTGGGCAGCAATGTCAGAGATGCCTTCAGGAGCATAACCAGAGCCATGATTGCAGCGTGTTAAGAACAACTCTCCATGTCTTTAGTGTTGGAGCACTTGCCTGTGCATGCATTTTACTACAGTATGCAACAAAAGATGACTTCCCAGTAGAGCGGGCTGTATAGTGAGTACAGTTAATGAAACGGCACAGTGACTGGTATCTGGATGTGTCAAACACATGCACATCAACAAGAAAGCTACAGAACCTGACGATGGTGATGATGATGATACTAACAACTTTGCACATTCAGCACACTGCAAAAGTCAACTAAAGAAAAATTGAATGCCATAAAATTTACTTTTTTCTTCCACTAGATGGCACTGGAACACAGAGAAGCTGAGGTAGAGCTAACAAAGGAATTTGTAGTCAATTTTTTCTACATTTGAGTTATTTTAATTTTCCTGTTCGATGTTTACTGCAGCTCACAGGAGGATGTCACGTTGAGTTTTGCATTCTGTCATCAGGGGTATGAATAACTCCCAATGACCTGAGGAGGAGTAAACTGCATCTTACAGTGTAACTCCCTAAAAATACTGCTAATCGAACCTATAAATCTTTTTGAAATGCAACACACTTTCTTAGCAGATACATGCTAAATGCCTTATGAATGCACAGGGTTTTCTGGACAACACTGTATATATCTAAATCTTCCTGCAATCTACTGATCGGATGCAGTGTTTTCTGTGATGCTAAAAGGTGGCTTTCTTATTTAATTTGAGCTACATTACAGAAAAGCACTGATCTGCTTAATTGGAAAAATATTTTAGAAAACTAAGGACATAATTACTCTAGCCAGTCACAAGTTGTTCATTCATATTTTAAACCATCTTTTCAAAGTTTATCAATACACTAAAAGGTTTGTAGTACTGCAGTAGTACAAGAGTCATCAAGAATGTTTCTATATTATTCCATTATGAAAGTCTATCGCTAATCATTACTGACTTCTTTTTCTCAATCTTCATTGCCACTGCTTTCTCTGTAGGTAGTCCTTTGCTTTCGCCTCCATTCTGCATTCTCAAAACCATGTTTAGATGGCATAGTCTATTCTATTACTGCTAGTAACAGCCAGTTATCATATCTTAATTTCATCTACAGCTCCAGGTTTTTATGAACGCTGATGAAAATCTTCAGCCTTATGTTCAACTTAGAGATAATGTAATTAAGTTGCTTGAAAAGGTCACCACAGCAAAGCAGAGGCAGAGCTAACTAGGTCTGAGAATAAACCCCATCTAGCACTCTAAACTTTAGACAATGCCATTTCTCCTTCACAGGCTTAATTGCTTTAAAATAATGAAAATGATTGCTTAGCTCAAAAAATATGCAACCTGTGAGTTATGACTGTCTGGACCGAATAACTCAATCCTTTTTTGGATTGGGATGACAGAAGTTATATTCCTAATGATGGGCAGAAATATTTAGTACTGCCTCTTACTAATATCTGTATCTCAAATGTGAAGTTAGAAACAGACTCCGGGTTTTGCTTTTTCTGTTTTACTAGCTTGGTACTTTTATTCAGTTCAAGTCCCCTGGTCTGCCCCTCAAGACAGAAATACCTGTTTCGCTACAAAACCAAGCCAGGATGTGCAATAGCAGTAACCCAAGGCTATCGTCCTTTGCCACCAGAGGTAAGGGCATGGCATGCCAGCACTTTTCAAAGGGGTGAAACAGAATGCAGAAGAAACGTCCTAAACTCTTTTGCAACCAGTACTTCCACAATCCTGTTTTGAGAATGGCTCCAGGTTCCTTCATTTTTGGTATTTCTGATGCAAGTGAAAATTAGAACCAAAGTTCCAAAGTAGTTGCTCTTTTTTTAAATGGAAAATTAACAAAAAAAGTGGTATAGGGCTAATATGGTATGGGATCTCAGAGTATCTTATAATATGAAATAACTGGAAAGTATGCTTTCAGATGTGTAGATGTTCTGAGAGAGTAGTGACAGTGAGTTCTTCCTAGCCTTTTACTTAAGAATTGCTAAACCCTATAAAGAACTAAACTTTTTTATCTCAATAGGGTTTCTATAAAAATTCTAACTCATAATCTTTACTAGGGATGAGAAAAGAGAACTGAAAAATAAAGAGCTGAATGTGTTCTTAAACATCACTGTATCAAGTCACATGTTTGCTTACATATACCAACCACAGGTAAGCCAACCGTAAGGGACTAAGGACTGCGTAGAGTGCAACTTTGTGCCAGGCCTGCTAAGTTCATTTGGAAGGGATCCAAGAACAAACAGTTCCACCTCATTGTCAAGTGTCTGGAGACGTATGCGTGTCATTATGTGCCAGCCTGCTGGACTAAAGGATCTAATCAAGAATTAATTCGATATCCATAAATTACTTTTGGTTATGAGCAGCTGTGGATTTCCAGACACCTCCAAATAATTAGGTGCTAAAGCATCTGCAGAAGCATTGTTGAAAGAATATAAATGTTTCTATAACACATGAGACAAAGAGTAGATGTTTTGGGACTTGGGAGGAGACATGAATTTGCAACATGTATTTGTGGAGACATGATGAATGTGGACAATCAACTGGCTAATGTTCCCACAGATTACCTGTAGCTTCAATCAGAAAACATAAAAATTCATTCAAGAAATTAGATGTAACATCGGAGCTTCTCTAAACAACATACATTGTTTAAATAAATTTAATTCCATTTACTTACATCCTCTGATTCAAAGACATGGCATATCATTTTGTACTGCTTCTTTCCTTCCTGTGCACCAGGTGTTGTTTCAATACAGTCTTGAGAAGCTGATCTCGGCATGCGGCGTCGTGCCATTAAAACCACAATGTTGCCAATATCAGCAATATATGAGATCGTGCGCAGCGCATGATCCATCATTGTTTCCTACATGAAGCAGAGAGATATCAAGTCATTCTGCACACCTGCTGTTATTTTACAAACGATGCATCTTCACTCTCCTCAATGGCCTATTGCTTGAAAATGACAAAAGCTACAGACATACTTTCTATGGGCCCAAATTGGACATTCACTACACAGGCAATGGGCCTGAACTCCAGCTGAAGGCATAGAGGCTGTTCAAGAAATTGGCTTTAATGGAAGAGTTGCCTGAGCAAATAAAACATGGTTGCTACTGGAACGCAATAATGAAGATCTATACAACCAGTTGTTATTATTATTTTTGACTGCAGAGACAGAGTTATATACTTGTTTACACCAATGCTTTAGACAATTATTTGTACCTTTGTACAGGTTTTATTAAGATACTGTATAAGCAACCTGACTTCTCTTCAGTTGTTTTAATTTTTATATCTAAAAATAAATAAAAAGCCACACCTTCTCTAAGTTTTAGAAAGGCATGTTGCTATGGAAGATGTTCTATAGTGGTAAGAACCACTTAGGTTTAAAGTGAGAGTTTTTAGGAATGTTCATGCAATCAAGTAATCTGACTGACTGCACTTCCTTGAAGTGCCTTGAAAAAAAATCACTATTACTGAAGACTGTGTATAGTTACAGAGAAAGAGGTAGTCCTAGGGGGGGAGAAAATAAAAGCTAATAATAACTTCTGATATTAATGCTTATCTGGCAGATATTATGACAGTATAAACAAAATACTGAAAAAAGCCCTCTAGCTATAAGGACCCATAGAAGCCATAAAATGGTATATTAAGGCAGTGATGATTTACTGTCTTACTGAGGAGACATTTATGTACTGTATGTTGTTCTTCACTATGTGACAGTGCTGTCCCCCCTCACCCCACTAATGCCCACATATCACCATCTGACTTGAGGTGCTGGTCCTCTGTACTAGGAGCAGTCAGCCTTTGCTCCCTCTCAAAGCCACACTCTACTTTGCCATCACGCGAGTAAAATGCCTGTGTCCTGTTGTAACAGTCACACAATGCATGCACTTCTTGTGTGACAAAGAGGAGACTGCAGGAGGCTCAGGAGAAGTCCTTTCACTAGCAGGCTGCCAGGGTAATTAAGCCAGTTCTCAGAGCGGAGCTGGTGTGCTGCACTGAATCACGTCTGTTGCCGTTGGTTGAACATCCACAATTGTTTTAAGGCAAAAAAGAGTCCAAAACCTATTTTCATGGGACCTTTCAAACCTGAGCTTAATAGGTTTCTTAAACTGCATGCTACTGCTTACTTTAAAACCTTATGCTAAGTACTTAATTAAGATAAAGATTTTATTGAAACAAAGACCAAGAAAGTACCTCAAAATCATGGTTTGTTAACTTTGCTTTCTATCATTTCTTTACATATTTTGCATTGTAGAGATGAACTGTTCTCTCCATTAAGAACCAGAATGGGCCCATCTGAAAATTCCTTCTTACTGGGGACACTGGTCAGTGTGGAGGGTTTTTCAAAGTTGTATTTCTTGCTCAGCCAGAAGCATAATAGTTTTATTGATGAAACTAACTGAGGATGTTCCTGGTCCCCCTGCCCAAATAGCTGAAAATATCACCCAAATTCTGCCTGGAATAAAAACCAACCTTATTATCAGATCAATTTGTTTCACTTTACTTTGTGATCTATATTCATTTTGAATCAATAAACTGCTTTCTGGTATCTAAAGTATTTTGGTTCTTGGCTAAGACTGAGATTGTCTCTTCTGCTTTTGGCCTCTGCTAAAAGAAATATATATGGATATTTATAATGTGAAGAAAGAAAAAATTGACTACAGGTTTGTTGTTTGTTTTGTGTTTGTGGTTGGTTTGGTTTCTTTTTTTAACTAAGACAACCTTCTGGGTCGTTGTTTGTTGTGGGTATTTTTAATTATTTGCTAGTGCTCTTGATATGAAAATCCCACTGAGCAGCATGAGGTTAGTTTTCATCTAACATCATATTAGACAACAGACATACCTTCCTTGCTGTGTGGTAGTGGCAGGGTTTTCCTTAGTATCTGATCTGCCAAAGAAACTTAAAATGTGCTATGAGAGAATAGAGGATTTTCATCATTACATCTATGGCATCATACTTTATATAAAACACCATGGTATTAGCTGAACAAATCTCTAAGGCCTATGAGAGAAAGACTCCTGCTCAAGTCGATGGAAATAATTGTTTTAAGAATTTCAGTACAATTTAGGTTGACTGAGATTGAAAAATATAAATAATCATTTTTTTAGAACCACCTGTCTTACGGAGAAGAATCACTACCCATAAAGTTATTGTAAAAATCCTTGCCAGGCTTGAAATAAAATGTCCTATCCCTAAACTATGAAAAGTGACACTGAATGAGATGTTTTGGGGGCTGTCTCTGAGGGTTGCAGGGCCTCAAGAGTATTTATAGCACTTCTCTCAGGATGGAGAAATGTTTTATAAGTGACATGTCTCAGCGGGATCTTAGGAGCTCTGCAGCAATAATTGCTTTTCAGCAGTCTGCACTATGTCTTCTGTGAGGGTGCCCAGATACGCGCAGTGTACACAAGAGTGAATGGACTGGGAAAGTGAATACGTTTAATCTCGCCTGCCGAGAGTCTTTCTGTCCTTACCATTACACAGAAGTTACTTAAAGGGTGGGGGCTTTTTGAATTTTCCCTTTGTAGGGGTGAAAGCAATCTGTCCCCCACTGCCACCCACCTTTTTCCTGTTTAATACAATTACAGTTAGGAATAAGGCAAACAATATATAGTGACTGCAAATGTGTCTTTATTTTTGACTTACTTGTGACTTGACTTTTCCCTTTTTCACTCCATGTTCCATTCCACTCTATTTTCTGTTATCACTATCTAATTTTCACCGTCTCTCCTCCTCCTTTGCTACTTTCTCACGATCCCTCAGTCTCTGCCCATCTGCTTCTCTAGTCTTTCCCTCATCCCTTTTCTAGTCCCATCCACTCCATCCTTGTTATCTTTATATTTGTCCTTAGAAATTCAGCCTCTCATGGCCTTTTTCAGAATCCCAGTTCTATCTTCTGTTCAGATTCTCCTTTCTCAGAATTTTCCATTCTTTCTAATGAACTCTTTTAGAATCCCATTTGTGTTCCTCTTGAAACTCAAAGAACAGCTGAAGGGGGAGACTTAAGCATTTTTCTAGGCTTTCAAGTGGTGTAGTCCTGTGGGAGTGGGAGTGTGAATCAGACAGCATAACGAGTCAGACGATTTTATGGAACCAAACATCTACCAGAGGCTCTGCTCATACACATTTGTGACCTCTATCTCTATTTTATTCTGCTAGTTTTCCCAGTTGCTTCGCTCCCACCTTCACTGAATGAGCAAGAAGATGGGCAAGGCTGCTGTGATATTTCTGCTGTTCTCATGCACTGACTGCAAGCCTGTAAAGCTGCAGCACAGGGCTGAACTGTTTGCACATGAAGTGATCATGTGGCCAAATCTGCTTTACCACCTACACTAAAGAGGTGGTCACTTTGTGCTGACTGTATTCAGTAACTAAATGCAAAAGCCACTAAAAAATGGCAGAGGTGCCATTTCCTAGTGTTGGTGAGGGCAACAGAATCGCCAGAGCTGGCTCGTTCTTGCGTGGTCATAACCGTACTGGTGCTATTCAGCATTTGAACCCTGCTGCGTGTCATTTTTAAACTGAGAATTTTGCATTTTAAATCAGCTGCTGCTTCATGTGCATTATATGACACTACAAATGGATTAAAACACGGATGGCACACTGCAGAAATAGGGTTTATATAATTGCTAAAGCCATGAAAGAACAGATTGTCTCTGCCAGGTGCCACACCAGCTGAAGTAGGCCTATAGTAATTACACCAGTCAGGAAACTTCACTAGCACTGAAAAATATTACCAAGCCCAAACTGCAAAAGCATCCCAACAGCAATACTAAGGAGTCATGGAAATAAGTCAGTTACAGCTCTCTGAAAGAAAGCAAAAAACTGTAGTCAAATGCCAGAGAGCTTCTAATTATAATAATTTCTAGTACTGCTATTTCAACCTAGTTGAACAGCTCATACTAGACACCATTCCAAATGGTGCACTAGAAATCTCACTGGAACCAGGCGAAGAGATAAGAGTTTCTTTGACAAAGGTTTCGTGGTCTGCCTCAAAGGACTTTCCCTTTTTATTTTTAAAAAGGGTTGATGTTCATCTGAAATGCTGAACTATTTAGAGAAGAGAGTGACTTCCACAAAGACTCAAGGCAACTTACTTATTTATTACCACACATTCCTACAATAAACTGTAACTGTTCATTTATCAAAATTATCTGTAGTCATCTTTACACTGATAATTGCTAAC
The DNA here is from genome assembly GCA_013399075.1 of Chloroceryle aenea. NCBI lineage: Eukaryota > Metazoa > Chordata > Aves > Coraciiformes > Cerylidae > Chloroceryle > Chloroceryle aenea. The sequence goes on along the minus strand of VWZY01005886.1, from coordinate 98,115 downwards.
ATTCTGTTTTCTGCTAAAGCAAAAAGTAGTCATAAGCGTTGATAGCATATTCCCTGGATGATGCATGTTTATGCTGAAGTCAAAGAAAAGGGTAGGCCATAGTAGTATTGGTTATCGTGGATGAAATGCAGAATCAGCACAACTTACAGATGGCAGGTTGTACATTCTGCTGCCTGTGTGAGATGGCATATTCTACTCATCTGACTCCATCTCTTGGGATTTCTAGTGGCATGTTAAGGACATCTGCTTATGTTAAAAGCAGTCCATTTCCTGGAGATACTGTTGTCATCCTCACAGTACAAGACAGTAATGCACTTAAATATCAGGAAAAAGTGGGTGCCACTCAGTTTGCATTGTTAGAAAAACAAATTACATAGTAATTGAAAACAAAACAAATCCTAAACATAGATGCTGCATTTACCTTTACTGAAATATCTCCTATAGCTTCAGCTGATTTCTTCAGTTAGCCATGACATTTCCAAACTCTGATCTTATACACCAAGATACAAGTTCAATAACCATTTTCTCTTCCCATCTTCCAAGTTGTTTACGAAAATATTGAACAGTACTACATCAAAGAAACATGGTTGTGAGTCCCCCTCTGCTCTTTATCTCTTTATATTGCTATCTATATGGCAGTATATTAGAAATAAGTACACTCAAAAATTTTTTAGCCTGCTTGTATCTTCTATAGCTACACCATATGATCTAGAAAATATTATATGAGAGAAAAGCCTTATTTAAGTGAATAGGTGATGTGTTCTTTTTCTGGACAAATACATTTGCCATCACAAAAGAAATTACTGACTTGACATGATTTACTTTTGACAAATCTGCGCTGATTCTTGCTCATCTCCACTCACAGACTGCCTACAGAGGGTTTGTTTTGTTTGCTGTCTTTCTGACAGTTAAGATGACTGATAATCGTTCATCTGTTCTGCTACTAAAAACAGAATAAGACTAAATATCACCTTTGTAAGTTTGAAAGGATAGCATAAGATGACTCCAAGCACTTTTCCAAATACTGTAAGATTAATTCTCTAGCTCGGCTATATCATGCTTAACTAAGCACCTTCTAAATGGTCTGTTCTTTAATGAACTTCAGGTCTTGCCATTTTTCAACTGCTGTTAGCTGCATACAGTGAAGTTTTAGTGAAAACTAAAGCAAAAAATATCACTATAATTTTCCTTTTCAAAGCCTCTCTTAAGAATGAAAATTTAAAGACTTTCTGTAAGTATGATCAAAGTCTTAAGAGATTCTGTGAAATTATTATACTAAATATCGGGATCAATGCATCAATTATATATATTTAATTGTAAATGCCATTAAAATAATCCTTCTTAAGAAAATTGCTTCTTATTGAATACATATGTCTTCCTAGGGGATGAGGATGATCATTACTGTGGTCTGTGGTCTCCAGATGCTTCTTAAATATGAATAATTAATAATTTAGTCAAAAAGGATGGCAGCTCAGATGTGATTTATGCAAAAATTAAAGGTTATATACTAAAAATGGCAAGATACAAATAGCTTAGTCAAAGAATGAAATTACTTCCCTGTTAGCCTGTAGATTTGGGTACTGAAACTTTCAGAGAAACAACATAACATGCATTCTGAAAGACATTTGAGTCTTTTCCTAAATTGAATTATAGATCCTGGCAACGTGCAGGATTTTTCCAATACATCAAAGAAGCAAACCCAGTGTCAGTATTACTGCATTGCTAAATGGCAAGTCTTACAGTAAAAGCAGATCTAACTGCTCTTTCTGAGCATTGTTGCAAAAGTGATTTTACCCAAATGTAGCAAAGGTAAAGGTAAAACTCTTCAGTAAGAGTTTTAATCGTGACTTACCTGTGTGTCTGCATTTAAAACTTTGATTCTCTGCGTGGAGATGAATAGATCCACTTCAGTCAAGGCCTGGGAATCTCCCTCTGAAGTCTAAAAGACAGATACTTTGTTACAAGGGGAATTTTAATTTCCTCTTTAGAATGACAAATTCAATGATCGCTTCAAGCATAATGTGATGTGAGGCAACTGTACTGTAAAACCACTACAAAGACAGCTATTCAAACGTGTTTCTAAATACATGCAAAGAATGCATTTATTGCATAGAAAGAGTGAAGCATCCTCAGATTTTGTGGGTAAGAGTGCATTTTCAGAGCCCATGGGACTGACAGCTCAAGCATTAAAATTCTCTATAGCCAGAACAGAAGTAAGAGTATGGCTGTTTCTTCCCTACTCTGTCATCGATACACTTGAGGCACCAAAACTGAGAAAGCAGGAGAATTAAGAAAGTGATCTACTCTCCATCAGTTGCTTAGCCCTTGCTATCTTCAGTGAGCTTGCCAAAACAAGTAAAAGCTGGGCTCAGTACTGTGGTGGGGGTTAGGGTTTTCTAAAATTTTTAGTTTAGCCTTTTCCTAGAAAATAAAGAACTGAGTGCTGAACTAGAATTTCTCTCATATCACAGAAAGCCATCAGCTGACTTTTAGACCTTCATGTCTGAGCACTGCTCACTAAGGAAGCAGTTCCATATGCCATTGGAAACCATGGCCACAGAGCAAGCAGGATTAGAGCTTTATTTTACAGGGCTTCCTGGGTCTGAGTCCTGGCTCTACCCACGTGACAGCAGAGAAAATGGCGAAGCAGCTGCTACCTCTCTCTCACTGCAGAATCCAAGAGCTTACCTAATACCCTTGGGTTCCAGCAGGAACCAACCTATGTCTTCCTCCAGGCTACTGACCACAGCTCACTATTGTGACCGGTATGAAGCAGCACCCATGGTAGCAGCCTCACAACATAACAGCCAGACTGTATGACCCTGTGCTAAAGGCAAGCCTCAGTCTCCTGGTCAGAGACTGCTTCTTTGATGAAACAGTACAAAGAATGATATATTTGCTGCTCTTTTCTGTACTTATAAAGGCTTAGCCATGCCTATAATTCGTTGAGTAATTGAGAATTAAGTCTCATTCGGTAAAATACAAAGCAAGGCAGAGATTACTTTTATTGCTTTCATCCGAAACCATCACAAAGACCAAGATGAATTTTAGTGATATTTTTGTCAGCTGTATTTACTTAACTGAAGTATAGTTTTTAACTGAGAGAAATGTCTCCTGCATGAACTGCTCCAGCTACTACCTGGTAATGTGTTTCGTTTAAAAATATCGACAGTAATATCATAAATATATAGTAAGTCACAGGCACAGGAAATATATCTTACTGCTTTGATTAGTAAAACAAAAGTAAGCATTATATTAAGAAAAAGTCTTCCTGATAACATTGGCAGTATATCTGAACTAAACAAATTGCAGGTATTCAACAGAAGAAGAGCAGCAGACAGGCACTCCAGCAAATGAGCAATGAGGAAAGTGAGTTATTTTACTCCATCCAGTGTTCTACTACTTAACAAAGAAGAAACCAAAACGACAACTTTATGAGGATCCATAATGAAAGACACAACACTCCATGGAGAACAAGTGCAACAAAAAATGTAAGTAAATATTAGCATTCAAGAAAAACAGTTTACACACCGCTTTTTTCTTGATTTTAGCCGCCTTTTGCATCCTCTGAGGAGTAGCATAAAAAAAGAATGCAGACAGATGTACGCACAAAGAAAGAGAAAAGACAGTGTGGGCAGTCAGGGAAGCCTTTTCACTGTGAATTCAGACTTAAAAATTTGGGGGCAGAGGGAGAAAGAGGTGCAAGACAGAAAGATTTGTTCCTATTTCAGGCAGTCCTCAAGCATAATGGGATATTAATGGCATTATGCATGTTGTTGATTTGTTACAAAAAAATTGGTACCAAAGAGTGTTGTCTGTTGACAGATGCTCATAACATTTATCCTGCTAAATATGCAAAAGTTTAAAATGACGGTATGTGCACTATTTTAAAGTCAAGGTTTTCTATCCATATTAATCATACATCTACATGTAACTGTTGAACAAAACATATCTCAAGCTCTCTTCCATGACTATTTAAAATAGTCAAGTATCCCTGACAGATTAGGATTGCTAATAATACACAAAACAGATTTTAGGGAGTTAATCGCAATCAACAATTACTAACTGCTTGAGACATGACGATATGTTAAACAGAAATTCAAAGGTTTGGAAAGTTTAAAGAAATGGCCCTTACTTGCCTTCTATTTGTTTCTAAATGCTACATCGGTCATCGGTCACAACGAGCTCTTGCTAAATAAATTACTTTCCCAAAATGGTTTCTTTCAAAAATGAGCAGTTTTTACCAATGAAATTTTACTGACTAAGCACACCATTTTTCTATTAGCATTTACATCTACCTTTTTCTAACCACTTGTTTATTCAGATGAGATAATTCAGCAGATCTACAAAATTGTAAAAGAAATATCTACTTTGATTATTAACAAAAAAGAGCATTTTTTTACACAGCTGTAGGAAGCAGTCTATGCTACATTATTTACTGAGAAACTGCTCACTGTAAGTAACATAAAATCCAAACACAATGGTAATGAAACTTCTTGTCCTAAAAAAGTAATGGTTGGATATATTGAGAGTAGTCATCACAATTTGTAGTAAGTTGAAGGAATTAATGACATAAGAGGCAAACCACAGTAAACCAGCTATCCTATGGCTTTGGGGTATTTTCCAACTGTAGTCTGAAATTTGTTCTTAATATTTGTTCTTAATATTTAATATACAGGTTCCAAACAGTTTTGAATAGGCTCTGGAATAATTTGTATTTTTTCCCTCAGAGAAGCTGTATGTATTTTCATATGTATTTACATACAGACTCACGTAAGTGCACTTAAGAATAGGTTTGAGCTGAAGATCCTGTACTATTTAGAGATTAATTGTCAAAGGAGCAGAGAGTATTCTGCAAACCATGAAAATCCCATACCTTAACACGGCTGACTGCCTCTTGGGCCTGCATCATTCTTATGTTTTTGGAAGGGTTGCGCTCAGAGAGCAGCTGTGTAGAGCCCAGGTAATTGGCTGCAAAGATGATTCCATCAATGAGGTCTTCAGGTTCACAAGGTCCTGGAACTGACATAAGACATTTACAGTTACTGCCTTTCAGAAGACGGTAGAGAGATGAGACACTGAATAAAGGATATTGAGGTTTGAACAACCCGGAGAAGAAATCCAGTGAAAAATAAATTATGTTTTCCACTATTAAACATAAACAGAAAGTATTTAAAACATTGCATAATGGTTTGACTGTGGAAAACTAGAGGAAAATAATTGGCATTTTTTTCCTGCACTGATAACACATTGGAATTATTTGCAAGTTTCAGAAATGCCGATAGGCTCCTTTATCATAACTTTCTTACTCTTTACATGTATGACTGTTACAATGCATGAGCTAAACCTCTGCTTGAATACAGAATTCTGTTTCCATGTATTTTTAAAATGTTTGTAGAAGTACACAGTCCCCAAACGTTATCTCTGACAAATATACAGATGAAGAGTGGGCAACAGAGGTCTGCTTTGCGTCAGCAAAAGTCCACCATGAAACTTAACAGCTCAGAAAATTTAGCAAACAAGAGAAGTAAGCATCTTGATGCTGTTTCATCACGTGGAAGGCCTACATTGGGAGACTGATAGAAAAATACAGTTCCCAGGCTGGTACGGATTGTTAAAACTGAATAAATCGTTCATGGTCTAATCAATAGTGTCTGCACAACAGGTCATAGAGCCTTTTCCTCTGAAAGAAGGGAAGTCACAGAAGGCAGTTATGGAAAAGGACCACATGGTAACAGTATGCAATATTTCATGTTTAAAAAGAGAAGGAAAATAGTGGAAATTAAAACCTTCTTGATATTTTTTAAATTTTAGCTTTCATTCAACAAAATACCTTTGCATACACTTAGAATTAATTACATAGTGACTTTGGTGAGATTTTAATATTAATTTACATTTTGCAAGTTGTTTCTTTCCAAGGATGAAAAAGAGGGGGTAGGGAGAAGAGAATAAAGGATAGTGTTTATATCATCCTGGGACTGTGCTCATCATCATCTTTATTCAGCTGTTAAGCTTTACATCTAGCTTCATTAGATCAACAGTAAAGAACAGTCATTCCAGAGTTTGGCTGCCATCTCTTGAAAGTGAATATTTTCTGTTCCTCGACAGTTTTATAAAAGAAATTTGCTTTGAGCTGTATCAACTTGCCAAGCTGATAACACATTTTTTGAAGTATTTCAATCTCATGTGTGAGGAGAAAAATGACACCGAAGGGAGATGCTGATGCAAATTTAAAAAAAAAAGAAAAAAAAAGATAAGATCTTTGATTGTGGACTACTTCAATTTCTTTATAAACAGTTTAATATGGAAGATTAATATGAGAAGAAAAATTACATGGCATGTTATGCTGATGAATTTTACTGAAATAATGGTTTGCACAAATATCTTTTAGTGAGCATTACTATCCCTCATTTTCCTACTCTAATTTAGAAGAAGTCTTCCAACAGAAAATAAACTCGATTAAGAGAAGTTACTTTCTTCTTCAAACCATGTTGCTGACACCTATACTTGCGTGCAGACCTTGCATTCAGAAATCTCAACCCCCAGCAAAAAAAAACCCAGAGTCTTTGTAATTCAGTAATCAAAGTATATAAACACACAGAGAGACACCATATTTACACCAGTCCTGCATTTTTCAGAGACCTGATATTAACTAGCAATGCTCACCCAAAATGGAGCTATTTGTTCTGCTAGTAGTGAATGAAACCAAAGAAAACTAAGATTCCCCAGGAAATCCATTTACTCTCTTTTCGTTTTCACTCACATCTTTGCACCATTACATTTTTCAGCAGATGGACAATGTATTTTATATGGTACCTCTTCTGTTGATGTTACTCATATGTCTTTTCAGGCCTAAAAGTCTCATACATAAGTACTTCTTTTGGCATGTAACAACATCCTAATGTTGCATCATATTGTCATCTTGTTTCAAGGGTAGCAAAGAGGGAAATTAACTGATGATGTGAATTTAATGTTAAGGTAGCAAAACTTCATTAGACACCCGCATAAGTGTGCTCATTAAAAATTAAAATGGCTTTAATTTTGTTTTCCTTCATTCACTTCAGGCTAAGTAAACCAGGCTAAGTTGAATTAAGGTTGCTTTAACTCTGAACTACTCTTGACCACATAATGTTTAAATCGGTATAACTAATCTTTAGTAGTTAATTAACATTCATTTTCTTGAAATACTTTGTATGTCTCAAGACAATTAAAATTGCAATTATTGGTACATATTCTAATACAGTCATTATTACATCTGGCTAAACCCCAAAATTCTAACAGTCTTCAGGATGTCAATTAAAAAAAAAACAAAAACAACTGTGCTGGTTATTTAAAATTAATCAAACCCTTATTATACTTCCTTTCTATCACAAAAGTTCTGGCTGAACTGAAGAAAGCTTATTTTCTCTTCAGTTATTTTCAAGAAAGTGGAATTTAGCCCATTTACAGTTATATTGGTGCTTTGTATGTCTGAGCAAGACATTTTTGTCTTGATTTCCAAGTCATAGATAGGCTATATATATCAAAGGCACTTCCAAAGGCACGTTTAGAGACCTGGTTTTACATATACACTGCAAGCATCTCCAGGCATGAAACAGCAATCCCCACCATATCTTACAGGTCTGTGAAACTAATGAGTGTTAACAAAGGAGACAACAAATTCTTCTCATATATTGACTGTTTGGTGACAGCAATGGTGTTTGTTACCTAATTTGTCTGAAAGACTTCCTGAACACAGAAGTAATCTAGAATTTCAAGCAATTTTATAATCCTGATATTGTTTATTTGGATTCTTTGAAGATTGATCGTTATGTTTTGGTTTTTTGATTGGATGTAGTTTCACCATCTCTTCATAGCATTAGAAAGTGTTTTTTTTGCTGAATCATTATTCTAGCAACAAGTTCTGCAACATCATGTATATATATAACACAAGAGCGTGTATAAAATGCTTATAGTAACAGCTAATATGGAAAAACAAACAACAACATGTGTAATGGGCAGAAAACATTTCCAACATACATTTCCCATCATGAAGGCAATGTAAGCAACTGTCAGGTGAACTAAGACATCTGTTGGAAGGGTGCAATGTTATTGAAAATTGCCAGGGTCAAATTAGGTTACCTGAGTGTTTTCTTCCCTTATCTCTGACTGCTTTAAATAATATGAAAATGCAGACTTGGCTGAGGTCCCAGCTTATCAGATCACTTAAGCATGCCCTTGACTCAGAGTGTGTAATGCTTACTGATGAGGAAGGGAAGAAGAAAGATGAAACTTCAGTATTAATTTGATGTGAACAAAGATTGAAATTTTACGTTGAGTATTGGTGCTTAAACATTAGAGAACTATTTCTGAAAAATCTAACAGCACAATTCTTCACTATCTCATCAGTGCAATAGAGATTACTTGTTTTTCTGCTGATGTATTAATGCCATGAGGATAAACATTTTTCTAGACTAAGCAGACTAAGTCTAAAGAGTTTTAAATTAACTTACATTTTCTATTCATAAAATAAGAAAAAAAAATTCATTCAGTAATTCAGCATAACTGAATTTAATAATCTGTGAGGAACATATTTTTATATTTGTCTAAAATCCTGTGTAAACCAAGGATTCAGACTGCACTCAGAGCACAAGGAGCACTCTCAACTTCCTGCTGAGAATCATCATACTCCATGAAGTCACAGAAACCTTAGGGTGTGTGGCACTATAGCGGACTTTGCATAAGTAGTAAATGGACACAGGGCATGTGTCACCTTGCCAAATGGCTATCTGCAAGTTCCATAATTTGGCTGATTTCTTTACTTCATCATGGTGTTTGCATGTAAGGGAATCAGATTTATGGTGATAGGACAAACAGAGAGATCAACAAAGCCAGAAGCCCTGAACATAGAAGTAATTGCCACTACAAGCTTGTAGTGGTACCACTACTGCAACATTTCTAATAGCAAAAGGACACATCTCCAATATTTTTTGTGCATGTTATCTAATTTGTTCTTATGTCCACATAGCATATGAAAAATATGTATTAATATAGATACAACTACTGTAGTTAAGGAGTCACGCTGAAAGTTAAGTGCCTGAAGAGCTGAATATGAATATAACCAGAAAATGGTTATGGTATTGCCGTCAAAGCTCAGGGAAGAACAGGAAGGGAGTGTTAGCTGACAGAATCTTTTCTTATGTGCAGTAGGGTCCTGTTTCTTTTGGGAATCTACATACAAATGAATAATAAAACTGTTTTTCTTTGAATTCAGAAAGCATTCATGTTAGCTATTATAAACTCCTAGTGAGCTACATACTTATTTGTATTACACAATGCTATATAATACCTACAACAGAAAAAGCCTTATCCTCCCATAATGTGTGACTATAGAAAAGACATCAGAGAAAGCAAAATGATTGAACTAAAAAAAAAAAAAAAAGTACTTCCTATCTAAAAGAGTATACTGACCCCTTTCCAACAGAGTAGGGAGCTGACTGGCAAGGGAAGAAAAAGACATAAACTTTTCATCACAATAAGTTAAAATGCACAGCTCTATCTGCAAGAACTGAGGGGTGAATATTTTAGTGCCATTTAAAGCTCTGTTCATGCTGCCTCCCTTTATAGTTGTCCACCATCAGTAGAAGCTTATTACGAAGTACCAGCTTGCTTCCTTCTCTCTGCCACCTTTGGGAAATGCATTTAATTTAGCTCCATTTAGGGACTGTTAGCCAGTACATGCCAAGTGTTACAGGTAATTTCCTTCAGATGTCAATGTGCATAAAAGGGTCAATCTTTGAAGTTTCCATTTGCTCTAGCTCTTCACGGAAATGTCTATAACCAGCAGTTTCTAGTCAAGCTGACGACATCAGAGAACAGAATAAAAATGTGTTGGGCATTCTAATATTATTCTAAATCACAGTTTTCCCTGAGTTGAGAACGCCATTAGAAATCAAGTTTTTATCATTCATTTTTCATGTCCATTGTGGGGAAAATATGTTCATGGCAGATCGAAAAGTGTCAGATCCTTAGAGGTTTCCTACTGTATTTTTTCACTTTACAGTGTAGACATTTCCTTTGCAGGAAGAGCTGTATGCATCTTCCCCATAGAAAGTTCTTCAGCTGTCTGCGAATCAGAGAATGACAATATTTTTTCAGTATAATCCCATTTTATATCTGTCCAGTTTTTTTGTGTTGATATATTGACTTATTTTTCTCCAAACAGAAATTCATAATAGCAGTGCAAAGGAGATTCAAGAAGCACATGAAAGCATGGCTCTCCTAAACAGAGGATTGGATTACCAGGTTTTTGTCAGGTTAGGAGAACCTTTCCATTTGGGCCAACAAATGACATTTCCAGAGTGCAGTAACAGGCATTGCAAAGTGATATAGCGGCTGCTCTGAACAGTTAAATGATTCCTTCCTCTGCACTGGGCCAGGAAAAATACTTCCATAAATCTACAACCTGCTGGGGCCCACAATTATCACATTTTTACCCCCTTCCAGATTTGTATCCTTCTGAGAGATCTCTCTGCTCCTCCTTTTTATTACCAATAGGTTTCCATTGCCACAAGGGCGGATGAAAATGTTCAATACTTAAACTTTTCAGCAATATTCGCTTGGGTTTCACTGGTTTTTAGAACTGTTATTTTAAAAATATATTAAAGAATTTGCTTCCATTTTATTCTACTTTGACTATGGATGATGTAAAACTTACCATCAACAAAACTTGGAAATGAAGACACTTTCTTTGTCTGTTGAGAAATAAAAATGGTATAGTTATAACAAAATCATTTTCACAAACTGAGAAGAATTCATATTCCATTTAAACAGCTGGCCATTGTTTAAAAATAATCAATTTTCTCAGTATAATGTTTGTATAGGCACTATTCAGCATAGGGAAACACATCACATCACAGTAATTAGCCCAACCTGATTGTTACATGGTGCACTCTACCTAGAATCCCAAAGCATTTTAAGCAGATCCCACCACATACAAAAATAAAGGAGGGTAGGGTAAAGAACATGAAAATGACCTAGGAAGCCATCTGTCAAATAAGCAATACAAACCAGCAGTAGTTTGTCCATTAGATCACACTGCCTACTGATATCCCAAATTTCCAATTAAGAACATTTAACAATATTTTACAAAGCAAGATTCTGGGTCAGTGAATAGAAAGAACTGCCCCTGATTGCACTGTACACAGCATTGCACTTATCTCTGCAGAGGGCACAACAGGGCTCTTTTTATGCTACTGTCTCTATTCTCAATGAACAGATACAGTCCTTCCCTTTGCTTATCTTTTGCCAGCCTCCTCAGGCATTCTTGCTTCCAGGAAATAGGCTGATTTCTCCATTATGGGAAAAGGCTTTAGAAATGCCTCTTCATTAATGTAACAGGCTACAGGCTATATATGTTATATTTTTTTCGATAACAGACTTCTGGTTTTAAGTCTGAATTTCATTTCATTATATCTAGCCTCAAGCAGAACCTCATTCCACATTCTTAGGTGTCTTATTTTCTCCAGTCTTCAGTGACAAGAGCAGGTCTGCCTACCACTATGCCTTTTTCAAAGCTGTCTCAGCCAGGACACATCTTACTGCAGAAGCAACACAAAAAGATGTGAATCATTTGAGCATTCAGCACTGAATGATGTGCTCGATATTAGGGGTTATTAAAGATAATTATTCCTGTGGGAATGAAGCAGTCCTTTGGTTTCAAAGACTGACATTGTGTGGCAGGGGTAAGAGAAAAAAGGCAAAAGCCAATTTCTTTTGGATGGTACTTTTGCTCTCCAATAACCCAAAACCAGAACCTCTCAAGTGTTCTCCCTATTCTGTATGTCATCAGAAAATATTAGGCTTGAGTCCATGTAGTGGACAGTTACATAAAATGAATAAGGCAGCAACAAATTCACGGGTATAGCTCCAAAACTTCTTGGAATATACAGACATGTTATCTATTGTCAGTTCAGGAAAAGAAACAGAGCCTAAATATCTGTGTGAGAGGGAGTAAGTGGATAATTCAGTGCCTGCTTTCCCTCATGGAAGCCTGACCACAGGAACACAGGCAGCAGAAAGGCCCTTGCAGCCTAAGGTACCTACCTCAGGTGTATTATTATTGTCAACTGGTCCATTGAGGTCTGAACGCTGTTGCTTCCTTGGCTGCTCTAAACTATTACACACCTATAAGAAAAAAAGGAAAGGTTTTCAAATATTTTTGGCTTTGGAAAAGCTTCAAAAGAAAGAATAGATCTCAGTGGAAGTCAATAGTGCAAAGACAGTCAGAAAATTTTCACCAAATTAAAATACATTTAGAAAATTTAAATAAAAAATGCATACAAAATTAACATATGAAACTGTATTTAGCATGTTCTCCATTTTACAACAGTCGTTGGTCATGAAGCTGTTCTGTGTAGTTACTTATGTGTAGTTAATTATATGTATTTACATGTAGTTATTTATGTGCAAGCAATATTCATTATTGATACTGAAATGCAGTATAATAGTAGGAATTTCCTACTGCAATTTAGCAAATATGAGATTCATGCAAAAACTTTGAGCTCTTTAGTTATAATGAAATATCTACTTTAATGTAAATAACAAGACATTTCAATTACTAAGTAGTATTTACACCACTGGTTTCAGTTTAAATTATTTTATTTCAATGCAATTTTTTCACATGAAATTAAGGCAAAGAATGATAAGTTCAGCCCACTCAGAAACCAAAGTCAGAATTTTAAAATCTGTTTACTCTCAGTATTGGACAAAATCAAAATAGTCCTAATGGCCACTTCTGATCAGAAAAACAGAATCCTAGCACTGAATATAGGATTCTCTGTTCATGGCATCTCCTTCCTTTTAGGCCGAGCAAATCTACAGAATGTTGTCAGCACAACTTCAGGCTTCTTAAGAAATGCAGAAGGGAAAATATAAAACCTTACAGAAGGAAAATAATAAGTCTTTAAACTATAGAACACTCTTTTCCTTCTAGGTTCCAATACTCTCAGCAGAATTTCTTCTTCAGACCTGACACAAGTCACAGAACACCAGCACCTGGCAAGGGAGAGAGAGCCTGTGTCCCATATGTACCAAGAAAGTGACATTTTCATGACTCGGAGTTTCAGTGTTAGGAATCTGGAAAACCAAGGTGATTTCTTGAACAATGTTTATGGTACAGGATATTTCACTTTTTTTCTTAGTTTCCCCATTATGTATAAAAAAAAAGAGTGCCTAAATGTACTGTCATTGTAAGGCTTCACAAATACGAACCTGTATCAACAACTGTGCAAATGGAGAACACAGAACCAGTATTATTTCACAGGGTCAGCCTGAATGTTACATGTGAACATAACTCCAGGATCTTAGGGAAGATCTTTTCTGAGATATACACACAGCAGCAAGCCTTGGGGATGCACTGACTAGTGCCCTGTCTACATGGCTGTAGTAGCTAAGCAACTTACCATATCCCTGCTTGTAAATGTTATTCTGTTTGAGACAAGACAAAGATAATTATATTGCACGGTTAAACTAATACAGAGCAACATGTGTTGATGCATAGTGAAATATATTAATGAAGTAAACAAATATCTAGAGGACTTAATAAAACAAGAATAATAATTGTACATTTTTCCCTAGAACAGCAGGATTAAATCAAGTATGCTTTAAGCAGAGAAGATGACATGGCCACAATGAAGATACATTAAACTGTAAACAGTGACGGTAAATATATTAACTCTAGTAGGTACAACAGAATGTTAATAATTTAAAGCTCTGTCAGTTCTGATTGCCACACATTTGACTGAACTAAAAATGCACCTGCATATAAAGAATTGGTTGACTGCTTTTGTAAGCATAATCTGTGTGCCATAAACATTACTGAAACTTGTCTGTCACAAATCTTAAATGTTAATAAACTTATTTAGTCCAGAGGATCGTAATAATGACCATGCTCTTTGGTAATAATTGTTTATATAATTCCATGTACTCTTAACATAAAATATGACTAAACACTTCATTAACATTTTATTTTTTATTTATACATAGCTGTAATTTACTGGAGTTCCTAATGTAGAATTTTAGGAATATAAACAAGCCTTGCAGGACAGATGTCTCAGATATGTAGTATCTATGTTATTACTGTATATTGCCTGGGTTCCAAAGAGAAACTTGTGCAAAATATATGATGAGTTGGGATCAATGACATCACCTCTACAAGGCACATATAAGTGTTACAATAGCTAGAAAAATCCCATTTAAGGGAAACATTGTAAGGTGTTATAAATACTTTATACCCTGACCTTGCAGTTTAGAATAAGACCTAAAGCTAAACCAGCAGTCTGATACTGACTGCACACTAACACAGAGGTACAGCTACACTAAAAGTCTCTTATCCTACAACAAGATTCTCATAAGAGGACAGATTCTGCAAAGGAAAGATATAAAAATATTAAAATATTAAACATGCGATATTACTAATGCTTTTGCTTCTAAGCAAGTACTGAGGCAGTGTCCAGTATCATGTGAAGGAGCATGAGGCAGCAGAAAGTCTTTAGTCTGAGGGGAAAATCAGACTTTACTTGAGGTCACTGAAGCATCTATGCACATCTTTCAGAAATAGCTTGCAGTTCTACCAGTGCCCTGTCCAGCCCTGTCCTGATGGCTAATAGCCAGGTCTGGGTACCATGTGGGCCTCCATCCTCCCACCGATCTTGCAGGACACCTCCCAGCCAACCACCCCTTCCTGCAGAATAAAGCTCCTTTTAGCTGGAGGTGAGGGCTGGTAATGACTGAGTTCTACTGTTTATTAAAGCTACTGGTTGTTTACTCCAGTGTAAGCTGTTTTGCTTTTCAGTCAAAAGCTCCTCTCAGCATATGGTCCTCCTCAAAGTTGCCACTTCTGATCATGAATTGATGACTGCGATGGTCAGTGATGCTGTAGCACTGGAAACAAGCAGATTAGCCCCTTACGTGTTTTATTCAGAGGAATAAGTTGATGAGAGAGGAATGAAAGATTAGTCTTTTCTGAGTTGTTAACTCTTTTGGTAGAGGGTTGGTAAGCAAGCCCTGAGTGCTGCTCAAAAGTGTAGTAAGGTTTTTATTACTACATTCAAACATTTGAATAATGAGGCTTATGATCCATATCTGCCAATCTCTTTGCCAGCAATACTGTTCAAATATTATCAAATAATGTATACTGGCTTCTGTATTTTGAAAGTCATCTTAAAGACTACTAAGCTTCTTAGAAAATATTATTTTGTGGTAGATTCCAAGTGAGAAATAATCCTTGTGATAGGCTCCAAGAATTAAAAAAACCTTCTTGGCAAAGAGATGTTTTGTGGTGGGTTGACTAGATTATTTAAGTTACCTGTTGCACAAGTAAACCAACAGATCTAATTGACTTTTCATCCAGGTTTGCTGTCTCTCTAGAACAAAGGTAAAGCAGGTGAGTATTACTATCTTTGTCACTTGTCAAAGCTTCAGTTTCTAGTTCCAGCTGCTATGATCTTCTGTTGGTTCCTGAAGATAAATTATCATTGGGCCATGTGTGTTCCTGATACTTAAACACTACTATGTTTATAGAAGCATCAAGGTGCATCTAGAACATCTTTTTGAATCAAGAGATGGTAACCTAGTAACAAGTCTATTATAATGGTACTATTCCCCTTAAACTATACAAGTGAAATAACTTCTGTTGCAGATGCTGGTGATGTATATTGGGAATGGCTCAATGTACCCTCCCTGAGATGCTGCATTAGTTACTGTAACATCGGTAGCATGGTATTGTCAGTAGCAGAAAGTTAACCCAGGAGGATACATTTGGAAAGAATGTGAATGAGACAGTTTTTGACTAGCTGAAGGATTTCTGATTCTGATCACAGGAAAAATAAAAAAAANGGGGGGGAGGGCACCAAACCTCATACTGTTTTCTTACACAAATATTCCCTTATGTATGTGCTTATTTAGAGGTGATGCTAGCACACGTCAGAAGTGAAGAGAAGAATATGTGTAGGAGTAGCTCCAGGTCAGCAAGTCAAGTTCCAAATATGGAACTGGCATTCAGAGGAGTCAAAGTAACTTTAGAGATCTAAGCATTCCACAAAAGAATGAATACTCTATTCAATTTCAATAAGCATTAAAACAATCACCAAGTTATTTTTATCATCTTAGCTTGCATATATTTAAACTTGAGAGCCAGCCACGATGGGAGATTCAGAGAAACAGCTGCACTGAATAGTTCATTTTTATGTATATGTAATTTGGAGTGCATGCTGCCTTTTGCTTTAAACCTCCCAGAGAATACTCGGTCACTGATGAGTCTTTAGGTAAGAGGCATTGATTCTGCTGTCTCTGATGTCGGGATTTCATTCAGACAATTAGCACAAAAATAAACTGATTTTGTTTGAGAATGTTTGGACCGTTTATCAATTTTCAGTAAGTACTTGCACTTGCTAAGTATGGGAACTGTCACTCAGTAATGGCCATTTAATATTTCTGTCTCACAGCTGCCTAGAACATATGGGAGAATGAACTAAGGTTTTTTAATACTCTCCATTTACACGATTTGTTTTCTACAAATTCTATCAAATTCATCCCATAATACTCAGACTGAACTCCAGTAAGACATTCCTAAGATTCAGGTGTTCTAAAGTGTCTATCATCTTAACTAACACAGGTAAAAAAACCCACAGTATCGGCACCGAAATGTGCAAAGCTGTTGGAGAACAAACTCGGATGAAAAAAAAGACTTGGTAAATTTTTCCTTCACAAATTTTGTTAGCAATATTTCATCTGTCTCTGAATGTCTGTGTTGAAAAAGTGTAAGGGCATAGTCTTATTTCATAACTTTCATATATGCTAGCAACTGGAAGCTTTAAAACTGCATTTGTCTAGTGGCTATTCAACATTTTGTATGCAAGACAATTGCTAGCATTTATCATGGGCTAAGAGTTAACAACTGAATATTTTTAAAGGTGTGTGAAAATGCATTGTGTATCAGTTACTTGTAACTAAACTGAAACTTTATGCAGCAGTATTACTACCTATGGGAGGCAGGAAAGGAGGACAGGAGCATAAACACAAAAAAAAGCTAAGGACAGCGCAGTATGTGTGTAACACCACAAAATGCACATTCCTATTCGATTATTTACAAAAACTGAGATACACATAGGATCCTGGTTCAACATTTACTTAAAGAATTGGGGCAAAAAATTGTTTCGTATACAGCATGTACGCTTCTGTGTCATCACTCTCACCAAGATATTTTGTACTGTCGCTTTTAGTAACTGAAATCTTTTAGACGACAAAACCAAGGATCTCCCAAGCCAACTCCCTGCAAACACGTTTAGCATGCAAATATCCTCAAAATGGCCTTGGGTTTTTCTCCTTTCACTATGTTAGAACATAATTATTGTAATTAAAGTGTTGTCTACCTCAGTTTCACAAATGAGACACGGGTTCATTTAGACAGTACACTAATGGCATCCATCTCTTAAGACTTTTTTTTATTAAAAGTATTGAATGCCCCAGAAGAAAAACAAAAGTCTCTGCACTCTTATCTAAATTCTTTGAGGTCCAATATCTACATCAGAGGTCCTGCTACACCTCACGTTACAGACATTTGAGGACCTATTAAGTACAAAACTCAATTTGGCAGAAATGGATACTGTACTCTTCTAATTTCCTCACAAAAAATGGCTTGAATTTCAGATAAGGCTGAGGATGATAAGCAACCTGCAGTGGGTGAACAGAACACAGGAAGAGAAGACTGGTGTTGTTACGATAAACACATTCAAATAATGCTTGCCAAAGAGTATTTAATTTTTTTTATCCTTCTTTTAAATCCCTGGAAGCTTGGGATGGGGGAAGAGGATGATCTCCTCATGTATCCATTTGCGAGCTTCTGTATCAACTTAAGAAAAGCTGCTTCGCACCTTTATGCCTTGGAGGCCTATGTGCTCTTCTCTTCAGTGAAGATGTCCACAGCAGCTTTGCCCTGCCTCCTTTCTTAGAAAAGAAATACATGTCTTGTCATCCAGTTTGTTTATCCCTTTATGCTGAACTGAAATGGGCACTTGTGCTGTATCTCTGTCTGTATCTCTAGTTTCCTTCATATGTGGAGGAGTGAAATTTATTGTTTAATGATCTATCCATTAGACAATAGTCTGTTTTTTATGGAGAGTTATTGTAGAAACTCAATGGCTACATGCCAACCGTTAGCTGCTTATCACAGCAGCGCTTCCTCCGTTATTAAAAAAGATTAAGGCATTCACCCAAGAAAGGCTGGAAATAACAATTAAAGCTCAGACAGACAACTCAGAAATACTTAGGTCCCTTTTTTTATTTTTCACACCAGTGTATGAATAGCCTGGTGCTATTTTGTAGCAGTTGTTAGCAGTTAGACTGAGTTGTTAGCAATCTGGTAAAAGTAAACTTTGAAAGAGTACAAAAAGATGTTGAAAGTCTGTTTTGAATTCAGTTTTGAACTAGTAGTCATTAAGGGGGGGGGGGGNGAAACTCAACAATTTCTGATTGAAGCATATAGAATAATTCACTAGCTTTCTTATTCAAGAGGTCCTCCTCTCTTTTGTTCTGCAAATACTTTCAAAACTTTTAAGTAGCAATACCCCCAGTAACAGCTGCTGGTGTACTCTGCCAGAAAGACCATCATTAGTATAAACCTAGCTAGCTAGACCTCTCTGCTCCCAGCCAATACCTAGTAACAATTTAAACCGTTCAAGATCATAAAGATTTTTCACCCAAGCTAGAACTTTTATGCTGGCAGTAAGGCGTTGAATATAGTAAGCTACACAATTTGGTTCTAATTATACTTCTGAAAATAAAATATAAAAGTTAGTATTAAAAACTTTCTGTAGCTATGAGAAATTTGAAAATACCTCCCTAATATTTTTTAGCTCCACTATAACAAAAGCCAACCTATTTCATCAGCACATACTTAAACATTTTATTTCCTTTTACTGTTTTTCAGACAAATTGACATATTTTAATGTCTGTTTTTAATGGAATCATCTAAATTGAATTGCTTAACTGTGGGGCACTTCACTACAGAAAAATCACAGTATTTATAGATTTCAAACAGGAAACATACCCCTGAAGGTTAATAAAGCACTATAATTAAAAATAAGACAAGATAATTCATTTAACATGTATTTAGGTGACAGATTAGTAAGGATACATTTTACCTCTTAGGTAGATCTCTCTTCATTGCAGAAGATAACTAAAATTCAGCTGCATACAACTTCAGAGATGCAAAGTCAAAGCTCTAAGCTGACCTTAGAGCAAAGGGAATTAGATATGTGTCTCTATAAGGAAGCAAGCATGTTCAGTCTGAAACTATAAAAAAATGAAAGACAAAACCACTTCTGTTCCTCTAGAAAAGTCTGAGCTTCATTCCCAGATTCTTTTTTCTGGTACTCAACATTAGAACAAAAAAAGATCATGCATGTTTTAAATTAACGTCTACACCCTTCTTGTAAAAAAGCTGCTTAACTTCATTTTTGATATAAGTAAAGCTCTGATTTCTCCCTTCTTGCCCAGGTCAAAATATGTCCAGCTAGTACAAACCAATAGCAATATGTGGGCACTTTTTGCAGTTTTTACATGTACTGTATCTAGCCTTGGCATACACTGTATTGAAAACAAAACTGGGGTCAGCACTGAAGTACTTGGAGGTTTTTTCCATTAAGGGCTTGGGTCTTAGTGAGCAATTACTTTCAACTTATCTAGTGTGTCACTGCAGAGTAAGTATAGTGTAAATAAACTAGTTTTGCCACATCCATCTGGAATTGTTTTACGTGGAAATGTCTGTCCTCTGTGTGAAACCTCTTTCCTAGTTCTCTATCTAAATTGACTACATTTATCCCCTTTTTCCAATCATACAATGTGATTATGTAGCTGTGAATGCAATACAGAGTGAAAAAGTAAAAATATTGCTCTCTAGTTCTGTTTGGAATAAATAACATTGGCATAATGCCTCCGAGTCTGCTTAAGCAAAGAATCCTCATACCTGTTCTTGTGGCCACTTCTGTCTGTCCTCTGGGGTTCTTGACTTTGCTTTGAAACCTCTAGGGACATCTCCACCATGCTTAGAGGCAGATGGGATATTCAGTGATTTGGGCCTCCCCTCATGCCTGCTAGCACTGTGAACAGCTTCTCCCTTTGAACAAGTCTCTTTATAGTCATGTGCCATGTTTTCAGTCCCAGTGTGCTCTGGACTCATTTCTGTTGTACTATTAATACTGCTCATGCTCATACTCATTTTGATTTCCGCTACAATCTGGTCAATGTCCTCTTCCTGCTCTTCCAGCTCTGCATCCTCTTTTCTAGAATGGTATGGTGATATTCCCTGTGAGTTTCCATTAGCCTCTGTTGGGTAATAGTCTGGATAGCCACCTTCACTTTGGCAGTACTGGATGTTTTCTTCTTGGTCTTGAATCTCCAAAGATGACACTTCATCCTCCAAAATCTGAACACCATTATCTTGACCTTCCTGCCACTCTTGCCTGTCTGTCACCTCATTTTCATCTCGGTGATGACTTTTACCTTCAACCCATTCTTCTACAGCTTCCTGACATTCATCTGTTTCAATGTGGTGCTCCTCATGGGGAACATACTCCTCCCCATTGCAGTCCATTCCTTCCAAGTAACTGTCATCCTCTGGACAGTATCTAATGTAGTATGTGATCCCCTCTTCTTCTTCTGGCAAGCCTTCATCATAGTCCTCCTCCTCAGAGGTGTTATTCACATAGTCAGAGCTGGAGTCACCATCACCACTATGATCATTGCACTCATGTTCCACAGGCGTAGGACTACCTGCTCTGACAGTTGCTAGTTCCACCTCCTTTGCTGCATAATCTTCAATAGGAAGGTCACTTTCTTCATTTTCAGGCTCCCTGTTGTGAGACGAAGTAGGGCAAGCTCTTGCTCTGTGATCCAGCATGCTGGCTGTAGTGCTTTGACGTTTCCTGTTTGCCATAGCCAACTCCTTATATGTCAATCATTTCTAAGCAATTGCTGTAGGGAAGACGGAAAAACATATTCAGGAAAAGGTCATTAGCAGAGATCAGTGACATTAACAGGAAACAAACTGCTGGATTTATTTGATTAAAAGGATGCGTTTGTAGATATTTAAGCCAGATTCACAGGCATGTAACTTTTAAAATGCTCATGTTATAGAACCATGAAGTCAAAGTAATTACTTACTTGCACACTGAAAGGAACAGGTAAAGAAGGCTGTACATTTACACTAAATGTATCCTAATGTAGGATCCATTCTGTCAGTTTGGCAGAGAATTCATCCTGAACCTTGAAATTAGTTTTCAATTTCTTCTTCTTGCTGGTAAGGGGTTGGGCTTTGATTGCTATGCAGTAAGCAGCAATTCTATTCCATTTTCATCTTAGGCATTTCTTTAAGGTGTAGTGAAAGCATACGTTTAGAATCTAACTTGCTTGTATCAAAACTGAAGGAAAATAACGCTGTTAACTTGACAGTCACATAGGGCACTAAAGGATAATGCATTGCTATTAAAAAAGTTACTAAAAACTATCACTTACTGGTTTATTACCTCTTTCTAGCTGGACGCCATTAAGTATTTCTCATTGTTAAAGCAAATGATGTTTTTAGAATACAAAAGAATATTTTATTTGGAAGGGGCGTACAGTGATCTAGTCCAACTGCCTAACCACTTCAGGGCTCAACAAAAGTTAAAGCATAATGTTAATAAAGGCATTGACCAAATGTCTCTTACAAACTGACAGGCTCAGGGCATTAACCACCTCTCTCGGAAGCTTGTTCCAGTGTTTGACCACCCTCTCAGTAAACAAATGATTCCTAATGTCCAGTCTAAACCTCCCGCGGTGCAGCAATGAACCATTCTCACACATCCTATCACTGGATACCAGGAAGAACAGATCAGCACCTCCCTCTCTTCTTCCTCTCCTCAGGAAGCTGATGAGAGCCATGAGGTCACCCTTCAGCCCCCTTTTCTCCAAACTAGACCATTTGAAAGTCCTTAGCTGCTCCTCACAGACCATACATTCTGGCCCTTTCACCAGCTTTGTTGCCCTCCTCTGGACACATTAAAGGATCTTCACATCCCTCTTAAATTGTACTCCAGGTGAGGTTGCACCAATGCTGAATGCAGAGGCATAAGGACCTCTTTTGGCTGTATGGTTATAATGTGTTTGATGCACCCAGGGTGCTGTTTGCCCTCTTCGTTGCCAGGGCATGCTTCTGACTCAGTTTGAACCTGCTATCAACCAGCACCCCCAGATCTGTTTCTGCTTTCCAGATGCTCCTCTCTGAGTTTATACTTGTGCTGGCATTACTCCACCCTAGGTGTAGAATCTGGCATTTAGGCCTGTTAAATTTCATCCCCTTAATCATAACCCAATACTCCAACCTATCTAGATCCCTCTGCAAGACTGTTTTTCAAACTATCTCATCTATGTGCCAGGAAAAAAGACACAAGAAAAAAATTCATTAAATACTTGTGCTACTTTAAATTACACATTTTTGTCTAAATACTAGCTTCTAAATAAATAAACAGAGATTATATGAACTGTATCAAAAGTCAAAGAAAGCAGCTAATTCTAGATAGGCCTGACAACTGTGATCTGCCATGTGCAATTTGGATGAGGTAAACAATGTACTTTCAGTATATATGTTTCTCTGTGCATTTTATTGTTGTATGCTTATGCAAAGCCTGACCTGTGCAGTTACTTAACTGGAGTGAACTGAGCTCAGACATAGGCTTCTGAAATGCACCACACAACTGCATGCTTTACTATATGGACATAACAAAGGCATGTCAGCCAACAAGATCATCTCGACATAAAACAGTTTCTCAAGTCTTATGTGCACACAGAGTAACAAAAATAGCATAGATCTAGAAGATTAGACTTTCCTAGGCATTACGAATTTATCAAAAAATATCCCATTGCTATAACATAAAACCTCATAAATTGCCCTGCAGAAACTTCTGATAATATCACCAGGAAAACCCCAAGCCTTCCAAACCAGGAATCTGATGCATCTATGGATTAGTGCAGTGGTACCCCGTAGCAAATCTAATCTTTCCCTGAAATGGGGATTCTAGATTCTGGGATAAGAAGCAGAGATGCATGTTAGTCAGAGGACACATGAAATGAACTCAGTTATGTGAAGGTCCTGTTAGTTATGGATACCATGCAGAACTGGTCTTGACAGAAAGCTTAGAAGTAAATAGCATATCTGAAGTGAAGTCTTAAATGAGAAAATCAGAGAAGGCAAAACTTTGCCTTCTTCAGCAACTACTTGCACACTCTCAC
This sequence comes from Chloroceryle aenea, assembly GCA_013399075.1. Taxonomy (NCBI): domain Eukaryota; kingdom Metazoa; phylum Chordata; class Aves; order Coraciiformes; family Cerylidae; genus Chloroceryle; species Chloroceryle aenea. The sequence goes on along the minus strand of VWZY01005886.1, from coordinate 74,808 downwards.
TATTAGAACTAGCAGACTTAGAAGACTTTCTCAATATGATCTGTACACTCGCTATTATCCCTTTAATTAACTAGATATCAATTCTTACTTTGTAGACATTATAAGAAACTCAGAATGCCAAGCCATGTGTCCAGTAGTGGTGCCTCTAATGTAGTTAGCTGTACTTACTGGAACCTAAGGATGTTTCTATATTGTTATTGTAATACAAACAAAACTTATTTCACATTGGATTAAAATAGATACCTAGTCACTACCAACACTACAATGCTCTGCACAGGCTGCGAAAAACTGCCCACAAGCAAGATAAATTGCTTGTATGAGCAGATCAGGAATGGGGTAAGCACACTATGCAAATATGTCTAAAATAATCTAAGATGGAGTGCTACCAGTGGTTTTGAATGGCAATGCAAGAATGAAATACAGATGCCTCATCTGTCTTAAGTGGAAGTTATTTCTTGTCAAAAGCAGAACAAATTAGTGTCTCTTAGAGAAAGAACTGTTCTCATCTGCAGTGGCCTCAGTTTAGTTATTGGAAATTGTACAGATTTACAGTGCAGTAGACCTTGCACTGTAAATGTACTGCCGTGTACTAGAATATAAAGAAGCGTGGAACACAAGCACAGTTTGAAAGTCGTGACTTGGATTCTCCTGAAACGTGCGGAGATGACAACTCTTTTTTTAAGCCAGGGTAATGGAGGTTTTTCCACCCACATCTAAGAATCATCATTTAGTATACAGGCCCTGAAACCACCTTAAGTGGTATCACTTCAGTGATACCCTCTTATAAATTCCAGCAGTAGAGTGTTCACAGATTTTACTTACCTGCAAGAAAATCCGCTGCCAGCTAGATCCTGTAGAACAGAGCGTGTCGCAGGGAGCCATTCATACATACGCTGAAAGTTGAAAGCCTGTGGCTAGACAGGGCACAAGCCTAGGAAGGGCAGGATGATGGCTGCATGGCAGCTACAACAGATGTGAGGACAGGCCCAGGCTGGGGGCTCTGAGGCCCTGAAATGGTTATCAGCTGGGCTGTAGTAATGACAGCAGCTGCAGTTCTTGTCAACACTGCAGCCTGTGCACTAGGAGAGGGAGTCTGAAGGAAGAATTTCCAGTAAGTAGTGGTAAACTAGAAATTCTTGAGAACATAGGTGATGAGAAACAGAGAAAGGACTTCTTCTCAAGCATGACTAGCACTGACATACTAGAAGGACACAGGAAACAGTTTTTGGTTAATTTGGTCCAAGGCCGTGACTGAAGACACTGCTTTACCCCTACATGCAGGAATTAAGGCACATGTTCCCAAGGGAGTAGAATAAGCCTGTTTTTTCAATATGAGCAAGGGTGATCTTAATGCTATGGAAACTGAAGTTGCAAAGCAATCTCTGCACAACAGCTACATTTCTAGTTGGCCTTAAAGAGGCCTTTGACATCTTTGCAGTCTGGTACTACCTTTTAGGAAAGCACTTTTTAGGAAACCAAGTATTGAATACATAAAAATAAAAAGGCCGGGATTTACTATTCTCATCCTCTGAATTGCAGACTGAATGTGTACTGACCATACCATCTTCAACTACAAAATTTAACTTCTGTAACTGTACAGACATATCTGTATTACTAGACAGAGTTTTAAACACAAGTCTGAGAACTGGTCTTTATGGAGCTGCATGTATGTTTCCCTCAAGGAAACAGCTCTATTTTAACTCAAATATTAGAATAGACAAGGTAACCTGTTTTTCTTCCACTGTTTCAAAATATCTCCTAGGCTTCCTAGAAAAATACGTTAGTGATACATTAGGTTAAGCATAACCTGAATCTTTTAAAACCTAAAATTGTGCTAGGCTTTTTCTAAGTTGTCTCATCGCACAGCAAGGTGCTAGTTCCTGATGGCCACAGGTCCAAACTCTTCCGTATTCTTATCTACAGAGATGTTAATTTATCCATATGAATGACAACTGAACACAATGTATTCGGATTTCAAAAGAGCAAAACCAGAACTTGGATTTTTTTGAGAAATGCAGTAGATACCAAATTTTTACCACATGTTCTGCTACTCTATTGTGTAGAAGATTTCTGAGTCACCTACTGCAGGGATTAATAATGTTCCTAATTTTCTCAAGAAATCTATGGTGTTACATGGGTAACTAATAGGTGAATAATAGCCAAGAATGCTCTTGAAATTGGAGAAAGTACTGGATTATTTCTATCTAAAACTACTCTAGTGTCCCCTGAAGTGAAGATAGGAGTAATGATTTGATGGATCCAAAGCATTTTATGAACAAAGGCTTCAAATGAGTCAACAGGTTGTTTTCTCTGCTTGGTGTAAGATTCCCTCCTACTTCTGATGGAGAAGAAGGTCAAAAGTCTGTATCACTCCAAGTGCAGTTTTCAAACTTCTAACTGGGGAGAAGTGTTCCTCAGACAGAGAGGGTGACTGCTGTATCATGCTTTACTCTCCTCAGGATTCAGAAATTTTATCTTGCTGTGACAAGCAAAAGCTGATCTCTGTTGTACAGTGTGCCACTAAAGCTCCATCAGTGTCATCAAGATCAAGTGATTAAGGGGTCAAGATACACAGGGTTCTCAGTAAAAATGTTTTGCTTTCAGTAATTGTTTTGCTTTATGTTTCTTAAGTTTCCCTGCCTCAGCTCAGTGCTGAGAGGAAATGGAAATCAATCTCCAGAAACACATGCTGCATTTCTATGTGACAGTAAAAAGGAGTATGTGCATAGAGGAACCAATTTCTTCTGCTCCTAGAAACAGGACTACTGGACTGCAGCTGGAATTTATTCTAATCATGGCTCATTATAGAGTCATTAGCTTTCTCCTAATCCCAAACAGCTGCGGAGAGGGTTTATGGAACTTCACACTTCTAGATCTCTTCACCTGTGTAGAAAGATAGCCTCATTACTTTCTTCCCATGGAGAGAGATCAATTAAATTAGCATTAAAAATGGGAAACAGTACACGACTGTAAACATGGTGATAAAGTGAAATACTCAGTATAATATACCTGGCTGTGTTTAAAGAGCTGCTTTACATATGTACTTGATTCACAAGATGAACAGCATTCTAGTGGGTGCAAAACAAGCTCTTTGACAGTTTTTAGTTTACCATGTATGGTGATCTGAGGGGACTGTGTGTCGAGGAGGTCTTGTTAGCTTCTTTTGGCAACAAACATGTACTGTTGCATGCTTTGCTACAGCCAAATGATCTTTTCAGTCCTGCTTTTGCAGGCTAGAGGTGAATTTACAAGAGTTTTACTGTCCTTAATCTGATATACTCCCTTTACTTTGCAAGGCCTCTTTCCTGTGCTTAGTCCTCCCCAGGCTCCTTTCTTCATCTACTTCTCAATTTCCCTTCTCTCACACTTCAAATATCTACCCTTTGTCAGTTTTGACAAAATACCCACACAAGTTTTGCTTCCCTGAAATTATTCGGTACCTCCTATTTTCCCCAAATCTCCAGTATAATCTATCTGGTATTAAATTGGTTTTAAAAAGATGTAACTCTGTAAATCATCTTCAGATTTAAGTGTAATATAAGCATTGCAATTCAATTTACTGTCAGGCTAGATTACAGTACATATGGCTTACAGGCTTGCTTCTGTGCTGCTGAGCTGTTTTCAATGCACTGCTTGCTTGAGCTATTCCATATGTTAGCCATATACATTCATAATCAATAAATTCTGTTAAAAACCCGCTTAACCATTTTGAATCAGACATACGTTTAGAACTGTATTTATCAAGTTACTCAATACAACTGCATCCGAAAGAATATTATTTTTCAACAGAACTGTGTGAGAAAATTCATGATTAAAGGACTTTACAGTAATACAAGTCTCTTTTCCAATAAGCAGGTAAGTTAAAGTGGAAAAAAATCTGCAATTTCTTCAAAGCAATTTTAATATCACACTAATAGCATTTCTTGGTAGGTTTTGATTACAGAAGACAGAACAGACTCTCATCTGCTAAGTCAGACAAGATGAATTGTGACTGATCCTGGACAGGGAACTGTAATTTTTAATGAGCAGATAACAGAACATGAGCCTGCCAGGCCTATATCATATTCTACAGTCATTTGATTCCTCAAGGCCAAACTGCATTAACTTCATTTTTCAGTAGATCTGACTCTCCAGACTATCAGAATTCATCATGCAGAGCTCCAGATGCAGAGTACATCCTGCCAACTCTTCTAAAAGAAGGGATCCTTCCTTCTGTGGGAACCCTGATCCACCTGTGTAACTCACAGCAGACTAAACATGTGAACACTGATTTCAAAAGGAGCACAGTATCCCTAATGAAGGAAAGGTAGAATGGCATATACCAAATGAGGACTGGGGATGTTAGCACTGGAACTAGACGCCCAGGGAGGTAGTGGTTACCACTCCTGTAGGTTTTCAAAGGACCTACAGATGTGGTGCTGAGGTTTAGTGGTGACCTGGCAGTGCTGGGTTAACGGCTGGACTTGATGATCTTAAAGGGCTCTTCAGACCAAAACTATTCTATTATTCTATGTTGATCCTCCGTACATTGAGTGAGTCTGTGTAACACTGATCTTCTAACATCTGTATATGGAAACAATAAGGATGTTAGGTCTCCATGTGCACTAAATACATCAAATACAGTCAAATGCATGCATATCTTTTGCTCAATGCATGCTCAGCAGGTCCAGCATAACCCAAAGTTCCAGTTTCTCCGAGATTTTTGTGGCCATAGATGATTCAGGGATGCTGTGTTCAAACCTGCAAGTTAGTGATGGCTGACTTCCACAGCCCCTATAAAAGCCCACCTATTTGGAGGGGAAAAAAAACATCACCGAAGACACCTGAGAAATCTAGACATATGGTAGTATTAAGCTCTAGTCACCCATTTGTGAAACTATACGCAAAAGAACACTTTCACATAATCACAGAATGTCTTTGGTTGGAAGAGACCTTCAGGATCATCCAGTCCAACCTTTGACCTAACACTGCAAGCTCCCCACTAAACCAGGTCCATAAGCACCAGGTCCACACATCATTTAAATGCCTTCAGGGATGGCGACTACACCACAGCCCTGGGCAGACCATTCCAGTGTTTGATAACCCTTTCAGTGAAGAAATGTTTCTAATATCCAGCCTAAACCTCCCCTGGTGCAGCTTGCATCTATTCCCTCTGGTCCTGTCCCATGGAGAAGAGGCTGTCACCCTTGTCAATCCAACCTCCTTTCAGGTAGCTGTAGAGACAATAAGGTCTCCCCTCAGCCTCCTCTTCTCCAGACTAAACAACCCCAGCTCCCTCAGCCACTCCTCACAGGGCTTGTGCTCTGGGCCCTTCATGAGCCTCCTTGCCCTTTTCTGGACACGCTCCAGCACTTCTATGCCCTTCTTACAGAGAGGGGCCCAGAACTGGATGCAGTATTCAACGTGTGGCCTCACCAGTGCCCAGTGCAGGGTGGCAATCACCTGCCTGTTGCTGCTGGCCACGGTGTTTCTAATAGAAGCCAGGAGGCCATTGGCCTTCTTGGCCACCTACGCACACTGCTGACTCATATTTAGTTGACTGCCGATGAATAGCCCCAGGTCCTTTTCCAACTTGCAGCTTTCCAACCACACATCCCCAGGTCTGTAGCTTTCCATGGGGTTCTTAGGACTGAAGTGCAGGACCTGGCACTTGGCCTTGCTGAACCCCATGCAATTACCCTTGGCCCACTGATCTAACCTGTCTAGGTCCTGCTGTAAAGCTTCCCTATTTTTAGCAGCTTATGAATGATTTTTCACTGTGACATTTGAGACGGAAAATTGAACTGAGGTCCAGCATTGAGGTCCAGCATTTGTTTGTGAACAGGACTCCAGTCTCCGAACTGACAGACTAAGCCAGCTGCTAACTGGGTCTTGTGAATGGCACTTCTGCCTTTATAAGATTTCTACACACATTACTAAAACTCTTTTTGAATACAAGAAATATGTAGCCACACTAATGCAACCTTGCAGATGTTTGACAGTGCTACTGGCACTATTTAAAAAAAAGCATCAAGCAAACTCAGTTACAGAGGACACTGAATTTATGGGAAATATAATTCTCTCTGAGTTTTCATGCATAAACAATACATTAGATGAAATTTTTAAATTACCAAGATGACTTTTTTCAGAAAAGCCTGACTGAAAAATAGTCAGAAGCCATTTAGAAAATAAACTTCAACAAAGAGATAGTACATATGAATAAACCTGAAGTGTTTTGTCAGTGCTGTTGGCAATTTAGGACATTCCCAGGAAGTTGAAAGCTTAACTTAGGTGTACATTTCCAATTTCTGTTGGGTCTTGCTGAATGTCCCTAAATGATCCTAGCCACCTAGTGGCTTTCTACAACAGAGTGACTGCATCAGTGAACAAGGGATGACCTGTGGACATGATCTATCTGGACTTCTGCAAGGCCTTTGACATGGTTTCCCACAACATCCTACTCACCAAGTTGGAGATGGTTTTGATGGGTGGACCATTCAGTGGATAAGGAATTGTCTGGATGGCTGCATCCAGAGGGTAGTGGTCAATGGCTCAAAGTCCAGATGGAGAGCAGTGACAAGTGGTGTCCCTCAGGGGTCCGTACTGGGGCCTGTCATGTTTAACAGTTTTATCAGTGATACAGACAGCGGGATCAAACGCATGATCAGCAAGTTCGCAGATGACACCAAGCTGAGTGGTGCTGTCGATACATCAGAGGGACGGAATGTCATCCAGAGGGACCTGGACAAGCTGGAGAGGTGGGCTCAGGTGAACCTCATGTGTTGAGGATTTATTAGCAAGGAATGGACATGTGAGCAGTCCGGCCTATTTAGCAGAGGAAGCCTAAGCCTCAGTCAAGGACACTCGGAGGCGAAAATAAGGGAGTAAGTGAATGGAGCAGACAACTCCCAAATGCTGAGAAGCACATGAGAGATAAGAGACCACTGTACACTGCATACCACCTCTGTATGCCGCTGTATGTNAAGGCCTGTAGTGAAAGGATATGGGGCAATGGTCTTAAATTAGAAAGGAGTGGATTTAGATCAGAAATAAGGAAGAAGTTCTTTACCACAAGAGTGGTGGAGCACTGGAACAGGTTGCCCAGGGAGGTGGTTGAGGCCCCATCCCTGGAGACATTCAAGGAAGGTGAGGCATGACAAGGCTCTGAGCAACCTGCTCTAGTTGAGGATGTCCCTGCTCTCAGCAGGGAGTTTGGACTAGATGACCTTTAGAGGTCCCCTACAACCCAGATATTTTTATTTTCTATGTTTCTTTTTTCTCTTCCTTCCAAAACAATTTCACAACAGGATCAGGAGGGCTAACAGAAGCCAAATATGTATTACATGAGCTCTTTTGCCATTTAAGATATTTCTACTCTCACATACTTGACCTCTTCTAGACAGAAGAGTTAAAAATCAGAGTTTCAAACATAAAGTGTGGATAGAATTAATAGCAAATTGTTATTTAGACTTTCCATGTTTTTCCTGTATTTAAAATGAAATTCAGCAAACTTCAAATAAGAAAATACATTTTAAAGCACCATTCTTTGCAGCAAGCAGAAACGTCTTAAGCTTTAGAAATGCATTTTCTTATGGTTTGTGAAATTCCATTGAAAATTACTGTATTTTAACCTGAGTCTTTCTCTTTTTCATGAGTGCCTTTAGAAAATGTTGAGTCTGTAAAAAAAAAAAAATTAAAAAATTACAAAATCAACATTGTAGTTAGATGTCTTTCAATAAGTTTTTCTTAGCCTCCTTTGTCAAGACTCAGTTTTCCCATCTCCCTGCTGGGCAGATGTAAGGCTGGGGCTCCCTTAAGTCCAAAGGGAAGAAAGTACGACATCTGAACAGACATGCCAGAAAGCAACCAAACACATCTTCTGAAGAGAAGAGATGATCTATGTTCCTCAGCGCCTCTAGCTCATACGATAGCCACATATACGATAGTTTGGTAGCTTAGCTGCAGAGGCTAAGTGGCAGTGCCAAGAGCAGTCAGGGTTCATACGGCACTGACCATGTGTCCAATTCCACACGGTCCCTTATTTTCAGCAACAGAGATAAAGTAGGAAGTTACAAATTTAAGATATCAACAAAAGTTATTTAAACTTGTTAATTGTAGCAGCAACATGTTAAGTTCCAGATTCACAATCTTCCTTTTCACCTTAACTCCTCACCCTCACACAATGCACATACATTTTACACATCTATGATTACATATTATTTTATACCACCTGCCCTCTGCTTTGTTCAAAGCACAGCTGGGATAGCCCAGGAGAAAAATCAGCTACAGGCAACTATAAATTTGGTGCTATTTAGTGTTTCAGAGCTTCAATTTATAATCTAAATTTTATTTTATTATGCTTAACATAATCAAAACATAACATTAGGCTGGATGGGGCTCTGAGCAACCTGATCTAGTGTGAGATGTCCCAGCCCATGGCAGGGGGGTTGGAACTAGATGATCTTTAAGGTCCCTCCTAACCCAAGTCATCCTATGATTCTATAATTAGAAAAGAGCAAGAGATGTGCATGGCAAGTACAGAGAAAGAATGACTCTTAAAGAGATGAGGGAAATGTGGGGGGGAAGTGAGAATGAGCAGCATCTAAAAATAGACAGCATTAAAATACATGACTCACTAGTTATCTCAAAAGTAGCCCCTAAGTGTCTTCCTTTGTAGCTAAGGCAAAAAAAAATTATCTTATAATTTACTGGTTACTCAACTGTGTCTACTGTGAATCTGAGGTAGTCATGAAGTATATTAATTTGTAAAAAGAAAAAACAATGAACAGGCAAACAGAAAGACAATTATATATTCATTATTATTCCCCATTATGCTTTTTGTATTAGTTTAACAACTGGTTTAACAAGGGTTTAAGTATCAAGTTCACACTCAACCATTTACACTCAAATTTCACAGCTTCTTGATTTACAGTGTATAATAATTATTCAAAAAGACTTCTTTTTATCACTATTGACCTTGAAGCTCGGTGAAACTACAGAACAATAGTCTGGAAACTGCACAAAGTTACTCCTAGTGATGAAACCTCTGTTGCTGAAAGCCATTAACATCCTCCCCATTCAATTAGCATAAAAAGGTAAGGTTCCTGTTAGCAGCACATTGTCTTTTTCAAACTCATACAAATACTTGCATTGCTGGCAGATTTAGTAAATAAACAAAAAAATCTTTGGAAATAAATAAAGAGTAAAGACTACTGTGTTAATTAATTTTAATATAAAATAGTCTGCCTTTAAGAAGAATAAGCAAATCCGAAGGCTAAATTATGAGACATTTTACAGAATAAAGATTTAATAATAGTAGTAGATAATGAAGATAATCAGAGGTTTTGTTAGCAGTGAATTATGTAATGGGATTTTGCATTTCCAACCTTTGAAAAAATATCTGTAGTTTGCAGCTGGTTGTGTTCCAGGCACACTGCTCCATAGTGGATCATCACCTCATTTGAAAAGCAAGATTAGAAAGATTTTTCCCTCTATCTCTAACACATAAATTACACATCAGTAAAATCCTCTCCAATTCATAACAACTGCTTAGAAGATAAATACTCTGTCAATTACTTCAGCAAATACTCAAGATGGCTAGAAACATTTACATCCACCAGATTTTCCATCAGATATCAGCAGAAAATTGTATATGTACAACTCCTAAGACTTTTACTCCTAAGTATTTTGTATGTAAAATTATTTAGATGTGCTCTGAGTAATATTGTTATAGGTCATCAGGTTTATACACAAATACTGAAAACCAAGCACCAACCACAATGCTTTAAATTACTATCTGGTATTACAATTGGAGGCATGCAGTGACCTGACACAGCATCTAGCACAGCAGTATGCATGTGAGCACATGAAGGGTGTGTACTCTAAGAAGTCTACAACTTAAATGGATATTGACACATGAATCATTGTTACCTTCAGTTGTTGGATCTCTGTTCCCTGTGACTATGGGGATTAGGACATGCTGCATAAAGGGAAAACAAACTATACTTTGGCATCTGTACCTGAACTTATTTCCACTAAGTCACTGCAGGTCCGGCAGAACCATGTCTGAGGCCAACCTATTAACCACACACATTGCTTTCAAGAAGGTTCAGAAGCAGCAGCATGCATAGTGGACCTTGGTATATCTGGGCGAACCAAGCCTCATATCTCTGAGTATTGCACAGCCTACCTAAAAGAGTATTTCATCCCTTGTGAAGTACATACACAATCATTTAGGTCTGAGAATGGAAATAGTTTATCAGCACGTAAGACCCATATACTTATAATATGGAGCTGCCTGTCTGATTTCAGAAATGTACACTTACTATCCTTTGAAAACCCAGGCTAAAGTATTCCAAGTATGCAACCTTCTCCTGTATTTCCTCATTCATAAATTAGCATCATAGCCACAAACATCTTATTTCTATTAAGTAACAAGCAATAAATTGAAAAATACATAACTAAACATAAGATCTAAAAATGCAGACCAGACTTAAAACTTATGGGAGACAAAGCATACTCTGAACAAGGCCTAGCTTGAAATATCACAGAATATTCATGGTTGGAAAAGGCCTCCTAGATCACCGAGTCCAACCATACCCATAATAAAAAAAAACCCCAAACACCTAAAAAAACCCCACCTAAATACCCTGTTCAAACATGCCTTCAAAACCACAAAATAACCCCCTACATGCCTGCCACCAGAGCATGTCCTGAAGCACAGGGTCTACCCATTTCTTAAAATGCCTTCAGGGATGGTGACTCAACCATCTCCCTGGGAAGGCTGTTCCAGTGCCTCACCACTCTTTCTGCAGAGAATTTCTTCCTAGCATCTAATCTAAACCTCCCCTGCCGCAGCTTCACATACTTGTCACATTATCCGCTCTTCAGTCAGCTGGTACCTCCACTGTTGACCAGGATTGTTGAAAAATGATGGAGAGAGGCTTGGTGAGCTCTTCTGCCAGTTCCCTAAGTACTCTTGGGTGAATGCCATCCCGCCCCGTAGACTTATGAGGGTCTAGATGCAGAAGCAGATCATTAGCTGCTACTTCTTCCTGGATTATGGGGGGGTTGTACTGTTCTCCATCCTGAGCTTCAAGCTCAGGAGGCTGAATGCCCTGGGAGCAGTTGGTCTATGCACTAAAGACAGAGGCAAAGTATTAACATTAAGTATCTCAGCCTTTTCCTCATCCTTGGTTGCAACGTCCCCCCTCACATCCAATAAGGGATGGAGATTCTCCCTGGTTCTCCTTTTATTGTTGATGTAGAAACTTTTTTTCTTGTCCTTTATGTCAGTGGCCAAGTTGAGTTCCAGCTGTGCTTTTGCCTTCCTAATTTTCATTCTGTAGAACCTGTCAAGACCTCTGTACTCCTCCCAAGTTGTCTGGTCCTTCTTTCAAAGGTGGTGACTCCTCCTTTTCCTCCTAAGTCTCATCAAAAGCTCCCTGGTCATTTTCCCCACTCTTTAATCTTCTTGTACATGGGGATAACCCTCTCCTGGGCCTTTAAGATTTCCTTCTTGAAGAGTGTCCAGCCTTCCTGGACCCTTTTGCACTTCAGGACTGCCTCCCAACGGACTCTCAACTAGTGTTCTGAACAGTCCAAAGTCTGCCCTCAGGAAATCCAAGGTGGAGGTTCTACTCACCACTCTCCTTACATCACTAAGAATTGAGAACTTAACCAATTCATGATCACTAAGCCCAGCCAAGATGGCCTCCGACCACCACATCTCCCGCTAGTCCTTCTCTATTTGTGAACAGGAGGTCAAGTGAGGCACCTTCCCTAATAGGCTCATCTACCAGTTGTGTCAGGAAGTTATCTTCCATACACTTGAGAATCGTCCTAGCCTGTCTGCTCTCTTCTGGGTTATATTTCCGATATAACAATTTATATTGTGAGACTTCAGTCAGCGTTTATAGAATATTTCTTCTGTCTGCTCATCTTGGTTGGGTGGTCTATAGCAGACTCCCAACACAGTATCTCCCTTATTTGACTTCCTTTTTATCCTTACCCATAAACACTCAACTTGATCATCATTGAAATCAAGTTCTATATACTCAAAAAATTCCCTAACCTATTAGTAAGCCCTGTGTTTTTATTGTTGCATATACCACCCTCATCCACCTCAGGTGGAATGGCAGATTGACGACCATCCTTGGGTTCTTCTCTAGTGAGTCTGGTTTTATCCCCTATCTCTTGGGTAAAACAGAATAAACTCGCATCTTTTGTCTGTGCAAGAAATCTTGCTTATTTCTGAGATTCATTTAAGGTGTCTTTTTAAAATGAAGAATTTGACAGCATTCCTTTCTCCTTCCTCCAAATAATGATGTCTTAAGCAGAAAGCAATTAAAAAGAGTTCCAGACTCATAGCAACAGGGAGAGGGTTCCAGGAAAGTCTCATCAGCTATCGCTCTGTTCTTATCTTCCCTAAGCATCTACTTTTGGCCACTATAGGAAATGGGATACTCCGCCTGATGATTTTCCCTCTAAGCCAGCATAACTTGTTACCTAAGTCAAAATCTGCCATTGAATAGCTGTAACATAGTCCTAGCCTTTCAGATAAGGTGGTATATGTGGAGGTAGGTATTAGTTCTAAATATCAGTTTCTATTCACAAAAACTTAGGAATTATTACTGGGACTATTTAAAAAATAATTACTTATATGACTTTGAATTTTGATTGATATAAAGTTGAAGTTCCTATGTATCAGTTTTCCATTTGGGTCAAAATGCACTCTTTTAATCAATACTACAGAGAATCTGATCTTTTATTGGCAGAGATACGCAATTTAGATTAAAGAGGATTTTGCCCACAGAGGAGAATTAATTTTCACTCAAAATATTCATTAAAATTCAAAAATGCCAAATACAAAAAACCTTCACTGCTGACATTAGGACATACCAGACAAAGTCACTACACAAAATCACCTCATGTATCATCAGGTCAAATTATTTCGATGAAAATTAGTAATCAAAGACAAAATTATTACATTCAGCAGGGATGCATTCCATAAAATTCTGACATCTCTAAAGAGAGACATAATAGGTGTTTACACAGTCAACCTGTTGAAAGCAATCTTTCTGAAATTCAAATGTGTTTTTTCTTAACACAGGTGAGAATAGTGTGCTTTGTATGACTTTAATACCTCATGAGAAACACTGAATGTAGTGTTGCATTTCAGTTACACAGTACGGTGGAATTTGGTTACTGAGTATTAAGGCCCTACAGAAGTTGTCAGCTACAGCAATTCTTTGTTATTGCTCACTAAAGCCCAACATAGAAGATATCTTTATACTGATTTGAGATTTCACAACCTTTTCATAAGCAGTGTTTCTTTAACATGCTGTCTGTCTAAGAAACATTCAACCAAAGAAAAATAAATACTTCTCCGGAAGAAATCTGGCATCTACTACCATAGACAGGTAAACTGTCTTTTCCTTATTAACGATAATTGACTACATAACCAGAAAAAATAAGCAGGTTTAATTTTTTTATTAAAAATAAACTTTTCAAGAGTTTCATAGTACCATTTGCTAGCTTACAGATACCCAGTTTTTTGTCTGCATTAATCTCATAAGCATTTAGGAGTACTCCAAAATGTCTGAGGACAGTTTCTGAAGAAAAGCTAAAGAATGTATGGCTATTGTATGGCAAGCTAACAGTCATCTTACACCTTAAAACATGTTACCGTAATCAATGCTGTAGGTGTCTCAAGTGAACTTAAAATGATTGCAGATAGGCTGTTACTACCAGGTTGTCCTGAATAACCTAAAGAGCAGCAAACATGTAACAACTCCAGGTCACCTTCTGTCTTGAGAAATTCAGCCATGTCTTTAGGTGATATGAAAGTACCATCACTGACTTCAGAAAATCAATATAAATACACATCCAGGAAAAAAATCTGTCCTTACTAGTTATTGCAAGATAATACAAACATAAACTGTCTCCTCCTAATAGCATTTTTCTCTTTGCTAGCAATCTGCATCAGACACCTATAACATTATGAATGGAAACAGGGAACAAAAGCACACAAGGTAAATTAGGTTATGTTTGAACAATTCAGTTTCATATTATGTAACTAGCAAATTGACCTGCTAACACAGCACACTGACAGCATACTTTCTCTCCTAGTGACTAATTAAAAGTGTCTGTACAAAACAGTATAATGCATAGTGTCTCTAAGAGAATTAATGAGCTCCAGATCACTGAGGACAGTAAAAGTGGGAAATTAAAGTACTATAAGTATTGTCCCATCTTAGAAGGGATTTTGTTTAATAGTTATACTGGATTTGGATATACTTAAACATGTATCTTCCCCAAGCTTTTAAAATATGGTTCTCATTTAAGCAGTTTCATAACTGCCAGTATAAATATGCAAGATACTTCAGAAAAGCTAATACAATTCATTTTCTCAATGTTAAATCTTTTTATCTCAATGACAGAAGAACATATTTCCACATGTACTCACACATATGAACACACAGAGTCTCCATACCAAAACTTATGACTGTGCACAAAACTTAACCTTTGAATTTCTTATTCAACTTTTTGTCTATCATCTTTTTTTCTTTCTAGATGCATAGAATTTAATGCAATACTTAGTGACTCTGAGGAAAAAATGCAAAAGCTTTTCTTGTGAAATCAGGATATTTTAAATGGTGCTGTATGAGAATGGAATTTTTTTACCTAGGGATGTTTAGAATAGACAAGTAATTTTTACTGCTTCTAAATTTCTTAGCTTTCACTTTATCTTTAAATCTTCTATCCTCAGTTAAAATTAAAATATTCAACAGGAATACAAAGAAGAGAAAACTGATGGCAAGCAATCCAGAGTCTCTATGACCAGGTGCTTCTGCTGACATCCATACAAAAAAATACATAATCTTTTCAGAGTCACCAAGTTACATGGATTGATTAGCTGTTTAAATTACTGTGGATGGAAGGAAAATAAGTTTCATCAACCTCTGAGGAGCACACAGAACAAGCTTTTTCATAAGGTTTAGTTTCACACAAATCCCCAAATTATACACCAAAAGGTAGGAGACTATACTGTCCAAAAATTTAAGAGTAACCTGGATTTTACAGACTACCTGCTTGTAGCTGTACTCCTTTAACACAAGTTTTACTCTCTGATCACTCTTTCTTATTGGGGTTCTTTATCACACAACTACCATGTTTACCACTTTCAAGACCCAGCAAACATTAAGGGCTAAACTGCTAAACAAGGTATCGTGTATTGAGGCTAAAAGGGAAGATTTCTCTATCTTATTTTCCTTAAGTGTGGGATACAGGATGGCACAATCCGCAGTAACAATTGTCGCATGGTAAGTAATATTATACTGGTTCGTATAATGCTAACCCATTATCTTGTGCATTGAAGATTGTTCTAGATAGCAGAGATGTGTAGCTGACCAACGTGCAGGGAGAATTCAGCTCAGGGATATTTCTTGAGTTGTACACTCAATATATACACAGGATGAAATTCTAAGCTAGTGTCAAGTCCCTTCAAAAACCTATTTCTCTCACATAATCACTAATAAGCTTCATTTGCAGAACTTTTTGTGGTGGTGGTTTAGGTGGTCTTCCTGTGAGCATTTTATGTTAATCCATCACCAACTTAACTCCTCCACTGAAAGTTACAGTGATCTGATCACTTTGATTTGGTAAAGTACTTAATATTACTTCATGCAAATTGATTGTTAACACTTTTTAATTTTCTTATATCCATTATTAAATTTTACCTGAAGTAATGCAATTTTATATAAATACAGAACATATTCAATACAGGATTAGAGAATTAAGCAAAAATATCTGGTAGATAATTCTGTTAAGAATTATATTTAAGAAGCTATTAAATTAATTTAAAATTTTTGTTCAACCTTGTGAACAAAAAAAAAATAGAATTCTCAAAACCATATTTTTTCTAAAACATGGAACACAATTATGACAACCATGACAAATTAGAAAAATGTATGTAAAATATACTTTTTATGTGGGATTGATATGGAATATAAATACATGCCTCCAAGAAACTACTACCAAAACAAAAAGCTTTTATCTCCTACTTATTTTTCTTTAAAAAATACCTTTTACATTAAATACTCTTCCACTGAAACATTTCTTTGAAAAACACTTTTTTTACCAAGAAATTCAGTTTCAGATGTGAGCAGCTTGCTCCGAGTTGCGTAGGCTGTATGAGAACACCGCAGAAGTGTTATTGTAGAAGTAACATGCAAATGGATGAATAATGTTTTCTTACTGATTTAACTGTGAAGTATGTTCTTATGGCATTCATAATTAGGGGCCTACCAGATGGTGAAAGCTTAATATGGCTATTAACATAAATTATGCTGCCAGTGTTTCTTTAGTCTATAAAACTTTGATTGGGTTAGTTATTTCAGGTTGGTATTTCTTGTTCTCTTTGGAGTAGTTCCTGTGCATATTTTGTAACTGCAACAGACAGAAACAAGGAAAGGGGTGAGGAATTCTGTCCAAGACTAATTACACTTTTAAATGGGAGAACTCTCTTGTCATTTTCTCCTACCTCCTCAACAATCTTTTTCTTCACTAAAATAAGGCCTACTGGTATTCTCCTTACTCTTTCAGTCTATAAAAGCCTCAGGATGTTTCTTTGTTTCCTTCTTTAAATGTTAGCAAAAACAAAGGTCTGGTTTTGACATTACTGAATTGCATCTCTGAAGTACAACATGTAAATTCTGTAATTAAACAAACATTAACTGTTTGCAAGAAGAACTGCTGTTCCTACAGCTTTGTCTCATGGAACAAAAGACAAGAAAGGCATTTTATTTTTAGTGTGTTCCCACAAGAAGTTAAGAATCACAGCTCATCAGCTCGCTTAATAGCAGAGAGTACCATACCATCTCAGGCTGAGCACTGAGGTTTAGGATTTACCTCAGAACACGTTCAAAGAAGTCTTTCCCTTGTGAAGTGATGTATGGTATTACCTGTATTTCTCTTTGGAGCAATCATTACCAACAGAATATGTAGCTCTCATGGGTATCTGTGAGCAAACCTTGTTTTAGGCAGAAATGGAACTGCTGCAATTCAAGATCAATGGATAAACACTGCAATAAAACCTGAGTAGAGTTGATGAAGCAGAATAAAACTATTTGGCTGGTATACACTGACTGGAATGTAAAGCATTGATTGGTCATGGAATTTGTTCTGGTGGAAACATAACTGATAGTAAGTTTCTTGATGCTCAGAAAAGTTAGTGAAAGGTAACTTATCAAGATAGGGAGTTAGGACTGTATTCAAAGCCTCCTGGAATCTAGCCTTTGCAGCTCTTCACCTCCCCACAATGGACTCAATCAAAAGTACTCCCTAAGTACTCCCTACTAAGCTAATAGATGTAACTGAAAATTCCCTGCTGCCCAGTAACAGCAGAGATGTCAGATGCCTTCAGCTAACGACAAAAACTGTATTTCACCTCCCAATTCCAGAGCAGAAACTAAATTTTAAAAGTACATATAAAAACTGAAGTTTAAAAACTACTTTTTAAAAACCTAGGACAATTTCTTATTTCATTACAGTGTTTTCTTTAAATATATTGAAAAAAGTTTTATTTCAATTAAATGTCATTTGGGGCAGTATGTGCAAGATCTTCAATATACCTTTACTTATTAAAAAACAACAATGGATTAAACATAGTAAATATATGTTGTATTATTTAGAGTATAGAAAAAGTATCATAATATCAGGTTGCAACTGATTCCTCTCTATATCAGGAGACAACTTAGAAGACTTCAGAGCACTTTTAGGATATGAAACAAATTATTCTGCAAAGAATTCAGTAGAGACTCAAAACAGCTTTGAAACCTGAGCCAGTTGGTAGCCTTGTTAAAGGCATCTGGAAAGCCAGTTTCATTGTCAAGCTCAGCGTTCCACTGAGCAGTGGCTTCCAGGGACAGCTAAGTTGTGGTTGCTCCTGTTCTGTTGCACTTGAACCAAATGGAAGGAAAGGTGGCTAGAGCAAAGAGATACTGCTGCTGTGTTTCATTTATTCTTGATTTCCTGAAGAACCTTTCAGGGGAGAAATAAGGACAGTCACTGACTGGGACTAACTTTTTAAAAAAGTAAATCTGTGAAAGTCACAAATCAGCGTAGCTTCACCACAGAAACTTCAGTAACACCATTGTTCGGGCTGACAGCCATGTCATTGAAAAAAATCTTCTGTTTTAGGTTTTGGATTTTGTTATATGTAATACAAACACCAGGAATGTCTGAGATGTAGAGATGTACATTTTAAATGCATAAACAAAGTTAGGTCTGTCGACTGCCATTTCCACTTTTGAAAACGTTCCTTCAGTCTTTGCCATCTGTACCCTTTTTTCACTGCCTGGAGACCTGCTGCTCCTCTTATCTCTTTGCACACCTGCGTTGTGTCTGATAAAGGATTCTGCTGTGTGAAGTGCAGATTAGTACACTGCTTGCATTAATAGCAACCACCACTGTTAACTACATTCTAAAATAATCTTTCCACTAAACTAACTTGGGAAATTACTTTTATACATAGTGCATTAATGTCCTACTATAAATATTTTTTTTAAAAAGTAGACTATAACTTTCTAAATTATGTTACATATTCAAAACCAAAATTGTGGAGCTAGGTGTATATTTTTAAAGAGTGAAATATACCCTCCTGAATAAAAACAAACCAACAAAATCAAGTGTTGTTACATTTTAACAGATGCTGCACCAACAGCTATTTGACTGCTGTGAGCAACAAATCCTTTNATTTTATTATTATTAGCCATCATTAAAGCTGTTCTAGTTTCCTTTTCTAATCACTAAGTCTCTCTCCCTTCTTCCTTTTCTCTTCCCCTTTGGGGAGGGAGGGGGGTTAACAGAGAGTGTCTGCTAGGTCTAAGGGGCCACCCTGACCCTAAACCGCAACATCTCCATACAAGAGGAGACAGTTCCATCACTTGCTAAATGAACTCTAAGAGATTTCTCTGTTATCAGGAAAACAATAACTAACTAGTGACTGTAGCATTTTTAAAAACTGTTGTCAAATCTCCTAGTCAAGACTAATTAGAAATTCCATTCAAAATCCATTTCTTTAATAAGGGAACAACATGGAAATGGTGTGACTTTTACTAGGAGGTTGCAAATGCAAATTTACTGCTGATTTTGAGAGAGGAAGCAACAGTAATGAGAAACAGCAAATAGGAAAACACAAGAACAGTATCCATGACAGCTGAAGCAGAAGGTATGTATTCCAGCCACTGACTGTGAGTCTGTGCATCTTCTGGAGTTATTTCAAAGATTAAGAATATTTTTGTGATTAAGGGCTCTGCCTTAGAGAACACATTGAAAGGTGCTCAAGCTTCCATCTATAGCCTATACTTCCTGTACATTCTTGAGCAAGTCTTGGCTCCTATCTGTTAATAACCTTCAGATATACAGAGGTAGAGCTTCAGTCTTAAAAAAAAAGACAAGGAATTTTATACACATATACGTAAAATAGCACAGGAAGCTGGATCTTGACACAGTTTTTACTATCTCTTTGATGGGTGCATTATTTTTTACACTACTGCTAACTGGAAAACTGTAGCAACAAAACGGAGGCAGAAGTACCACCAATTAACCTCTTTTACAGAGGCAGAAGGACAGTTGGGTAGTGGCATGCTAGAACTGTGCTTATACTATACATTGTTCTGAAGTTACAAAGAACTTCAGCTCCAGAGTACCCATGTAGGATTGCTCACAAATGGAGATATTTTTTCTGCACAATTAAATTTTAATTCTGATCTTACACTCAATACAGGAATAATCTCCTGACTGCAGATCAAAGCATTCCCGCTACTTTAGCTTTGGTTTTAGACTGCATTACTTATGCTATGCAAACCAATTTTTGCCACCATTACTTAATTACACCATTACAAACTTAATTTACATCAGTTTGGTATCCCCAGGCAGTCACTGCAGCTAGGAAACCATTACCTTTTGTAGCTAGAGAAAAACATGAGCTCATAAACCAAGGCAATCAGTATTGGCAAATTTTAATCTCAACATATTTCACAGAGTAGCATTTATCAAGCAGAATACCCCTCCTCTTCTCCATCAACCTATTAACAGAAGTGTATCTCTACATACTTCCATTATATGGTCATTACATTTTGGATCAAAGCAACAGGATGTGCTTTAGGAGATGCATTGCAGACAGGCAGAAAACGAGACAAGAATGTCCTCAGATATCATTTTGCATCTCTCCCTAAACAGGACCTGAATCATTCAAAATAGTTACAGCTATGTACGATATGGTTTACCACATCTCTTAATTTCAATAACAAATTGTTAATAATAAACCCATGAAGGTAAACCATTCACTTCTCTCAAAAAAAAAAAAACACAAACCAACTCTGAAATTTCTAAGTCAGTATAATTAATAAATGAAAACCAAGTAGGTACTTGGTTCAAGTTTTTTGCACTTATGTCTCAAGAAGTAGTCAGTATGCTACTGCTTTATATGCTATTGATTTGTCAGGAGATAATCTGCTTCAGAAAACATGACACCTTCTGAATCACAAGAGTCTAAGAAACCTACACTATCTGAAAATTGGTATATTGATCTATTTCAGAAATGTAATAATCCTATACTTTTCTATTACAATAACTTGTGTATTTAAAAGAAATTAGTGAAAAAGAATGAATACCAGCCTTGCAATACCTTTAAGAAAGCTGCTACACTTCAAAGACATCTTTTAGAGGGTTTGCAGTTATGTGCATGTATGTGGCAGGGGATGTCATCAAAATGAGGCTCTTGATAAATGACAGAAAAAGGAAAATGAGAAAGGCAGCAGAGACTGTCAAAGCAGAAAGAAAATGCTTAAAAAGAATCAGCAGCCAGATGAAGAGTAGTGCCAGATACTGATGAGAAAACCCACCCATGCATCTGAAACAATAATGTCACAGTTGAAGAATATGCTGTTGAAACTAATGATAAGAGGCCTAGAAGATTCATTTCAGTGTGTCAAGTGATCTAAAACTACAGCAAAGTATTCTTCTGCCCTCATCCTTAGGCATACGCTAGTAAAACTCTAAAACTCAAACCCCGAAGTGAGGATCACTACAGATTATCCTAAATTATCATTTAGGTACTGTAGTATCTTTAGAAAATCTGCCTGCTAGCTGTTTAGCAGAGTAAAGCCATGACACACTGGATTTCCAAGATGAAAAATAAGCATCCACACTGTATTTCTAATCTTACTCTTGGATGTTAGTGTATTGAATCATGCTTGGAGTTTTTATACTAAGATGATCCTTCATAGTATTCTTTCACAAATGAAAGAAGTGTGCATTCATCCCTTGGTTTAGAGGCCTAAAGTTCTCCCAGGAGTGTCACAAAAGAAACATAATGTTCCAAGAGCTGGGTTTTGCTTTCATATCACTGGTTGAGCTAATAGATGTGAAAACTCATGTAGCTAGATAGGAAGCTACTGGCTACAGTCCTGAGGAGTGAATAAATTGTTTTCGGCTAAGTAGTAATTTATGCTCACAAAATGAATAAGGGTACCATCTGTTCCAGGTACAGACAATATAAAATTGCTTTAATTCGGTGTCGAATTGCTCACTTTTGACATAGCTGTGTCACTGGTGAGTACTCCTTATATTGAAATCATACAGAAGCAGAAGTCTACCTTCTTTGAACAAAACTTTTCCAACTGGTTTTATAGCTCTGTTGAATCCTTCAGCTTTGCAGGGAATAAAAGCTAATTTATTTCTTTTCCCTCGGTAGGAAAAAAAAACACCTGATGAAACTGGCCTTCAAAGGTGTTATAAAGGACATCTACATGTACATCAAAATATTATTACTTCTCTCTCTTATCACATGCTACAGGAAACTTGAGAACTTAATTCTGAACTTTCTACAGTGAAGACAGCCAAAATTATTGCAATAAGAAAAAACAAAAGGAAAGTTCCCTGTATTTCAGTGTGTCTGTTTTTTCTATCTGCAGATTTTGTAGTATTGGTCTCCCTTATGATGTTCTACAACTGCTGCAGTCATGAAAATAAGAGTTTTTAAACAAGAGAAATGAGAAATTGAAGTCTTCTAAAAATTTTTGAGAAAGTGGTTTGGTTTTAGACTTGAAATAATTTCTAGTGCTATTTCTAAAACTGAAATTTGTTTAAAGTTAATATTCCTTTTAATAATTTTGTTTTAAGATATGCAGTCTTTTATAACACACTTAGTAAATTATCTGTTCAGTTATTAAAGGCATGTGAGAGAAAGTTAAAGCTAATATGGCACATTTCCTAGGATCTGTATTCAAGATATTAATGCTTCATACTGAAGTAATTTAAGTAGGCCTCTGAGGTCAATCACATCTAATTGATATTGCTGTAGTAAGTAGGTTCCGTAGCATTCTAAACACATTCTCTTGCTTATTGAGATGCACTTCTTGTACAATGGGATTATACGATCTGCCATTTATACTTCACTGTTCATTGTTATATTACATTATTTTATTATAATGTCCTTGAGATCTACAGGTAGAGATCAGTTCATTTTCTCAACTCCTTTACACAATAGGACTTAGAAGTACTGCAAAACTTGGCTGCAATAAGATTCAATCCGGCTGCAATAAGATTCAATCCTTGAGATTGATGCCAAAAGGTGGCAGTGAGATGATGTACGTCTGCATTAGACTGCAGCAATTTTCTAAGTCCAACCCACGGAACCATGTATGCACTCTGAATGAGTAAGCAGCATTCCAATGCAAGCATTTACAAAAATACTGCCTAGTTTCCTAGCAAATCTGACCTGATGAACAACCTCACAGATTGCAGTCAAATAAAGCTTTAGCAAGCATATATTTAAAGGTCAAGGAGGGAATAACTTCCTTTTGGCAGTAAGAAGGGTCTGTGCTGTACTCTACTGTGTTGGCAGAAAAGAACTGTTTATCTTCATTTTGAGGCACGAAGCTGTAAAGGAACCACCAAATAGAGGATTAATGCTTCTACTAAATAGGAGGCTGACAGCAAATACAGGTTCCTATGCCAAGATTTTAGACAGGATGTATTCTCCAAGAAGACTCAAAAGAACTATGCCTAGTGGACAGTAAGGATGAGTATGTGGGACTTTTTTCATTTAAAAAATAGGAAAAAGTCTTTCTTCGGAGCTTTTACAGCAGTCCTGAGTAACCTAGAACTCATACAACAAATATATAATCTCAAGCTATTTATGAGTAATAAATCATATGATTGTAATTTGGGGAGTAGAGGGGTTCAGAGAGAGAGAACTTTCTGCTTAGTTATTCTATAGAAAGAGCAAACAGTTACTCCATTAGAGTTAATAGATCAGAAAAAAACCTCACATACTTTTAAGACCTTATGAATCATAGGAATCCTGAGTTGGTCCCTGGAATATTCTCATACCCCTCCCAAATAAACAAATATAGCTGTTTTCCTATTTCAATTAATCTTAAAGTATTTGCATGTTTTTGTGAGATCTTGCCTGTCTTAGGGCAGTATGTGGACTTTACTCAAAAGAATTGGCAAGAGAAATAAATAAAATGTCTCGTGAAGGAATTATGCTTGGTACTACATAAATTACATTGGTCATTTAAGGAGCTAAATGCCTTAAGTACTGTCATGTTATCTTCAATGTAGGTATTTAATAAGGTCTCCAATAAGCAGAGATATGTACTCTTAGTTACAAAATAAATAGGCTCTACTCTACTTGCACTTGGACAGGGGGAAATGCATGTAATGCAATGTGAAGACAGCATTTATCCCTCTGGCTATTTACAGAGTTTGAAATTATACTTCCTCTGTAGTCCAAAAATAGCTTATAAATTGTATATAAATTATTATTCCTTACAATGCCCTATATTTTTGACAGTGGCTGAAACCTCCCTTAGTATAATTCTGTAAGAACCACTAAAATCACATGCTAGTAAATTACTTATTTGTGTACATATAAAATAAAATCTGAGTTAATACTTCAATAGGTTTATGTAAAAATATATGTTGGGCAGTTACAATTTAGTAATTTTTACTTGCTGTATGAGATGTTTTATGTCATCTTAAATTCAGAAGATTTTTTTCTTAAAGAAAGAGCTCAGGTCTCCTAATTATCACCTTAAAATTTGTTCTGTTCTTGTATGTAAAACCAGACAGACTTCATTCAGTTACATCTGGGACGTGAGCAGACTTCTTCCTGCTTATGCCAGCAATTTAGCAGCAACTCGTTTCCTTAATTTCTGAAGAAACTGTTTGGAGAAATTCAGAATACTAGGCTGTCTTAATTTATATGCTAATATATGATTATTTCATTGAAGTACTGCATGCCGAGGTCCCAGATGATAAATAAAACAGAACATCAAAATTTTGGTTGTGCAAAATTGAAGTATTCTCTTTTTTTTTTCCTAAAGAAAGAATAAAATCTTTCAGATAAGTGAAAATTACATCAATAGTTATCCATTTTGCAACAATGCTGGGATGATTAAATAACCAATATATCTGTACAGTGCTATGAAGAAGAAGAAACCCTGGACTTATCATCACAATATACTTTCATCCATTTTGTTAGCTGCAGCATGAAGAACAAAATCAATAGACTGTACAGTATGTAAGCACTTAGGACTTCAGCAAATAAAACATTTAGAATCTGAGAAGTGAATTAAGACCCCTGTAAAAAAGCTACAGGTACATGACAAATTCCTTGAAAGAGTTTATACTTATCCCACCATTGGTATATATACTCCTGGGTGATGAGGACTAATTTTCTCATGTTATTAATGAAATTAGTGGACTTAATTTAAATTTACAGTGAATGAGTATATGGCTCATCCATTAAGTTCCCAGTTGTAGCTTCTCTTTCATTTCACTGCAGGATTTTTGAGATACATTTCAGCAGGGGGTCAGTCACCCAAAAAAAAATCTATTGCTAAGCAAGGGCCACATAAGAACAAAGGAAACAAAAATTAATATTCTGACACCATCTGTGTCTACTAGATTATGTGCTGGTAACGACAACCTGTATTATACCTACTGGCAGGAAAAGCAATTTACAATTTGATTTAGATCCACTCTATGTAGTAAATGTATGTAAATGTTAACTATACACAGATCCTGATCAATCTCCTCATTTCTCTGATTACTACACTTGGATATTTGTTACACTACTGGAGAACACATGTAGTAGAAAATTGCACTTCCTCGTTAAACTATTTCCCAATACACAAATCATTTAGATGATACCTGGAGACTGTCAAGATTGTCCTGCTTTTATAACACTACAGTCTTTTAACTAGGAAGATTATTATAAATAATAACAGCATAAAAACATTCGAGGGAATATGTATTTTGCTGTTATCTCTTTTCTTTCTTGACCATTTCTAATTTTATAATCACTAAACTTTAATTTCAATGTGACATAGCTGGAACATAAATATACTTCAAACTCTCTAGGGATCACATTTAGCTAACCAGTGACACTTAGTGGAGTTCACAGCCTGCTTTATTCTCACTTTCTAAATGCCTTAGTATTTTTGTTACAAAATCATGAACTTCACTTCCCTGTAGCTAGCACTGCAGTCTGGTACAGAGCCTTGTCTGTACCTGAGACCTCATGATTAAATTTCCTTAGGACAATTTGTACAATCTATCCCTTTATCATCAGTTTTGTAACATTTAGAATTGATGAAAAAAATACACCAAATTATACATAAAGGATACTTAAAGTAAACATATAATCAAACTTAAATTACATCTTAAGATAAACTAGTCCATTTATAATTTTCTAGAAATCAGTTATTTCCTAAATGATGCTGGGGTTATGGATTTGATGTTTAGTTCAAGAGAAAGGGATGGATGTGAAGTAATGCAGAGGGATCTTAGAAATAAACTGAAAAAATAAATATACCTTCCTATACATCATACAACTGTACATGGGCATCATTTACTTACTGACATTATGTGAAAGAATGGATATTAAACTGTAAAATCTCAAATACATGTAATTCTCTTCTATCAGTTCTAAGTAGCTCTGAACACATCATCAGCTGTTTTGTAGGCTACTAGGATTATGATGAAATATCTCTCAAAATCCCTTCCAAAATGTTCCCATTTCCTTCTAATCCATATTACTGTAGTCACTGCAGATTCTAAACAGATAGGCAAAGACAATTCAGTTTCATCAGTTCAACTTCAAACCATAATGGTAAGAGCTATCTATTCTTATTTCTTTTCATTTTCCTATTCTACTCCAACTGTATCCCAAATACATCACTGTAAGCTGTGAAGCAGCGGCCTGGGGAACAAACATGTCATAGGTCTGCACAAAAAGACTAGAGCATCTTATTAAAAATAAATGCTAGTGCTTTGGTAATTAAAAAGCCTAATCCTGCAAAACCTTGATTGTATGAATAGTGTCACCTTTACTATACAACCAGTAAACCTGAAGGCTTTAAAATTGCTCAAAGGGCTGAGGATTAGCTACCTAATTAGGGCCTAAACCACCAAACCCATTTTTTTCTATTCTTAAATAGTTAGTTGCCATCCTGAGAAATATTTTCTTTGCATCCAGAAACAAAATTATGGCAAGCAGTTGGAGGAAAATAAAACAGCTGCTTCTCAGCAGAGAAATTCACTGTGTGTCATTAGTTACAAACAATAAATCAAACACTAACAAAACCCCACTACATTCTACACCAAACTACTCCTGTTTGCACATTATGCAGCATAAAAATAAGCGTTGATGTCTTATCTCTGTTGCGCAGGTCTGCAAATCTGCGTCAGATTCAGGTATACTGCATGACAAACGAGAATGCTCTTTCCACTTCTCAGCCTGCCTGAACACAGCTACACTCCTGCAAAACTGCGACCTCTAGGAAGCATATCTTGTTTGGTCAGGACAAGCCTGATCTAATCGAGATTTTTTTTTCTTTACTTTTTCACCTTTCATTTAGGTTCAAGTGAATTTAAGCCTTTTCCTCAAAATCGTGACATGATGCAGAGGCATTAGCTGAATAACCCAGTAAAGATGCTTTTTAGCATGACAGCTATTTCTTACATATGTATGGAGACTGAGGTCAGGGCCCATACCTCAGCCTGAAGCGAACAGCCAACCCTAATCAGCACTGTCCTTAATATAAGTGTACATCTTTGCCACAGACATCAAGGATGATGTATTTCACATCAGGCTATATATACAGACCTGTGAAAGGCCATATTCTTGTGTTTATCTAGATGTCATTTCATAACTATATATCAGGTGATTATTGTAATTCATTAATATTTTCTCATGGCATTTTTCCAGTGCTTCTTTCCAGGCAGCAAGACCTAATTATACTTGGGATAAGCATCGGATGCAAATACCCTGACCAGTCACTGATAGCAATCAAGGTATTATTTCAGATGTACTTGCTCCTGCAGTTACTGGGCAATCTTTCCTCTCCTTTCTAGTGAAGAATTATGTTTGTTTTGTCTTAAATCAGAGAGAGCTGGAAACAGCATAATAAGGTATGACAGGTTATAGCAAAAGTCAGCTCTTGAGAATTCTTTTATTTTCCTATGCCAAACTAGAAAATGCCATAAACTCAAATCCTCTATGCCAGTGATAAAATTTTAATTAGCTAAACTAAAAATACTGGTACTTTTTGCCACTGTTCTTACTTCTTTCTTAAACTGCTAGATTTAACACTACTAAAATAGACTACAGATTGCAAAAGGCTGCCACTAGTATATTAATACTCCACTTCAGCATACACATGAGCATTCTGTTCAGCTTGATCATAATTAATCAGTAATCTCATCTCTTACTTCTCACTGTCAAATGATAAATTATCTACTAGCTACATTCATGGATAGAATATTAATTTATATAATGCCCTAGAGGTATTTCTGTATGTAGTACAAGATGCCTCATGAATGGATCTCATTAAAAGCCATAGTAGAACTATGAAACAAAACAGAGTAAATGTAGTCAGGATCAGCTGCAACTATATTAAAACTGGAGATACCAGTTTTAGTGATTTTAGTGTGCACTTTTGAGGTATCTAAGAAATTTAGACATCACATGAATTAACTCTTTTAAATGTACAAAATCAAATAACTTTTCCATGCAAAGAATATTTTGTTTATGCAAAGTTTATGAAAAACACTTTGACTTTTTCAACATAAAATTATGTTCTCCGAGTATAGCACTCTATGTGTTGTGTAATGAGGAAATTTGGCAGATACAGGTCATTTATTTTTTTTCCCCTTAGTTACTATGCAGTACCTACTGAAGCTTCCCACTACGTGTGTGAGGACAGCAGATGGATCCAGACGTTCTGCGTCCACTCTTCCCTGTTCCATCTTTCCTTACGCTGCAGGCTTTATACTGCAGAATCTTCTGGCTTTCTAGCCTCTGAAAATGACCTCTGGACAGGTGCAGAAATGATACACAACAAATTGTCTATTCCATAGTCCCCTTTTTGGTTTCTCTGCATTTTTTTTAGCCTTTGAATGTTAGACAAGACAGAGAGGGATTGGTTTTTAATACAGGAAAAGGAAGTTCCATGGAATATTAATACTCTTGTATGACTTGGCTGTACCAAAATATGCTTAAGATATATTATACTGCAGAATTACATTATAACAGAATACATGTTTCTGATTTAATAGCACTGAAAACATAAAAGAACTTGAAGGGGGAAATTCCATCCTCTGTCAGTTTTTCATAATCCAAAGATAAGTCAATACAGCATGAGCTCTTGCTAAGACCACAGAGTAGGACTGCAGTCTCTGTATAAAATGCTAGACTGCATTCTGGTAGCTCACAGCATCCCTAGCCCAGAATGATCAAAGCAAGGCATCTGGTCATTTGACTAAACACTGCTTGAGTTTTGAGCCTATCAGCAACCCAGAATGGCTCTCAAAGCACAAGAAATACAGCATAGGAAAAGGCTTGCCAAGAACAGGATGAAAACCACTGAGAAAGAAACAGGGTTATTTTCAAATTTCTAACATAAAATTGTTAATTATTAAGAAGCTTTCTCTCATAGGAATTTTTAAAATCCCTCTCATTCTGATATCAATCACTCCAGCATACATAAAATAATTTCAAGCTTTATAAAAGAACAGGCAATGTAATTTGAAAGCAGTTAAAGATTTAGCTAACTCAGACATTTCAAGCAAGACTCACATTTTGATTTCACCTTCTGTTCTTGCATTTTAATGTTTTGAGCACCCTGCTTTATGAGATGATTATCACTTACTGCATGGCAAGTCTCAGAGAAGCTCCTGTTCTCTCTGGACCTGACAGTTCTGTCTCTGGTACAGTCTGATAGGAAACAGCTGAGCCAACATGAAGCATAGCAAGGAATGGGGGCAGGAGAAAGCAGCTACAAGCACTGACTGCTAAGACCTATGCAACTGAAGAATATTGCTTAGAAGGGAAGTGGCAGAATCTCATCAGTTCAGAGCGTAAAACTACTCTACTCCAGGCAATAGAATACTTATATATAAAAACATATCGTATGGAGCCACCTCTACAGCGATAGTAAAGTTTGTTTGCAAAGACTATAAGACCTCATGAGCTACTGCAACCCATTTACAGTCACTTCTCTTAGGTATCATGAGCCTTTCATATAAGACTCGGTCACATCTTTCTTTAAAACCTTAGCCAAGGCTTGGCGTCTCGCAGAGCACAAGTTTGACTTCTTCATTCCAGATACAAGGTTTTTGGAAGGAAAACAGTTACGTGCTTGTGAGCTTCTGCTGCTGTCCTTTCAGAAAGCTAATCGCCAAATTTATTAGTAGAGGGCACAAGAAGGCAAGAACTCTTCATCAAACATGGATAAAAGTACAGGAGAGTATCTCCTCAACAAGCCACCAAAGTAGCATTATCTGTTCTATTTAATTAAAAAAACAAACAAACAACAAACCTCCCAAAACCTGGACCTATTATCTATAAAGCATATATAGAGTTGGTTGAGTAAACACTATTTGTTTGAATTAAAATTGACAATATTAATAACTGCAGAATGGTTCAAACATACTACTATCTGAAAACCTGAATGTCTGAATATAAGGATTTATAAATTGCAAATGAAAGAACTAGTCCCTAGTGATATGAGGCAAATGAACAGCATGTTGGTAGATATTAAATACTAAAGCATAAATAATCTTCTTAAACCTACAATCTGTGAAACCTAACAGTGAATTTACAAAAATATCCATCCCTTATGCTCAATAGAAAATAACTTAAGCAAACAAAGGATGAAAAACAGGGTGGCCAAAATGCTCTTCACTATTGGCTAGCTGGATATAGAGGACCTTGGTGGAATTTACTTGATTAGGTTTTGAAGAAAAAGGGCCTGCCATCCTACAGCTTGTAATGCAAATTGCAGCATACTATTTAATGCCGCTAAAAAGAAGCAATCATCTATGGATGGTTCCTCCACAGTAACCAGTATGTTATAAATGAGGATATCATCTTTTATCCTAAATTAGGGTAGGTTGTTTACATTTAGGATGTTGTAGATCCTTTGAACTGATTCTCTGCAGCTTAGTTTGTGTGTTGTACAGACAAATCTTTCTGGTTTTGAGAAAGTCATAGCACTTAAACAAAAGCTTAAATCGACCATAACAGCAATAGGTGCTCTGTACACTGAAGGACAAGAATCTTATAACTCTATCAAAAGAAGTTAATTAGTAAGGTGAATATTAAAAGAAAGCCTATTTCCAATTCTGTTTAAGGATCTGTTTCCAAATGTTACCGTAGCATCATGTTAGGGAAGATGTAAACTTGGACAATCTAGATTGACTTCTTGTGAGATGTAAACTGTCTCTACTATTGTATTATCAATGCAAAGAATGACATTTGGAAAATGTTTTCTCTTCACCAAGTCAGTCAAAAAAACTTGACACAAAATTTGGTACCTGATTTGCCTATTTCATTCTTAGTTGTTTATAGTAACTTGTATTTGTTTTTATGGGATTTATCTATACTTATATACTCACATCTTTCTCCTAAATCATTCTCCCTCACCTTTCTGTTTTCAAGGAACCAAAGAGGTTCCTGTTATCGGCTTTCTATTTATATCAGAATCTACACAGGTATGACATTAAGGGTCTTTTCTTCCAGGTATTTAGTTGAAAAGCAAGAATACATTTATGTATTTACATAATACATTTATGTATTATTATACATTATGTATTTATTTATGTTCACATAGATGCATGGCTACATATATATACAAAGGAGTTAACCCTTTTCTTGTTTATTCAAGTACTTCACCAATGACTGCCTCCAAAGTACAGACAGAAGTGACAAATATGTAAAAGCTTTGAGCAGCTAAACAATTTACTACTCTAAGCAGATTTCTACCCACAAAATTGCAACACCAAAGACAGTGATCTTTTACTTCAGAGGACGGAGCTATGTTTTAGTTTCTTCTTTCCTTACTCAAGATCTTTATTGCATAAACAGATTTCAAAATTTCATTGCTTTTTTGATAAAAAAAAAAAAGAACATAAAGAACGAACAACATT
Source organism: Chloroceryle aenea (assembly GCA_013399075.1). Lineage (NCBI taxonomy): Eukaryota > Metazoa > Chordata > Aves > Coraciiformes > Cerylidae > Chloroceryle > Chloroceryle aenea. The sequence goes on along the minus strand of VWZY01005886.1, from coordinate 43,323 downwards.
AATCTTACAGTGAATAGACTGATGAAGTACCTCCTAACTTCCAGCACACATCACTGTTTCTCTGTGGCATTCATGAAGCTGAGTAGAAGAACAGAGGGACAACTGTTGATGCTTTACGGATTCTAACAGCAACCTTTGTTAAGGAGACAGAGTAGAATCCAAGTACCATCTTAGGAAAGTCTTGAGATTTCAGAGAGACAACTCATCACTCAAGTGCTCTGCAAATAGTAGTGATTGCTGTAAAAGAAAATATGCAATTAGCCTGTAGCTAAAGGATTTGTGGTGGTGGTGGGGAATGATGATCTCAACTGCCTACTCTGGTTTGAAAAATGAAGAGCAATCCTTTTCAAGAAATCCACAGGCAACGTTCAAGTGAAATCCCATGACTGAACAGACTTTTCTGTGCTGAAACTGTAGGTATTGACTCCTCTCTTTAAAAGGCTCCAGTTAAAGTCAGAAAGTCAGAAATCATTAGCTACTGAGGCTCTGATGCACAAATCTTATCCCATAAGATCCCAGTGACTTGTGAAGGAAAAGGGAGGCATGTGGATCTTGTCTAGTTGGAGTAGTTGTTGCCAATTGAAGAACTATGCTTCCTCAGACAAAGTAGGGCAACAATGTGCTGGTTTACTCCTGCTCTTGGATGGTTCTGGGAAGAAGAGGGAGAGATTGAATACTAATTACAATCTGACCATCTTTGGAAAGAGGTATCTCAATTTTATGTAATTTCTGTAGCAACACAATGGAATCCTTAGGATTCAAGGAAAAATCAAGTCTGTTGCTGGGAGATGAAACCCCAATAGAAAAATCACTTATAAGCATAGTTTCCCCTTATAACATCAGCCTGCTGAAAGTCTAAGGAAGCAGTCATTTTCCTTTAGTCCTTCATGATGGTAACTGAACATTTATCTCACCTTTGCTAAGTCATTGTAGGGACAGCAACTGTTTCAAACACTGGAGACTCTAGATCCTGTCCTTTACGGGTGTATAATAAAGCTGAAATACTGTTGTTAGGAAAATGGACTGCCCAGGGAGGTGGTGGAGTCACCATCCCTGGAGGTGTTGAAGAAAAGATTGGATGTGGTGCTTAGTGACATGGTCTAGCTGATGTCATGGTGTTGGGTCATAGGCTGGACTTGATGATCTTGGAGGTCTATTCCAGCCTCAGATATTTTGTGATTCTTTGATAAAAGCAAACACAATCATTAGAGCAGAAACTGTAGATCAGATTGGCATGAGCCTTTGGCAGTTCATACCATGCTCTTTACATCTTTTTTGACTACAACTCTTGAATAGTCTTTCACTGTATGCATGTCATTCCTCCAGGCTCCACTTTTCAGGAAAGTACAGGAGACAATACCTCACTGTTTGTCTTCTCTGCCATCCTGTACTCTGCTAGATATGGGAACATCAAGAGTTCTAGTGATCCATCAAAACCCATACTATTTGGAGACTTTAAGCCTAGGGTGTGAGTTGATCTATTTTTTTGTTTTCTTCACACACATGTAGATAAACTTTCCCTATCAATTAATTAACAGGCTAAGGAGGCAACAATGCAGCATGGAACAGGAAGAAGGCTGAAAAATTCATCGTTATGCAATATTCTAAAATGTATTAATACAGCTTCAGCCATTCTCATTAGTTAGTGTACTCTCTGGCTAAATAAGATGCAGTGTCAGCAGGGTTAATCAGATCTACAGTTGGCCTAAAGAAGCAATTTGTTTTGGATAGCAGCTGGCCTAACAGCAGCATATAAAATACTGTTATCACATGGTAAAAACACATCTGAAAAAACAGATCTGTCAGATAGAAGGCATTAATCTTGCAGTGGAAGGCTGCTGTACCCCAGTACAAGGAAAGGTCATAGCTGGGCAGCAGTGTGAAAGACACCTACACACAGGAAGCCTCATGCTCCATTTCTGCCTATTACCTTACTTGTGTCATATTGTCTATGAATGGACTAAGGGAATATCAATGAAGCTTGAGAGAGAGAGAGAGAGATAAGCTAGTACAAAAACAGCATTTCCCCTGCATTTTGTTTGGTCATAAGGTAATTCTGTTTTGCTTAATGCATTTTGTAGACTCTCTGTGTATGTAGCTATGCACCTGGATAACACTTTTGAGAATTAATGTTTTTCCTTTCAAAATGAAACAGTTGACAGATCACCGAAATATCTTAACTGAGATATCACATTGGTACATTGTAGGTCAGTGTATTTTTCTTCATCTGTAATTTTTCCAATTCAGTACTCATCATATCTCACCACTACACATGCAGTAAGTAGCTACTAAGGCAAGAATGTAAATGGCAACATGAGTCTTGATAACACTTAATCATAAATAGATTGGTTCATCTTCAACTGACATACAGGACAGTATGTGTATAAATTCTGGTACCAGATTTAGAAAGTCCTGCCATGTCTGAAGTTACAACACCAAATATTATGGCTATCAGAATATGATCCTTGAAGAGTATATTATATAACTGTTGCACTCATTGAGAAAGCCAAATGTAAACTAATTCCTCTAACAATTGGAAAAAATACTACTTCTCGATCATTAAGGCAACTAGGTTTCATCTTTCTAAACTTATTTACTATGGTCGGAAAAAGTACACTTTGGCAGTCTCCTAGTGGTAACTAGAACTTCCTACAGTGCAAAGAGGCATAGGGCTATAGTCCTGCTCGGGCTGGTGTGACACTTTTGTTGGATGCAGGGAAGTTTGTACCTTCTAGCAAAACTGATGTCTTGAAACACTCTTGCGCTGCACACAGTTCAAAACAACAGTTGGCTTCCAGCCACTTCAATTGCACAGATACACCTCAGTCCCTTACTAATAGAAGTTGCCCACAACTGTAAAACAACGACAACCTAACACTGCGCAGAACTTTCCTGGGCTTTCTCAATGGACTTTGGCAGGCATTTAGAAGGCTTCCCTGCAGTATACAACTTTGTACCATCATATGTAACAGCATTGCTAGGCTATAATCAACTTCTGTAATCAACTTCTGTACCCTTTTATATCTATCAGGTTCAAATTCTGAAGAGTCACATAATATTTTCCTTTCCATTTAATTCTTCATGTTTTATTTGCTATAGTAACAACAGTCAGCTGCGGACAAAGAAATCATAAATGATGTGTGTTGTGGAAAACTCAATTAACCAAGATTTCATTATGTTAAGTATTCTGCAGACATTCCTGCCACAAAGAGCTTAAAAATCTGTAAGTCAGTCAACAGGTGACAGATGAATGAAGTGGACTTTGGGTAGTTTGTCTAAAAACCAAAATGAAAGACACCCACAACCCACACATTACTGGTCAAGAACAATGGAAATAGTATAATAACTGCAAAGACTTTTTTTTATAGTCTCTGCAGCAGAGAACTTTTTTCCTATGTCCTATCTGTAATTACACAGGCAAATTATTTAACACATTAATTTATAAAGGTAATTATTTTTATCTTCATAGTTTAAGCCAGCAAGAAGGTTAAAAGCAAAATTCAACTAAATAGCAAAACCAAGTCAAGATTTTCCAATTAAGTTAATTTAATTTATTTTAACTGATAATTATAGACATATCTATTATTCCAAATTTCACTAAATGTTTGGTCTGTGTGTTATTGGTTAAATACAGCATTAGAGACCATTTATAAGATGGTCTCTACCACAATATGAGGTTATAGTTGCTCTGTACCACATTTTTACACTCTTGCAATATGTTTTTCTTCTATGAGACAAATGTAAACAGAAGATACCAAACCATCTCATCTATGTATATAGGTCAATCTTTTGAGCAGTGACAGTCTACCACTCTTCTCAAATGCCTGCCCCGAAGGGGCCCTAAACACTTCACTGGCTCACAGCCTCCCCCTACAGTAAAGGGTTTTAATTTTTTTTCAAGCACCTCCATTTCATACAGGATGCTACTATGTTGTTTAGTTTAGTTTCACACGTATGGTAAAGTTCAAACTTCGCTGATTAATAATTCCCGTTTAAATTTCTTCCACTGCTTGTCTTTATGATACGTGAGAGTCTCTGTAATCTTCAGCATGCATCCTGTGACAGGGAGCCTGGCATGCAGACAGAAACCACTCTTGCTGAGCCTCGAAGGCCTCACAGCATGGGCTGAGGTGGGGGGAAGCCCTACTACCCGTCCAGCCTGAGGAGATGGCAGTCATTGTGTGGACAGGATCAACATAGTACAAGTTGTCAACCAGTCACCTTGGGTCAGCTTCAGTTGTCAGCCCCAGTCAGAGTCACCAGTTCATCTGATGATGAGAGAAATATCATCTTAAAGGCAATACAGATTTCATCCTGTCTAAAGACAAGAGTCGTTGTATGGGGAGTGTGGGAAACTTAAGAGCAGCAGTATGCAGATGTCATGTTTCCCAGCCTTGTGATGGTATTCATCGATACTGTAGTAGGTTACTACACTACCTTGATTACTACATTAGTTTAAGTAGGATTATCTTTACATAGATGAAAATATGTAACACCATGGACTATTTACTGATATAATAGCTGGTTCGGAACTCTGGGTGGCATTTGGCTTGGTTCTTTTTATTATAAATGGTTATAAGAATGTTAAGTACCATCAGAAAGAAAACCAATAACTGATGTTTAGATCATTCAAACAGATGCTGGTTAATATTATGGAACTTACTGCCACCACAACCACTATAGCTCTGCTAATCACAAAAATTTCAAAACTCTGTAAAAGAATCATATTGTCCGAAACGCAAAGGTGCAATTCTCACACACCGATAGCTTGAGCCTTAGCTAAACCATGAAATGTCATGGCTACCAACACTAAAAAGTCTTAAAAAATACAAGTTAAATCAATGTTGGCTGAAGAAAAGGCCAGAGATTTTACTAAATTGTGATTGAAAAACCTCAAAACCAAATATGCACAGGGGAAAAAAAAAAAAAAAAAGACTAACACTGTCACAAAAGGCTAGTAGTGCTGTAATAAATACACGCTGCCCACCCCTCAATACTCAGTTTTTCCTCATTCCAGTCTTTAGGAAGCAAAGCACTAAGGTCCTTTACTATGTTTTGTCCATGAAAGAAATCGGTTTTGTACCAAAATGTGAGAAAGATGCTTGTATGACAGAAAGCAGATCAGCTAACAGTTTCTTATTCTCCTAAATACTGCTGTGTACAAAAGCTTAAGGCAGCTATTCTGGAAATCTTGGTACAATTCCTGGTTCAGTCACACAGCAGGTTGAATGAGCAAATCTGGGCAAGTCATTTCAGTGACTTTCTATCTGTAAAACAGGGCCATCAAACTTAGTTCCCTTGTTTTAACACTTTCTGGTACGTAGTTCAAAATCTAAATCTTAACTGGCATGATAGTACAAAAAAAAATTACAGTACCGATGTATACATCTTATGCTGCAGTGAAACTGCCATGAGGTTATTCATCCCTAGAGTAACATAATAATCTTAAAAGCACTATTCCCCCCCCAGATCATTATTTCTAATTAGATCATCTGCTAGCTGGTGGGTCCAGTTAAGATGCAAATAAGGTGACCAATAAATGGACAAATATCAGATGAAACACATGCTGTACAGAGAATTTACTATCACTGCAGAGAGGTGTGGAATGTTATGTGCTAAAAACCCTAGGATGGTCTCTTTCCAAGTACTGAAAAGAGGAAGTATCAAAACAGATGCATTTTTTGCCTTTCACTTAGGGAAGAACAGAGAGAGATTTCTATCTACCATTGAAAACACAAAGAAAAACTCTATTATTAAAAAAAACCCAACCCACACAAAAAAAAAAAAGAGCACAAAAAAAAACCCCAAACATACACACACAAAAAAGCACCAAAAAAGAGAAACAAATAAAAGAAACCCATAACCCACTAATACAAAGGATTTAAAGGCACACTCTTGATACCACACAGATATTTTAATGACAAGTTTTCAATCAAGAAAGCAGGTAGTTATTTACCAGGAATGAAGAATTCTGCCACCAACGACCTTCATAATATTGGAGTCAGAAATGCAATGCAAATCAGTATCTACTAGGAAGTGTTCTCCTCTACTGATCATTTTATGCCTCTTATGCAGCACTGAGCATGGAATTTCTAGTCACCAACATAATTCCTTCCCCTTCTATAATCCAGTATGCAACAGCTCTTATCTCCTGGGCCATAATATGTCAAATACTTCTACATAATTAAAGCCACACTGATTGACTGGTTAAGAATATCACAAGGATAAGTTTCTTTTTAAAGCTGCCTTATCTCTAATCAAGAGTTGTCTTGTAGTAATACAAGATTATGTGCCTAAAGGACAGTACATATATACATAAAAATAACATTCCTTTCTTCTCCACAATCCAGTTATAAAAAGAAAATATCATTATATTCTGGTTTCCCTTTGTAGTGATAAATCAGAGACTACGAAGAATAGAAAGAGGCAATTACTGAAGCAGGCAAAATGCATATTTTCATTAAGTATTGCAACTAAGATTTATATTCCTTCCTTGATATAAAACTTTATTGCACTACCAAACAGAACCTTTCCATATTTCATCCATCTCTGCAGGTCCAGGAAGGTGATTCTCCCCCTCTATTCTGCTCTCACGAGATCCACCTGGAGGCGTACTGTGTTCAGTTCTGGAACCCCCAACATAAGGACATGAAACTGTTGGAATGAGTCCAGAGTAGTGCCATGATGATGACCAGAGGGCTGGAGGACCATGATATGAAGACAGGCTGAGAGTTGGGTTTGTTCAGCCTGGAGAAGAGAAGGCTCCAGCGAGACCTTATGGCAGCCTTCTAGTACCTAAAACCGGGCCTAAAGGAAAGATGGGAAGAGACTCTTTATCAGGGAGTGTAGTGATAGGCTAATAGTATCAAACTGAAAGAGGGTAGATTTAGATTAGATATAAGGAATAAATAGGGAGATGAGACACTGAAACAGGTTGCCCAGAGAAGCTGTGGATGCCTCATCCTTGGAAATGTTCAAGGCCAGGGTAGATGGGGCTGGCTTTGAGCAGCTTGATCTAGTGGAAGGTGTCCCTACCCAAGGCAGCAGTGTTGGAACTAGATGATCTTTAAAGTACCTTCTAATCCAAACTATTCCAAGATTTGTTATTATGGTGGGGTTTATTTCTTTTCTAAATAAACCAATTTCTTTTCTAAATAAAACAAAAATCTGTAGAGGTCAACAATACATGAACATATTGGTGACAAGGTTTATATCTTATCAGGTTATTTTATATTTTAATGTGCTGTTAAGAGTTCATTCTTTTTAAATGCAAATCTGTTAAGGGTAAATTTAAATATCAAGGCAAGCAATTCTGGTAGCATGGCAACAACATGCTATGCTGCATAGTAAGAATCTGGAATCAAGGCAAGTCTTTGCTTCTTTCCCATAATGGAGGAGTTTAGAAGAGTAAACATTTTTGTGTTCTTTGTGTAACTGCCTTTATGACTATTCCTACATTAGCAGTTGTAATTATCTTTGAAACTCAAGACAGCACATCCACATCAACCCTGTGAAACCTGGTAGCATTCACAATGGCCATCCTTAATAGACAGAAAAGCTACAGGTTAGAAGAAAACAGTAAAAAAAAAAAAAAAAAGGATATGCTTAGTAACAGTGTTTCATACAAGATCCCAGGAGAGACATCTGGTGTGGATTTGAAGAGTATAGCAGCTCTGAAGCAATCTCGCTTTTGAATGAGAAGCAAGGAAGCCCATCTCCATGCACTCTCCCTGATGTGTTGAAAAGGCTTTTGGCTTTTAGAGTTTTGAAGCCTATTTTAGGATTTGACTAGACCAAAAAGGTGCACTTGCCCATTCACTGAAATTATATTTTTGTGGTATCAGTAACTCTAATATCAATTGCTTGATGTCATTTCACTCTTGGTGATAGGGGAAAAAAGTAATTAAAATCCTATGTCATTCCAGAACAGAATCTGCTCTGTGCAACGCTAATTATCTACGGTTACTCCAGCTACTTCAGTAACCGGGTGCTCAACAATAGATTGCCATTTTTCTAGGGTAGGAAAAGGTGATTTTAACTAGCACTTCTGAGGCTTCCTAGAAAGACATGCTAGTCAGTAAAGTAAAGCAGTCTTCTGATTTTGAAGGTCAAAGTGGCTGTCAGAAAGTGCACCCAAGTGCCTTTGTTTCTGTCTAGTACATGAAGGCAGTAAATAAATGGAGGATTGTGTGGAAAAAGTTATTTTATTTACTATTCTTTCTCTCCAGTAAAGATCAGCTATTTTGCTGAACCCAAACACCAAACACAACTACTCCTTCTAGAAGGGTCTTCTAATACTGTTTCGATAGGTGCTGTCCTTGTGGAACTCCTTACTCGGAAAGTTACAGCTTGTACAGAGGGGCAAAAAACGCTGTTTAGAAATACATGTCTAAATGTTTTTTGAATTATTGAGCACAAAAAAAAAAAAAAGAGAGAGAGACATAGAGCCTGATTTTGTTTGTTTGTTTGTTGTTTATCCTGGTTTAATGCACACAAAACACTGATGACTTCATTGTTTTCTTTCATACAATTTGAAGAAAGTATTGCCTTGATTTTGGGATTGCAGCTGATGTTTCATCCAGACTCCCTACTTCTACTTAAACCTTCACTCTTTTGGAGCCTACACTTCAAAAATTCCTGTCACTTCCTCTTCCTCCTCAGGGAATTTTCACATACAGACATATGACTATGATCACTAACAATGTATATGTTGTCTGCTTTCTGCTCCTTCCTTCCTTCCTTGTTCTCTTGTTTTCTGATATGCAAATTTTATTCCTCTAATCAGTTCAAAACTCCTACAGTAAGACAGCACTTACAGGTCTACAGATCCCTCCCTTATGTAGAATATGAGCTTACTCCAAGTTTTATTAGCTAACTACTTCAAGAGCACCCATACTGTCACAAATGCTTTGTGACAACTGCAGATGGTTCCACCCAGCTTTTGATGCACTTTTGTTTCTTCCTTAGTATAAAATGCGGTAATGATTCAATCTTCCCTGTGATTGACAGTTACTGGGTGCTACAAGGTCACTCTGCATGAGACCAGTGGTCTTTCATATGGCAGGATGCTCCTTCCAGAGGCCCTTCCAGAGGCTCCTTCCAGAGGCCCTCTCTTCACATGATTTTCCCAAAGGCAGGCAGAGTTTGCATATGGAGAACTGAGGTGATGTTGACACTGCTGTCTGTTGCTAGTTTGTAGTGCAACTAATGCATACATCACCTGTTAGAACCCCAAGCTATCGAAGGTCTTCTACATTTATTCCTATTCTTCCTTATTAAGCAGCTTTCCCAGAGGAGCAGACCACACAGTGATCCCAGGAGATCATTCTTTAGTCATTCCTAAAGCCTCAACCGAATGAAGCTCTTCCTGTGGACTCAGGCTCTTAACACAGTGAATTAGAATGATGAAAATCTATACATAAGAATATGAATTCTCCATCTCTGTTTATCTGCTACAGTATGGATGTTCTGTTCAATTTTCACTGGAATTACCATCTCATTATTTATCCTGGAGAACCCTTTAGTGTCATGCTAAGATAATCGTGTGGCTGTCACAACAAATCCAAAGTGGAACAACTGGAAGGCAGAGATTATTTATTCTACAGTCACTGCAAGAAAAAATACCTTACTTTTTTTACCAGAGAAAATGGAAATGAACTCAAAAAGCCCTATGTTCCCATGTTAGACAATACCACTTGGCATTCTGGACTATAGTGGTCCAGCATATAGATCTGCACACCAGCCAGAACTCATGGTTAGTGTTACAAAACTATTATGTGGGGTTGGGAGCTGTTTGTTTGGTTTGCTTTTTTTTAAGATGTTGCCAGACTTGTGACAGTAAGAAGTAACTTGCCTGCTATGACTACATTACAAAATCTTTGCTAAATCTAACCACTGTGCTCAGGTGAAAGAATTTCACTAAATTCTTCAAGAATTAGATCCTGTGAATCCTTAACACACAATGATACAAGACACATAAAAGTGCAGAAATGTTTTAAGAATAAGCCCAGCAGGTTTCACTCTGAAAACAATGTGTTACAGTACAACTGACTTTAGCAGAGGAACTTCTGCAAAGGTTGTAGCTGACAAGCGCATCTGTGAAGGGGGTCTCTCAGAAAGTAAAAGGAAAGATAATGCTCACTGGTGACATGTGCCCAAATATTCCTAGGATCACTGTACAAAGCAGAGTTTAAAATCTACTTCATTCAATTAATATAATGGAAATATTCAACCTTCCTTTTAAGTTATAAAACAACTGACTTCTTATACTTCTATGTGGCTGAGTCTTCATTAAGAAGTCTGTAACTAGAAGGGCTATTTTCTGAAGGAAACAATTCAAAAAAGACAACTATCCCAAGGTACTTCTCCATGCAGCTCACACTGGTAGTCCAGGTGGGTATCAGTAGATGTCTGCATTGCAGAAGAACTGCTATTTGAAAATCCTTTTCTAGACCAAACCTCACACAGGTTATAACTGACATATTTCTCCATTCCAAGATTTTCTGTATACATTTTTTGCCAGCTTTCCTTTCCTCTTCATTTACTTCTATTTCAAAAGAAACTGATCCCTTCATTCACGGCACTTTAGAATATGCATCTCCAGCAATATTTCATGCAACCTTATAATCTGAGAACAACACTCCTTCCTTGTCAGCCCCCCATAGGGCTTCCAGTTCTCCCTCTTTTACTTCGGTGGAAATACTTATTAATCCCAGAGTTTTCCATACCTGTCTCTGCTCTAATTTATTTGTCTTGAAGTGCAAGTCACCCTCCTCTGCTGCAACAGGTGAATGAAAAAGTAAGTCAGTAAGACTGTAACAAAAAAGGAAAGGAATGTCATGTATTTAAATGACGATGTGTTTTCCAACAATCATCAAAACCAAACAGTGCATTCTGTATGTGTTTTTCACCAGTTGTTTAAGACCTTTCTTCTGGGAAATAGTATAATTAGCCAAGATAAGACTTAAGCTCAGACAAAACTGAGAATTGGAATGAAAGCCCTCTTCTCATGGATGCCATGATAAAGCCTAAGTTCTGCAAGTTCAGCTTCTGCAGGCAGTATGAGCCTGAAGCACTGCACACTTAAAGAAACACAAGGTGCTTCCTTGAGCTGCTTTTCACACAGCTCTCAAGGGAAAATGGGTCTGCGGGCAGGGGGGGGAGAAGTACATTTTAATGATCTCTCCAGTAGACTAAAAGCATTTGCAAGTAAAGTACTTATAATGAGCATTTGACTCAGCAACTGCATGTTTTGTGGAGCGTCTAAAATCTATTGAATACTGATGCTGCTTTCAGCTCTTCTTGTGAACTGCATGTGACTGCATCAATGCTTTATTTTTTCCAACTATAAGAACTTACATTATGTCTCTTGCACTAATGTCACATGGCTTTAGCTGCATCACAGGAGTGCCAAAAGATGCTATGTAGAAAGATTCTTGCTTGCAGAAAGTATAGTCTTCCTTTTGTTTATATCTACATTAAAATAATATTTCAACTAAGTATCTCTTCTTTGGGAGACTTACGATAAGTTCATACTAATAGCAATGTGTTATTACACAGGTAATAAACGCCAATACATCAATCATACTGATATTATACTCCATCTTTGCAGAGATGCAGAGGTTAGCCCTAGAATGGAAGCTCTAGTTCTTTCTAAAATATTCTGACTTCTAGAAACACGTCTGCTTCTTGTATCACATATGGATAGGCACACATACAAGTGTTCATGGGATCATAGGACAATTCAGGTTGGAAAGAATGTCAGAAGTCTCTTATCCAATACCCTACTCAAAGCAGGGTTGTCAGCAAGGCCTGATCAGTGAGGCATTATCCAGTCTGGTCTTAAAAACCTCCAAGGATGGAGACCACACAATCTCTTTGGGCTACCTACTCCCTTGTATAGTTGTCCTTGTGGGGCAGAAGATTTTGTTTACATCCGGTCTGAACCTCCTATTTCAACATATGCCTCTCATTCTCTGCCACACACAACTGTGATGAGTCTTGTTCCACTTCCCTGAAGACCTGCCTGTAAGTACTTAAAGGCTGCTCTCAGGTCTCCCCAAAGCCTCCCCTTCTGTAGGCTGAACAAGCCCCACTCCCTTACTCCCTTCACAAAGCCTGGCCTCCAGCCCCAACCACTTCTGGTAGCCTCTGAAGAACTCCAGCTTATTAATATCTTCCTTGTACAGGAGGGACCAAAACTGGACACAGTATTATAGATGCAGTCCACTGAATGATGAGAGTAATTACTTCCCTTAATCTACTGGCTGCATTCATGTTCATACAGACCAGGGTGCTCCTAAATGTCTTTGTTGCCAGGGTACATGGCTGGTTCACGTGCAGCTTGCTGATCATCAGGACATCTGGGCTTTCCTGGCAGAGCTGCTCCTCAGCCTCTGTCTTTTCAATGGCATAAAACATAAAAACATTGCCTTGTTTATTTAAACACAGATTACAATGGAAATGGCTATTAAAATCTGCGAAAGTACCTAAAACCTGATGTGTTCAAAGGCTACAACAAAGATTTTGTTCTGGACAAACCCAGCATCTTCCATATTTCTCTCTGTGAGCTGGTAGCCCAAAACAGATCCCTTCCTGATAGATTTCTTCAGCACAGGAATATAAAACGCTAGAGTTTTAAACCATGGTATTTTCATAAATTACTTCTTAGCAAATGTTCTTATCAGAACAGTAAAGGCAGTAAAATTATGCTTCTGTAAGTGGTTTCTCATGTTCACAGACTTAAGCAAGGGTCATTTTTTAAAGACAATTTTGTTTAAGTTCCTGTCCAGTCTCCACTCTGAATTAGCTACAAAAAGAAAAAAAAGCTTTTTGACATCTTCCTTAGAATCCTAAGACTGACCAAAAGAGCTGAGCAGCTATGGTCTTTTCAAGAACACTCTTCCTTTATAATGAGAGGATCGAGTGGAAGCCATAATGAGGTGCTGCTGATTAGAGGCAACACTGCATTTTTTAAAATAGCTTTAGATATTTCCAAGTGTAGATAAGAGCTAAACTATCAGAAGATGTCGGTTCAGGAAGACTGACAATCAAGGTTTACAAGAACAAGTCTGCAGCCTGAAATCCCGTAAGGCCAAGTGGAGTAAGGATAGTGGCTTTCCCTGTAGTAGTTCAGTACTCTTAGAACAACATAAGGAAAGGAAAGCTCCTTCACCCTTCTCTGTCCCATGCAGAAGACAATCTGGACTACACAGTGATAAATTGCAATGTTATGCTTTAACATAAACTTCAATCTTATGCTTTTCAACATATAGATAAAGGACATATACTGTATTTTTACTGAAGTGGCAATAGAGAATTAGACTAGAATCCCTCCTTTTTAAAATCACCTTACAAGGAAATACTATTGCTTACACACAGCAAAAGAAAGCTACAAGAGCAGTTGTTCCTGTTTTTCATTTCTGCTGGTAATGAGGGATTTTTGGGTAAAGACATAATACATCAAATACCTTTTCTGCTAACAGATTTCCCAACCCCTCCTGGGAGATTATAGGGTGGCCTCGACCAGGTAGCACAACTGAAACACTACTTGCATTTTCTATCCAAACTGGTGACAGTAACTCAAGACTTCTTAAACATCACTGCAATGCACATTACCTCTGTACTATGATAACTGTATGATCTCGTCTTTATTTACATTTCTTTTTTTGCCTGCCCTCACTAGCAAGCAACAGCCGTCATAATGACATCAAGGATGCAAAGTACGTAAATATGAAAGCGCAGACTGATAGTTAAGGCAAAATAAGCCAGTCTGCTTTTCCAAGACGCAGCTCCCAAATGCAGCATTCCCTTCCTCTCCCCCGCCCCCATCCCTTTTGTTATGGCAATACAGAAGCCCTCAACATATTCAAGAAACTGTTTAAAATGGGGAAAACGGACCATGCTATAATGTCTCATGCTGTTTATCCCAACAAAAAATCAAGTATTCTTAACTGAGCGTCTTTTTCCTCCAGACCTCGCGTTGAAGGGAACGGGAAAAGAGCGGATCGAAATCTCTGATCCATTTGCTACACCGGAGGCATGAAATTAGAAACAAATGCAAACTCTGGGCAGTGCTGCATTACATGCGGGCTCCTCTCGCATTTCTTTTGACTTTATGAAGACAAACAGACCGTTAAGCCTCCCGCCCTCCCACGGATCGCAGGCATTATGCATATGCTGCGCTGACGGTGCCCGCATTAGGGGAGCCGTACGCGAAGGCAGAACGGAGGAGAGG
>VWZY01005886.1:0-18745 GCA_013399075.1 Chloroceryle aenea | reverse complement strand
TAACCGCCCGGAGCTGTGCTTCTTGGACCGAAAAGTAACGTGCCAAAGAGGGCAGCTATCGCAGGGGACATCTGTGGAGAGAGCAGCCTTTTTAACTGAAGCATTGCGCAAAAGAGACTCAGGACAACGAGCTGGTGCTGCATTCCTGTGATGACAGGGGCAGAGAGCATTCATTGCAAGCTGCTGTGATGCATCCTGCAAACAGCTTGTGCCATTTCAAAGCTGATGCTAGCTGAATAAAACTGCAGGTGAAAATCAGTGGTAAGAATGGGTACTAAAATACCCTGTCCCAGTATATGCCATTTTCTGCTTCCAACAGAATGATAAATTACTTGAATGATAAATGTATCATAGCTTGGCAGCTTAGTAAGCATTAGCTTATCTCACGTAACCTTGCTCTTTGTAGACAGGGGCCTTCCTTCAAAAGACCCCAGCCCACAGCCACCGCGTAGCAATGCGCAAGCGCGAAGGGTGAAGGGGCCTATGATGATGAGCTCCTGTAACTAACTGTAATAACCCCGCCCATGCATCGGAATACTTATGAATATGCATGTAGACTTTATGAATATAAATGATTCAGTGTAATAAATATTTGCTTGCTTAACCCCTCGGTGTGCAAGTTTGGAGGAATGATCCCCCTTACACCCGGCGCGGAAATAAACATACCTGCTTTATAACCTTTCGCGCGTTGTAGAGTTTGTTTCAGCACGTCACAATCCAGGTTGTAAAGTGTCAGATACGTTTATATGTTCCGACAAGCACAGATACAGGTTGTACTCGTGCCTCTGCTAGCTGGGCCCAGCTCCACACAATATTTTTTTGAGGGTGCAGAAGTTGCAGAGAAGGGCTTCGTTACTGTGCACCAAAAAGGTTGTGGGTTTTTGCAGTTGGGTTTTTTTTTTATTTATTTATTTTTATTATTTGTTTGTTTTGTTTGTTTGTTTTGTTTTGTTTTTTTTTTGGTGGTGGTGGTGTTTTTTTGGCAAAGGGAAACATGAAAGTAGCAGAGGCAATAGCAGGGAAAAGGTTAGAAAGCTGATCTCAGTTGGGGATACAGGTGCTGAGTGGCTGGGGGGGTGGCATGCAGGATGAGCGCAGCCCCTGTTAATGCGTTTTGCGCATGGAGGAGGAAGGGATCGTCTCCTCGCGCTGCAGCTGCTGCCTCTTCACCAGGGTCGGTGGGAGTAGCGCTTCATTTGACTTTATAAAATAAACTACAAGTAACAAAACAGTGATGAAGAGCACGGGGTGGTGCTCCCCATTGGCGTAGGTGTGTGAATGTGAGCCTGGCAGAAACGTTGGGCATTTTGCTCAGAGCCAGCTGGAAATGTGCGGTTCCAAAATAGCCTTTGTATCTAGGTCAGAGAGACAAAACTGCAAAGTAAGATGATTATAGCTTTATTGTATTTAGAGAGGTTTTACCAGTGCTGATGAACATAATAACCTAGAGCAATANGGCCGGCCAGCGCCCCTCAGCTACCTCCGGTGCCGCAGAGCTCTAGTCAGTGCGTTGAGACCTTGCTGTGGCTCCTGCCACGGCTGCTTCAATATTCTACTGCTTTCTTCTGCGTTCGGGATTTAGGAGACGGAGGGTTCTGTTCCCGCCGTGTTACGGCAGCATGAGAGAAAACTGGACGAGACTAGACAAATAGAAAAGCTGAGGAGTAAGGCTGTGGAGAAAGGCAATTAAGTTTTTAAAACCAAGGGGCTGTATCTTGAATGTTTGAGGTGTTTAGTGCTGTATTATTTACTTCACCAGAACATCTGGAGTGCTTAAATATGATCAAGATATAATAAGATGTAGTTATACAAGAGTGGAATATTCTGTCCAGGTGCTACTTCATACACAATACATACTGAAGCTGAAAGGCTTAATAATGATGTCTTTATTTCTAGGAATGGTAAGTAGCAGTACTCCAGGAGAGGTGTAGAAAGTTAAGAGCAGTAAGTTAAAAGGTGCTATTCTGTAGCACCAAAGTTCTAAGTATCTTAAAGATACCATCTAAAAGTATCTAAAAAGAGTTGCAGTGTAACCATGTGATTAATGTAATGAAAAGTGTAAAATTAACCGAAAATAGTAAATTCAGTGATAAAGAAAAAAATAGGTTTTGTGCTTTTTAAAGGTCTTAATTTTACTTTCTGTACTCTTAGTGTGCAGGATGGACTGGCTGCTGACTTCAGAGCATTAACAAAGACTCTCTATGATTTGAATAAAGCTCTGGGAAGTAATATAGTTCGTGGGGGTCCTCTAAAAGAGCTGGTGATAGAAAATTTTGATGAAGAGCAGATTTGGCAACAACTGGAGCTCCAGAACAATGCAGTTCTTGATTTCTTCAAGAAATCCATTGCAAGGGATGCTGAGGATGAAGATCTTTCCCTTCTTTCAGACCAGGAAGAGGATGGCTCTGATGCAGGGACCAGCAGTGACCAGGAGTTGGAAGACAACACAATGGAAGCAGAAACTGAACAGAAGAATGTTTATACAAAAGATAAAGCTAAAGAAAAGCAAAGTAAACTCCGAGAAAGCGTAATACAAAAATACAGTGATGAGGATTCTGATATTGACTTTGATATTGAAGCACTGGAGCAACAAACTAAAACAGCCAAGGAAACCACACTGAAAAAAATGGGAAGAAAATCTATAGTGGATGACAAGTTTTTCAAGCTGGCTGAGATGGAAGCTTTCTTAGAACATGCAGAGAATGAAAACAGGGAGAAGGAAGATGATATTAATTATTTTGAAGACATCATCTCAGGTGATGAGGAAGAAGAAACTGAACTAACTGAAGTGAAAGTAAGAATATCACTAAATGAATTTTCTAATCTCTCTTTTCCTTCAAATCAAGATCCTGATATCCATTAGGGTGACTGTAAATTGTTGAACTCTGAGTAGAAACTACCAAGTTAAATTTGACTAGACGACTAATGATTACTTCTGAACTTTCAACAATATATTTGATATGAATATTCGGTAACAAGGCATCCTAGTGTAGAAGAACATTCCGTGCTGCTATTCCATTCTTTCTTTAGATAGGTCTTGAGATTGGAAGAGATAGTATGTCGCAATAAATAAGTGACCTTGCACAATTGCAGAATAGGTGATCAATTAAATGAAAACGGTGTATTACTCAGCATCAACATAAGTAAATTAGAGATCACTAAGGTGACTGATGCAGAGGACAGGGGGTGTGGCACCTTCCTTTTCCAGGGACATGGCTTTGTAACTCTGATTTAATTAAGTTGCTGAATACTTACTTAAAAATAAATCTTTTATTAATTAATGTTACCAGAGATGCTTGCTCGTAAGAAAGAACTATGTCCAGGGTTTCAGGGAACATGTACACATTCCAACAAGTAATTGGCAAAATCTACTGCTCTTTGCCTTTTGTATATGTAGAAATTGGAAATGATTTTAAGTCGTAGAATATATTAAATACTTGTAAAAGACAGTTTTACTAAGGTGCCCTGGAACAAGTTAATGCTTCACTAAACTGAATGACTGTTACCCAAGTAGTGCTATTCTCCAGGTGCTAAAAGACTTTAAAATACAGGATACCCTTAGACTTCAGTCAGTTTTAACAGTTATGGTTTGTTTTGTTTTGGTTGGTGTTTATTTGTGTTTGTTTTGGTTGGTGTATTTTTTTTTTCCCTCTCCCCTTCTTAGCCAATGAAAAGTTCTAGAGACTTGACATACAAAGATTTCTTTGATCCAGTCTATGACTATGATTTAGTAGCTAATGATGTTGAAGATGATCAGGAAGGGGAAGCAGACAGTGCTGTTGAAGAGCAGATTGAAGAAAGTATGTCTGAGTAAGTATATGCATTATTTGCAGTTAAAATATCTTTGTAATTTTACACTGGAGTAGAAAAATGATGAATTCCACCTTGCTTTGGTCATGCTTTACCATTTTCTGTTACCTGTTGTATGTTCATGATTTGTGTTGTGACCTTATTTAAATAAGTCATTTATTTACTTATCTTTTGAGTCTTATCTCTTGATATTTACTGGAATAAATCATTTAATAGCTGAAACTTCATTTTTTTCAGTTTTTTTTAATATATTAAAGTTTCCCTAGTGTCCCCTGCCTTTAGGTTTCAGTGAAAGCTTATTGTATTTAACTGTGGGTTAGTTGTAACAGGTAAACATCTAATGGCTGGAATATCCTTATGTAAAAAATTGTAGAGGCTTTTCAACATTTATTTTATATAAAATTTTAATGTTACAGGATTGAAGATATGAATGAAATGATGATGGAGAATATGAGAAGTGAAGAAGCCTCTAAAAAAGTTACTTTTAGCTTGCCAGATGATAGTGAAACAGAAGATGTTCCTGATATGCAATTAGAGAAGGGCATCAATCCCAGTGAAAAAAAGTCTTCTTTTGAGAAAAGACAGGAAAAGGTAATTGGTTTGGGTTTTGTTTTGGTGTGTGTTGCTAATACTTCAAAAGAGTGGCCAATTCTTTTTTTTAATATATTTTTTAACGATTGTGTAATTTGTTCAGAGACTGGTAAATAAGAAGCAGCTATTTACATTTTAAGAAAAAAAAAAAAGTGGCGGATCTACATCAGATATATGTGCAATCATTTATTTCCCTACCTTTCTGAGAGGAGTTAAAAGTACCTGAAATAAATATTGATTTCTTGTCTTAACTTTACTTGTGAGCACTGTTTTAAATTCCTTAGGAAATTGTGTTTTTCAGATGAGCAAAAAAATAAAAAGTTTAGAAGAAGAGTTGTTAGAGGAGAAACCTTGGCAGCTTAAAGGAGAAGTGACTGGGCAAAAACGACCTGAAAACAGCCTCTTGGAGGAAACAGTACTTTTTGACTATGCAGTCCGAATGGGTAAGTAGTGAGAGAGGGCTTTCCTGAAGGCCTGTTGCATAGCAGGTTGGGTTGTCTTAACTTTGACCTTGCTGAAAACATCTGTGACTCAAGAGAAGGGGAACAAAACGCTGTTAAACGTCTTGGTGTGTTTTTGAGGTTGTGCATTTTCATAGTGGAAACTATAGGGGTTTTTCTCTTAATTTTTAACTTCTTTAATTAATGTTCGTTATTTCGGTGTCAGATTTAGTAATTTACAAGTTTAATATGATGAGTCTCTTCAAGATAGAGGAAAACATTATTTACTGCACCTTCAATTACTTCATTTTAGTGAAGGCCTTGCTTTCTGTTGTTTATTCTTCATAGAAAAAAAAGTGTTTCTTATTGGAGAATGAATCTTAAAATCCTTCTCTTTCTCCTCTCAGCACCTGTGATCACAGAAGAAACGACTTTTCAGCTTGAAGATATCATTAAACAAAGAATATTGGATGAGGTTAGTATTATCTTACTCGTTCCTCTCTATTTTGTTCATAGACTCGATTCTCAGGGCACATTCTAAGGATGAGTTTGAAGCTCTTAAAATGTGAGATGTAGAGTTATCTTAATTTCTGCAATTGGTTGTTTTATTCTTTTGCCTCAATGAATATGTCTTTAGATTTCTGAGGAGCTGTTTTTACATGCCTGTTATGCTAGGCTTTGGTATGCTTTGAAAAAATGTGAGTTTACAGATAAGGAGTTTATTTGGAAGATTTATATTGGAAGATGTTTCCATTTGGAAGATACGTATTCCGCAGCTTGGAGGGGCTTATTGTTAGTTGAGGCAAAATCAATTGGCATATATGGGTGAGCTTATTTAAATACTTAAGAAAAGTACACAATTGTTACTTGTAATACATTTTTTTTTCCCTTGTATGCTACAAATAAGCACACAAGCTAGAGCTATAAGACTTCTATTGTTCCTCCCCCCAACTATTGCTTCAAATTGAAGTGTGAAACTTAGTATGTTGCTAAACTAGAAATATATTGCTGGACTGGGTGATTTCCAGAGCTTCCTTCCAACTCCTACTGTTACGTGATTCTGTGTTTCTAGGAAGACATACGCATAAACTAGTTAATTTGTCAGATAAGTAATATGAAAAATCTTTTAAATAAGCTGTAGTATCTCATGTTTGACTGTAGATGCATTTGGTCATTAATTTATGACCTTCTCAGGCATGGGATGATGTGGTACCAAAAGAAAAACCAAAAGAGGAGGCTTTTGAATACAAGAAACGTATCACTTTGGATCATGAAAAGAGTAAACTGAGTCTTGCTGAGATCTATGAACAAGAATACATGAAACTTCACCAGGTAATGTGAGCAATACCTTTCCTTTTGGTTTGAAGTTCACACCACATAATCTTCTACATCACTAATTCTGCTTTCAGTTTTGTGGAAGTACTTCAGTCTTTCTCTGGTTTCACCAGTGAATTGTATATTGTGTTGGTACCAGTCTTGCTAAAGTAAAATAACTTCATGAGTGATGTTGTAGTAACATTGCATTATTAATGCAGCAAAAGACTGAAGAGGAAGAAAATCCTGAACACAAAGAAATTCAGGAAATGATGGATTCACTCTTCCTGAAGCTGGATGCCCTTTGTAACTTCCACTTCACACCTAAACCAGTAAGTACATGAGGTTCATAACCTTGGGGATTTTTCCCCCCATTTTGAAACTGGAAACTTTACTTTCCATTTTCCAAATTTATTTTAAACTAAACACTGAGTGTTACAGAGATTGTTCTTATTCATATTAAATGCACTATAATTGCCTCTAAACAAAACCACATATATAGTGTCTTCCATTAGCTGTAAGCTGATGTGAGATGATGTGCTCAGTCCTGAATATGTTTCCTTATTTCTAGCCTGTGCCAGAGGTTAAAATAGTTTCGAACCTTCCAGCTATAAGTTTGGAAGAAGTAGCACCCATGGCTGTTAGTGATGCTGCTCTCTTAGCACCAGAGGAGATCAAGGTAAGTATAAATGAAAATCATGTGAGAATCCGTATTGTTGATAAAAGGATGCACTGGCTGCCAGATCAGTGGGACAATTCTGCCCTCTCCCATTCTGGGTTCCTCACCAAGGTGTCTGGGGGGAGGTGGAACTAACTGGAAGTCGGGGAAAGGGCTCAATGTGTTTGGGTACACTTGGCCGTAATATTATGGTTCATTTCTGTTCATGACTATTACGTGATGGTAATTATTTGCCTATCATATACATGGATATTTGGATGGGGAAAGCTAAATGACAATATGGAAGAGGAATTAGTGACTTCCATCAATTGTACAAATCTCACTTCCCCATTTTTGCCCAGTTTTGGCCTTTGCCTTAATGCAGCATCTCCCTGAGCTAGCTAAACGCTTGAAGTAATGGAAACACTAAGAACAGATCTGAGTTACTGTCAAGTGAGTCTTTCCGTTTGCACACACTTGGATCTAGAGATCTTGTTCTTTTTAGGAAAAGAACAAAGCCGGTGATGTAAAAACAGATGCAGAAAAGACTCCCACAGACAAAAAACGAGAACGAAGAAAGAAAAAGCTTCGTAAACGTATGAAGCTAAGAGAAAAGGAGAAACATCAAAAGCTTCTTGAAAAGAAGAAACCAGAACAAGGCACAATACTTAGCAAAAAAGCTGCTGCAGCAAAACTGAAAAGGCTTACAAAGGAAGGCAAAGCATCTCTGCTCAAGGTAAGGCTTTCTTAAGTAGTCCTTTAATACTTGGAGCTTACCAATTAAAGATTTACAAAGTACAGGGTTTACCTCCCATCCCTTTTGGCACAACTTTCTCATCTTTCTCCATCCCCTCAAAAATACTTGTACACAGCTCTGCTTATCACCCAAATCTTGTTACTTTATGTATGAGCAAATATAAAAGGTAAAATGTAGCTGCTGAAAAGAAGGAGGTAGGAAAAAGACATTGAAAGGGCAGATGGATAATCCTTTTTATTTTTGCTCCCCTTTTTCTCCTTTTTCTCCCTCTTCCCCCCCTGCCCCCCCTCCCCTTACTATCCCCTCTATTCTTTTGAGCTACATTTTTTCTGAGGATTGTCCTAATCCATACCCACAACAGTCTTATGCAAAGTAGTGTTGAATTGCCTCCTCAGTCCTGATTTTGCTAATTATCCTGACAGCACAGTGTCAATATAGAGGCCTGAAAAAATGCAGCTCCGATTGTACGTTGCAGTGGCCCCATTGTTTATAATGTATATTTATGTAGATGTTGTCTTTAATTATGAATAAATCATACCTAAATAATTGTTGGAACCTTTAGAAGCTTACTCAGAGTGAGTATGAAATACATTTGAATTTGTAAGCAACTTTAGATATGGAAAAATATGGAAAAATGTATGATAAAATTACTTTATATCAAAGTATACTCACAAAGCAGAAATGACTGTTTGAACTAGGTAGTACTTTTTTATTTATTTCAAAGCTCACAGTGTGGTGAGCTTTGTGTAGCTTGCCCCTTAATTCTTATCCATGTTTTCAGCATGTTTTTCATTCCTGCTGAGGTAGAGCTCAAACCATTCCTGTTCCTCTCTCCCATAAAGAATGACTCCCACCACCTTGCTTTGCTGGTCTGTCTTTCCTAAAAAGCGTTCCAGTCACGTGAGCCATCCTGTCTCTGTAATTGCAGTGAGGTTGTGGCCCTGTGCCCACACCCAGATCTCTGGTTTTTTTCCTGTTTATTCCCCATGCTGTGTGTGTTTGGTGTACCGGCATTTCAGAGACTTAATCGAGCAAGAAGGCTTCCCTGGAAGAGGGCAAGCCACCAGTCATACTCAGCCTTCACATGGTTGGCCTTCTGACTCTCATCTTGGAAGGCAGCTAAGGAGCATTTGTCATTGTTCTTGTTTGCCTGGCTTATTCCCCAGTTGGATGGGATGGCATGAGTGTTGCCATCTTGGACCCCGCAAGCCAAATCCTTGAATTTAAAGCCTGCCTCACCAAGTTGGCCAGCCTGTGTCCCAAGGTTGCCTTGCCTCTTTGAGACAGGTGTATCCCATCCCTCCTAACAGGTTGTAGTCATCAAAGAATGTCCATTGTCATAAACCCCAAAACCCTTGTGACGGCACCATCCATGGTGCCAGGAATTGATAATCATTGTATCTCTATTTCTGGCTGCACCCTTTCCTCTTACTGCTACAATGGAGGAAAAGATAGATTGGGCACCAGTGTTTTTCACTTACACTCTCAGGGCTTTCTAGTTTTCCTTGATTCTGCCTGGGTTCTGGCTCACAGCATCAATCATGCCCACACGGAAGAATAACAGTGGGTAGCAGTTGGTGCTGTTGACAGGTTGTGGAATTCTTGCAGGCATGTCTTGGATCTTAACTCCTGGGAGGCAGCACACCTCTCATCACTCCGTGTCAGGTTGGCAGAGAAACACCTCTGTGCCCTTTAAAAGAGTCACCTGTTAGAAGCACACACCATTTCTTTTTATGGTATCCACTGTATGCTGCTGCTGAAGCTTCTCTGTGTAGAGCTTGCTCCTGGGTGTCTGTAGGGGTTAAACCTTCACCTGGTTTTGGTGGTGATGTTACAGGGTGCAGGATGAAGTAAGAGTCCTGCTTTTTTGGGTAACCAGCATCTAAGGTGCCTCTTTGTCAGTAGTGCGCACTACAGGAACATGCTTTTGAAACCATTTGTCTTTGTCTTGGCTTCTCTGATGCTGTGTGGTCTTATGAATGGTTCTTGCAACTCAGCCACTTGGTGTAACATTGTTAACCTCTGCACACCTTTTGCAAGTGTGCAGGAGAAGAGGCTAGGCACTTGCTGCCTGTACAACCTGCCACTTGTACTTGAGTATCCGCCCTGTCCAGGTCCACCTGAGCAAATATGTCAGACTTCTCTGGGGTTTTCTCCATAGAAGTACTGGTTTTATCTTAGGTGAGGGCCCACTATTTTATCAGACAACTAGAGCACTTCACGGGGTTGCTGTGGACCTAAGAGTAGGAGGCAGGGTCAGTCAATTATCAGATTATTTTTTGTTAAGTCAAATATCATTATGTGTGAGTAACTAGCAAGAGGTGTAATGGCACCGTTTGTACATTTCTCAGCTGTAACAAATACTTTGTCTATTGACAGGATGAAGGCAAAGACAAGGTCTTGAAGTCGTCCCAGGCGTTCTTTTCTCAACTACAAGATCAAGTAAAAATGCAAATCAAAGATGCAAACAAAGTAAAGAAGAAACAGAAGAAGCAGAAAACCCTCTCTGTTCATAAACTGAAATTGTAATTCACATTTTTATATATGCTACATCTTGTATATATTAAAATGTTTCTACCTGAATGCAGTGTTGATCTTTAGGCTGTTCTGTGAACTTTGGAGGTGATATAAAGACACTTTCCTTTAGATTTTTACTTTCTACCATAGCACTCCTGATTCTGTCTTTGATTCCCGGAAGAGAGCTTCTTCCCCTGGGCAGATACCTAACCCTATATACAACTATCAAGAACAGTTGAGATTTGTGCTTTGTTCAGTTTCTTTAATCTACAGGCCCTAGCTTTTGTGGCTACTGCTGTAAGGGCTTTGTCGGCACTGCAGGAATAACTGCATTTAGTGAAGGAGTTGCCCTTGTTCTATACCTTGGAAGTTACCTGTTGAAATCATGATTATCAACCAGGGGCAACATAGAAGCGTTTTAAGGCTGGGCTAACTCCGAGTAAGCAACTGTCATCTTTTAACTTGCAGGGTCTTTCTTAAGGTGGAAGCACTTCACTAGCTGCTCTTTCCTTAGCTTTTAAGTTGGCACAATTTGGTCACGGTGCGGTGCTCAGGCTCAGCAATCTCCTACCTGGGCTGCCCCCAGCCATCGGCGATGGATTGCGCTGGCCTGGTGTCGCNCTCCGCAAGAGCGACCGGTTACCGTCAAGGAAGAGCAAGCCTAGCGCCAGCGAGCACCGTCAGCCCCAAAGCTAGAAGCCTTGACTATATCCTTACCTCGAGGTTTATTTCAGGTTTTCATTTAACATCCGCAAGTGAAGGTGGTGTTTAACTAGGGGTGGCGTATATCAGAGCTGCCATCTTTTAAAGATTTCCCCTGAAGCTGGCTGCGATGTTAAGCGTGACAGCCATACTGTCCTTACTTGCCTGCCTAGAAAGGAGGGAATGGGGCAGTTGCACCGTAGCAGTTAAGGCGTTGCTTGACTTTACAACTTCTAGAATTCTGGGGTTTTTTCCTTCTTCAATGTTCATCTTTTGTTATATTTGGTAGCTTAGAAGATCTTTCATTCAATTTTATTTTTTTCTTGAAGGCATGTCAGAGGATTACAGATGGAAAATGGAAAGCCAAGAAAAGTGTTTTTTTAAGTATTACAGCATAAGGAAATGTGGCCTGAATGAAGTCGCCTGGGCTGGGTAAACGCTTTGAAGATTTGTAATGGCAGAAGCTAGGCCTTTAGAAATTAAAAGATCCCGAGTAAGTTTGTCACTCAGTAAAAATAAGAAAAAAAAAGGAAAAATAGCAAAAGTGGAAGGTAAAGGAATGCCATCTGTACCTTTGGCATCCTCCTCTATTATTTCCTGCTTTAGCAATGTTCCCCCTGCCAAAATCACCTGTCCCATGTGTGGGCAGATGGTGCCAAGATACAGAATAAATGAGCACATGGATGAAACATGTCCGAGAAACCATAGTGAGACTGGTGGCATTGATTCAACACTCAAGATTTATAGGGATGAGAGTTCCCCAGCTGCTAATGTGAAAAATAATTCCAGCTCCTATTTTTCAAAAAACCTCTTAAATCTAGAAACAAGTAATTCCAAAAGCAGTTTACTGAAAACAGAAGGCAGTGCAGCACAACAGATTAGTCCTTATTTTAGCAACGATAGTTCAGTCCATGCTGTTAACAATGAACCACAGGCTCAGATGGTTAAAACAGTCTCTTTGGGAAGCTTGTCACATAAACTGTCCAGAAGACATTGTATCCAGGGAGGAAAACAGATCATATATAAAGAGATCAACTCTTCACCTCCAGCTGTTCACAATACATACAAAAGTGCTGGAGCACGGGATGATGATGATGATATTTATGCTGGGCATATTTCTCAGAAAGAAAATCGGCTTGCTCAGAAAGAGTGCCAGGAACAAAATTCTTCAATGAAAGAACCTGAATTTCAAGAAGAAATCAACAAATGCAGTGGAGAAAACTGTGTGGATTTTGTTCAGTTCTCATTACCAACTGAGAACATTAATGTCAAAATGGTTGGTACAAGGAGCACCAAAAAAGAAAGTAGGACTGAAGGTGTGATACTTAGCCCTGATAAATTTGAAACACAGTTAGCCGTTTGCACTTCAGCAGAGCTGACCAATAGTTCAGAAGTCCAGACTGAGCCTCACACTTGGGCTATTCCTTCTTCTGAGACAGAAGTGAATTGCAGTGCACAAAATTGCTTTATCAAGGGTGATGTACAGGTACTTCCTGAGGAAGTTCATGAAGACTTTAAGGGTGAGATTAATCATAATTTGTCAGAAACTGTAGAAAAGGAAGAATTTCAAAATTCCATTGGAGACATTTTAGACAAATTAAATGAGCTTGGCTCCATACCCTCCTCTCCTGGTCACCCATATTATCTCCAGAATTTTTTAGTAGTGTTGCGAGCAGTCTTGGAGAATGAAGATGATGTCAGACTCTTTGATGAGCAAGATATGAACATTGTAAACAAGTTCTGCAAATTATCAGGTATCTTTTTAAAATATATTTTCACATCATCTCTTGTAGAGAGAACGGTTACGTAGTTTCGTGAGAAGAGAACTATACCAATGGGCAATTTAACTTCATACGTTCCTTAAGGGAAGAAGCTCCTCTTTTGCTCAGGAGACTTACCGCTCAGTGGCTTCCTGTAAGAAATAAGGAGGGAATGATTATGTGTATTTCTGGGATTTTCTGAATACTGTTTTAATACTATTTTTTAGAATATTAACTTGCTGCTGTATTTAAGCATGTTTCCAAGGAAGGAACTTGCAGCACAGGAAGAGAGTGCAGTTAACACTAAGCTTCTGATGATTAATACATCTGTGAATTCCACCAAATGGTGTTATTAAAAGGCCTGTGCTTGATACATAGACCTCAAAAAAAAATACTTCTGAAGTGGCATTTGTGAGTTTGAATTGAGCATGTTTACAGATGGCTTTTCTTCTTGGTGTGAATCCATGGTTATCCCTCTGATTATTATCCAGTGTTTAGAATGCTAGTAACTAATTAACAGTCATTTTCTCTTGTAGGTTGCTTAGTCCTTTTAACTCATTAATTTCAGTAGGAGCCAAAATGTTGGAGATTTAAGCCCTCCATATTTAGACAAGATTCAAACAGACATGTTTACATCCCTGCTCATACAATATTTACAGTAAAAGCATGGCAGAAGTGATGCAAGTTAAAACTAACCTTCAAAAATTTTTATGTATGTTTGTAACTGGTCTTGAACTGTATTTAAAAGTAGTTTTACCAGCACTAAAGCTGCAAACTTGGGGCATCAAAATGAAATAAGCTTCTGAAAACTAGAACAAGCAAATGTGTATCTCAGAGTATTGCAAGCATAACCATTTATATTGGTTTAAGCTACAATGGTAACATACAGCTGCCTGACAAAGTATTTTTGATGTATGCTTATATAAGCTTAGTTCGTGCATATGAGCTGAACATACAAAAGTGACAGTTGCATACCTATCTGCTCATAAAGGACCCGGGCTGCACTAGTACCTGCACCTGTGAATGCATTGCATTTGGCTTAACTAGCAGGCTGTAAAGTTTATCACACTAAAGATTAGTATTTTTCTGTGTGAAACTTGCACATTTTGGTCTTTTCCCTCTCTAGATTATATTATTTTTTCTGTGCTGAAATACAACAGTTGTTGGACGGTTTACCCATTGCAAAGTGGAAAAAACACTGTTCCAGCTCTTTAGAGCACTTGTCCTTTGGTGTTTGTTTCTTTAAAGCTCAAATGCTCTTGTGATTTGACACCACAGGACATTACAACAAAGAATATGAAGGTCATAACTTGTGAGGAGTGATTATGTGAAATTAGTTTCTAAGGCCAACAGGAAACTTTCAGTAAGTGTTCTTCTAATATCTTGTATAGAGGAGGAGAATAATAGAACGTTAGTGTGTATGACATCATGAGGTTTTTAATACAGGCTACTCAGTTACAGATAATGGAGAAGTGTTGGCATAAGCTTTTTTTTGGAAGAAAC
Organism: Chloroceryle aenea; assembly: GCA_013399075.1. Lineage (NCBI taxonomy): Eukaryota > Metazoa > Chordata > Aves > Coraciiformes > Cerylidae > Chloroceryle > Chloroceryle aenea. The sequence goes on along the minus strand of VWZY01005886.1, from coordinate 4,693 downwards.
ATAACCCTGATAAGTAGTTGTCACTCTCAGTTCCTTAAAATAATGGAATCAGTGTATATCTGTTTCTCTAGGAAATACTTAAACTGTGGTAGAACAATCTCAGAATTTGATTTTTTTTTAACTTAAAGTCTTCTTCCAAAGTTCAGCAGCTGGAAGAGGCTTTCTGAACATTCTTCATTTGCCCTTGTTGAAAAGTCAACCGAGCTGACTCAAACCATTTTAAAGGATTGCTGCCAAAAAAGTGAAGAAACTCCAGAGGAGGAAGTAGTCTGTGTATGTCTAAACATACACATTTATTTCTGCAGTGGTTAACCAGTCACAGTTAAACTCTTAACAGATTATATTGTAGTAACTACAGTTATGCAGTAACACCAAACAGTAAATAAGACTGAAAAATAATCCTAACATAACTTACAAGAATACTGTAGGTAAAATGAGGTCATAACATAGGACTGTATTTGTCAGGAAGCAGCAAGAGCAGAGTTGTCTGCACGGGCAGATGAGCCAGGATTCAAAGGGAGCAGCAGGGCAGGCAGGGGCCGCCTCTTCTCACCTGTAAGGGCCACAAGCATTGCTCAAAGAAGACAGAGTGGATCCAATGCCAGTACTGCAGTCAGCCATCCTCCAGCGGTGGCAGGGCTGGAGCCATGAGGCAAGTGCAGGGTTGAAAGCAAGTCAGCAAGGTGTCTGTCAGGGTACTAGCACACCACAGCAGAGCTAAGGCAAGCATGCTGCCCCCCAGCCCGAGCTTAAGTACAGGTCCCGAGAACATAGTGGGAGGGCCTGACAGAGCCTCACACGGCTCTTCCTGGAAACCTGAGCCCAGCTTACAGCTGTGCGGTATCTGAACTGACCTTGAACACGAGCAGACAAACCTGGGGAGGTTGGGATGGGCCTGCAGAGCTTATTAGTGTGTTAAAGGCTGTAAGAATATTATAATGGTTGACTTCTTCCACCTACATGTGGAGACAGATACTAAAAGAGATGTTCAGGGTACAGCTTTGTTATTTCCACACTCCATAATCTGAATGATTAATAATAGCAACTTGTTCTGTTAAATAAATGATGTGCTTGTTTCTCTTTCAGTGGTGTGATTTCACTATTCCTCTCAGGATAGAGAAAGAATTATAGCAGAGTGGTGCTGATAAACCTGCATCTGCACTGACTGGTAGAGTCACAAATAAAACAATCTCTCTTTGCAGGGTAGAAGTTAATGAGGGATGAATTAAGTAATCAAAGGGGTTCTGAATGTAGTAACAATAGCCAGAGTAGTTTGAACTAAGATTTAATAAGCTATTTTATTGGATTTTAAGAGTTGTTGGTGTTTTAAAAAGATACTTTAAGAAAGCCCTTCCCTGAGGATAACCAAATCAATATTTTTTTTCCTTGTTTTCAGTAGATACACTAGTAAAATTAAGCTTAGCTTCAGAAAAACAATGTGAAGCCTACTAATTCAGTGACTAAGAAATCATTCTGTCAGACTACAACTTCTTTTATTCCACAGCATCAAAGAGTTGTTTATTGAATGAGTGTTAAAAAAAGCAGAAAGGCCTATTTAACATTACAATATGCAGAGTGTGAAAAATGAAGTTGTCTTTTCCTAGAAAACAAATAATTTCTTAAAGGGCAAGCATGTTCAAAATGTGTTTCAGCAGTGTTTATTACCTACAAAATACATTATAATTTTTTTTTACCTATAAAACTTAAAGATTCTACTGAGCTACTTGGAAAGGTGAGTTCTGGTATTTTACCAAGTCTGCTCATAAAATGTATATAGGCAGATTTAAAATGGGTTTTCTGAGGACATCTACATCAAAGTAATTTTTTGAGGTAAGGTAGTGATTATGCATAGTACTATGTTTTAGAATTTAATTTTCTTCTTGTCCTTCCCTGCTTTAAATAAAATTTGCAGTTGGTGGGCAGAAGTTATACGTGAGACTTTTTCAACGCAAGCTGAACTGGTTAAAGGTGAACAAAATAGAGTATGGAGAAATAAGCACAGATTTGTCACCAATAATTGAAGAACTGACTGAAGCCAGATTTCTGCAAACAGGTATGGCCAGCATTAATAAATCTTCAAAATACTGCAAATAAAATCTGCACTCATGTCATGTTGGAGTTTAATGCACTACAAGCTTATCTGCCTGCACCTAGGGAATTGGATGAGCAGAATAAAGGTTTCAGGTAGATGAGTTGTGTTGTGTTATGTTAATAATAAAAGCAGGTAGTGCATATTAGCTAAATAAATTTCAGGGCTATAGGTGCAACAGTAGGCCTTACTCTTACCAGCCCCATCTCAGACCCTGACCTGTGCAGCCTCTGGTCCAGGAGCTGTACTTAATATCCTTCAGTACTGCTCTGAGCTGTCTTGCCAGGCACACTCTCCCTGGCCTTGTCCATCCCTGGCTGGCTGGACCTCCATCCAATGCTGCAGGTGTTTGTATTCAGTCTTGTCTTTGGCCAGGTACTGCAGATGGATAGATGTAAATTGTAGTTCTCTCTCTAGTTTTAGATCTGGCTCATCCTGGATTGACCCTGGACCTGATTCATTATCATGCCTTTCCAGGAGCTGCCAGTGGAATCTGTTATCATGATTGAACAATTGCTGAAATTACATTACATGTTTGAAGAATCTAAATCATTATGTTAGTACTAGGTTATGTGAATATGTTATACTTTGAGCTGTGGCTTGAGTGTACATGTATAGCACATAATGAATATATGTGGATCATTTTACTTTTAGAATCTGAACTGGAAGACCTGTGTGAAGGATTGGATTTGCTCTCAGCTCCTGAGCTAAAATCATTGGCAAAGGTCTTTCACTTGCCAAACCCAAATGGTCAGAAACAGCAACTTGTGGATGATTTTCTGAGGTTGGCAAAACAACGTTCAGTATTCAGCAGCTGTCAATCTGGTATTGGAACAGTTATTTTAAAAAGGTAACTCTGTTCATAGTTAAATTTTGGAAGTGCGTTTTGCTTCAACGGGCCAATCTAGATGCCTTTTGAAGAAAGGAATACATTTCATAGATTCATGTGTAGAAAAGGGCAATAGTAAATTTTGATTCACAGTGGGTCAAACACAAGGGTAAATATTAGACTATGTTTTTTTAAACTACGTCATGCTTTTCAGCTGTGGGCATGATTATCTATCTCCAAAGTTGCTCAGTAACACAGAGAAATGTTTCCGAATTATTTAAAGCAAAAACACTTCAGGAAAACATCTAGGAAGATAAAGTCATTGCCGTGTGACCTCTTCTAGTAGAATTAGAGGGTAACAATATTATTTTTTCTTCTTTTTTTTTTTTTTTTGTGATTGACTTTGTACTTCAGCATATTGCCTCATTTTTGGGAATACTTTTAAAGGGAAAAGATTGTTTGCTTGACAAAGTGTTAATTCTTTCCTGCGAAGTTTTCCACTGTGGCGACCAGAGCCATGTATATCGGCTACTTTTGACTTCCAGGTCTTCTGGGGTCCAGACTCAGGTATAAGGTGGCATTCTGCCCTAATAGGAGTGTTTACAGCATTGCTCTTCTTGATGTTAGGGCTGGTTCTGTAGCTAGAACATCCACAAAAAGTCAATGAATATGAACTAAAGTAATAGCCAGAGTACTACTGTAAGGGTACAAGTCAGTTCTGGAGTTCACAAGCTTCCTTATACAGTTACCTCTATTATTAACTAATACCAAAAAGGAATTGTTTGAATAAAAATGCATATAAACAAAGGTTGCTTGTCTAGTAGACTGGATAACTAAGGCTTGAACTCGGTAACTGGAATCCTTCATGTACAAAAAGCAGTCTGGGTATATGAAGAATTATTATGTGAATCAGTAAGGTTTTCTTTCCTTATGCCAAAAGAGAGACCTAATGCTAGCTTAGTGCTGTGCTTGCAGAGCTTCACAACTGGGAGGTGTGTAGAGTAGGGTAAGTTTCTCTAAAGTAGTTTTATTTGTTCTCTGTTATTTTCAGAATACAACAGGAGCTCTAGTGGTTTACATACTGTATGAAATAGTATTTCACACTGGTGTTATTGTCTCCGGTAACATTGCACTTCATTTGGTCTGTAGGAAAACAAGTGAAGTGATCATAGTGACATCCATGATTATCTTGTGTTAAGAGGATGTTGGGACTTTGTGATATGTAAGGATGTTTTAATTTAAGGAGTTGTGGTTGTTTCCACATTCTAATTCAGGTATAGAAAACTTCAGTGTGAAAATGCATTGTATCACTTGAGATTTCACTTTTTCTCTTCGATCCTAGATATTCAACTAGATGACAATGCACGATGCATAATTTGTATAATATCTCTAACGGGACAAAAGTGTTGTCAGAATATTGGCTTAAACTATACAAAGGGAGGCTAGAAAAAAAAATGTGTTTGGCACATGAGAAAATTAGTTACATTCCAAAAAAGTCCTTTGCGCTGACTTTCTCTCTACTCCAAGAAAAGAAGCTGATAGTTACTCAGCCACATCAGCTTTGGGAATGTAATGTTCTTTGCTCTACCTGACAGCTGAAATACTAGTCACCCCATAAGATCAGAGAAAATAATGTTTTAAATGCAAATCTTGTCTTGTATGAAAAGGTTGGGTGGATATATGCTAATGGAGATACCCTAAAACAAGGGATGTCAGTTTGTGGTCTGTAAACACTGCCCTAAGAATAAACCCCATCTTCACAGAATCACAGAATC